>CM053586.1:122170438-122185134 GCA_028646515.1 Pseudochirops corinnae
CACATATTCAGCCTGTATTTGATTGCTTGTCCTTCCAGTGGGGATGGGTGGTGAGGGAGGAGGAGAACTAATCTGGAATCTGGAGTTCCATGCTCAAATGTCATGAATGTGTATCTAACTATCTATTTATCTATATATGCAAGTATTATTAGTATTACTGATTACATCCAACTGGAAATTGAGATACACAGGCACTGCAGTTGGGAGATCCATCCTGCCCTACCGAAAAGTGACATAGGAGAGAATAGACTGGGGGGGGGGGGGGACACACTGGGATGGCTGTTTTGGGGCGGTGGGTGGCGGAAAGAGGGGGAGAAAATATGTAAATCAAAATCTTGTGGAAATGAATAATGCAAACTATAATAAAATTTAATTTAAATTAAAAAAAATATTTATACACCCAAGTCAATATCATGCATACACACATAATACATATGTGTATGGATATACATATAGATATTTACATAGATTTGATAGACAGATTAATTTCACTTGGAAAAAGAAGTGTTAGTAATTAGAGAAACCAAGAAAGGTCTCTTGTAGAAGATGGCACTGGAGGTGGGCCATTAGTAGAGCTAGAAATTTCAAGAAGTAAGCAAGGAGAGCATTCTAGGCATGGAGTCAGCCTTGGCTACAGCATGGAGGGAGGAGATAAAATGTCATGTATAGACTACAGGAAGTAGGACAACTTGTCTGAAACATATAGTGATTGAGGGGAAGTAATGGGAAATATGTTTAGTCATTGGAAAGGTCTTTAAATGTCAGACAGAAGAGCTTGCATTTTAACCTACAGGCAATTTGGAGCCACTAGAGCTTTTTGAAAAGGAATGTGACAGGGTCAGACCTCTGCTTTAGAAAGATCAATTTGGAAGCTGTATGATTGATGGACTGAAGAGGGGTGAGACTGGAGCCAGGGAGACCAATTAGGAATCTATGATACTAGTACAAGTGTGTGGCAGGAAGGTCTTACATAGTAGGTTGATGGCCATATGAGGAAAGATTAGAAAAAAGGATGTGAGAAATGTTGTCAAACTGAAATCAACTAGATTTTCCTTGTGCCTTGAAATGGTCATAGCCAGGAGGTTGCCAAGTGTCTACATTGCCTCTTGGTATGGTCCTAGAATAAGAAATCTGATGCTTTTGGCACTTATCTCTTAATGAAGTCCTAGGCAGAGCGGAAGCACTCACTGACATTTCTGATTGATTTTTATTAAATCTTTGTTTCATCTAGCACTCTTCTTTATTGTTCTTAAAATGACCCTCAGGGATCTGGGCTTGGCTAAAATGTTTATTGATGCCATCTTTGTTTTTTTTTTTTGGAGGGCAACTGGGGTTAAGTGACTTGCCCAAAGTCACATGGCTAGTAAGTGTGTCAAGTGTCTGAGGCCAGATTTGAACTCAGGTCCTCCTGACTCCAGGGCTGGTGCTCTATTCATTGCATCACCTAGCCACCCCAATGCCATCTTTCTAAGAAATTTCTATTTGATACTTTATTTTAAAGACAAAACGAGTATTTTTAAGCGTCACCTAATTTATCAAACTTCCAAAAATATTAACTGGTGAAATTATGGTCAGAAACCAAAGTAATACAATAAATGATCTCATCTAAATTTTTATTTTATTAATTGAAGTAAGAATTATTGTAAAATTACATAAAAACACAACTTCTGGGGGAGCAGGTTGATAAAAGGAAATATACACTATATTTTACTCTAAACATCCCTATGGCTAAATGAAAAATTCATGAGAAATACTAAAGCAATATAAACTTCGGAAACTTTGGAAAGTCAGGCAGGATTCCAAACTTGTGATTTCCTTCGTGTAGGAAATTCCTTCCAACAATGCATATTAAAGAGTTTGTTGGGCTACTCAGAGTTTAAGTGACCTGTCTATGACTATTTAACCTGTATGTGTCAGAGGCAGGCATTAGAGTCAGGCCTTCCTGATTCAAAAGCCAGTGAATTGATGAATTAATAATTTTTTTTTTTTTTGCTTTTTGGACTGGGGAGGGCAGGGCAATTGGGGTTAAGTGACTTGCCCAAGGTCACACAGCTAGTAAAAGTGTTAAGTGTCTTGTCATGGGCTGCTCTGTGTCTAGCACTAAACATGATTGGAGATGTGAATAAGAAATGACCAGTCCATGTGGGTAGTTCAAGGAATAACCATGAACTCCATTTAATGATGCTTTGAATAAGGTTTTTAAAGATCCAAAAGATAAAGATTCAAGTATTCTCATCAATAAGCTTAGTTTGTCACATCCTGGATTATTGTCATTATCATAGCCTTATCATCCTGGAAATAGCTCAGATAAAATCAGACTCTTTAATTCTAGGCACCAAAAAGTCTTGGGAAAGCCAACAGGTCATTGGAAAGTCAGTTAGCCTTTTTTTTTCAAATGCAATACACATCTTCGAGAGAGCGGGCTTCCAAGTCCCAGGCCAAAGCTGCATTCTCAAAGACATCTGCATAAGAACTGACCCCCCAAAATAAAATACTTTGACTTTCTACATGTCTGAGGTAAGATTTGAACTCAAGTCCTTCTGACTCCAGGGCTGATGCTCTATTCACTGCACCACCTAGTCATCCCCTTTAACAAGTATTTTTAAAGAATCTACTATATGTTATGATATAAAGCCTCTCTGTTTCAGAAATATTGCCCTTGAGTGAGGGAATGACTGGAGGGAAGGAGATGATTTGGAACTGAAAATAGTTGTTTTGTTTTGTTTTTTTAAAGAAAAGAAATACTGCCCTTGAATATAATCATCTCTCTTATTTGCCTGTTTAGGAAAGTGGAATCAGCATACTATCATCTGCAAACAGTATTATAGGGAGTATGTCACAATTTATAAGGAATTCTTCAGTTTGTGTCAAAACCCAGAACATTGTAGAGCCTTCTGAATGAGATCTATAATCACTCAAAAGAGTTTTATCTAACTACCAGAGAAAAGACCTTATGAATAAAGAATGACTATTGTCCAGCCAACGATACACTATTGGACAATCAGCTGTTTAGTTAGTACATAAATCTTGGATGAATAGTGCAGAATGACAGTGAATTGGGCCCAGAATTGAAGAGGAAGATGTAAGCAGGTTAGATTACCTTCAGGAAGGTGTTCAATACCATCAATGATGCCAAGCTTCTCACTGAAAGAAAGGTCTGTCATTTTAACAGCTGAATTCTGGTGATGCAGAATGACTGTGAGTCATGGAATATAATGGGCTGCAAAGAGTCAAAGTTTCATGGCACACAAAGGACTCTGCAGAGGAATATTGGTGACAGGGGTGGCAAAAGTAGCTATAGCATATTACCAGTAAAGAATTGTACAAGATAAGTAACATGACAGGTGTCATCAAAAAGATGAGAGACCAAAAGAAAAAAAAGCAAAAGTAAAACCAATTAGGCATGTGTAGTCAAGCAACAGATTGCTGCACTGGCCATGTCCAATGACTATTAGAGAGGGACAGAGAAAGAGACAGAGACAGAGAGGATTCTATCCTAGAGTCAGCATGGCACAGATACCTCATGAGTATCCATGCTATGTCCAGAGATTGAGAGAAGGAGTTGATAATTTCTTTTGTGTTACAGTCCTCTTTGACAATCTGGTGAAGACTCTAAGTGCCTTTTCAGAATAATATTTTTAAATGCATAAAATAAATAGGATTTTAAAGGAAACCAATTATATTGAACATATACACAATGTATATGAATATGTTCAATATACTTCATTTCCTTCAGATTCCTATTTGTGTGTGTCTATACATTTATCTATCTATACATCCGTATATGCATATATGCAGAGAGATATGTTTATGTGTATGCTGTTGTTATTCAATCATTTTGGTCATGTCTAATTCTTCCTGACCCCATTTTGGGTTTTCTTGACAAAGATAGTAGAGTGGTTTGCCATTTTCTTCTCCAACTCACTTTATAGTTGAGGAAACTAAGGTAAACAGTGTCAAGTGACTTGTCCAGGGTCACAGAGATAATAAGTGTCTGAGGCCTAATTTGAACTCAAGGAGATGAGTCTTCCTCACTCCAGGCCCAGCACTCTATCCATTACACCATCTAGTTGATAGATATAGACATAGATGTAGACATAGACATAGACATAGACATAGACATAGACATAGACATAGACGTAGACATAGACGTAGATGTAGACATAGACATAGACATAGACACATACTTGAGCATCTATTCTAAAGGAAGGTTTCCCAGCTCCCTGGATGGAACTCTACTAGAAAGTTTGGGAGAAAACATAGATCAAAACACACAAGATGAGAAAGAAGGCATATTTTCAATCTTCATAGTTGGAGGGAGTACTTACATTGATAAGACCCCAGCCCCAGACAAATTATGGAACTACACTACATAGTGTAATGTAGCTCTGTTCTGTTTTCTCTTTAGACTGTATCAATTTTTCACTTTTTACCAAATATTACCATGAAGACAAATGGTCAGAAAGATTTCAGGACCTTGAATCAGGAGATTGAGTGTTAAATACCAAGCTCTGACACCGATAAGCTAAGTGACAACAGGAAAACAAGCCACTCTCAAGACCTTAGTATTTTCATATTTTAAAAGAAAATGTCCATACCTGTGCCATCAACCACACAAGTATATTGTAGGAAAAAGCATTTTACAAATTTTAAAGGACTATATAAACATGAGTGATCACTATTATTATGTTTATATACTTATAGATATGCTCAAATTTCATCTCTGACTCTACCTGCATGACCTTGCCAAATCACTTAACTTCTCTGGGTCTGTTTTCTCATCTATAAAATAAGGGTCTGGACTTGGTTGTTGCTTCATGTGCTTAAAGAGGACCAAAATGGTATCACTATGTCAAGATCAAGGTAAAATATGTCCAAATGTGGCTGATACGACCAATATGAGCTCAGAAGGCTCTACCATGGGTCAGGTACAAATAGTTCATATAAACGTTTGGAATGGAGATGTCTCTAACTTTGTACATTTCACATTTCTTTCATGAAAGTACAATTCTGCTTTGTTCAAAAGGCATACCACCTTCTTCGACGTGGGCATCCCATGCTGAGGGGTCCTATGCCAGTGTTTCCCATGTCTCACAATTGATTCCAAAGGTCTTCAGAGAAACTTTGAGAGTGTCCTTGTATTACTGTTTTCTACCTCAATATGAGTGCTTGCCTTCTGTTAGGTGTCTGTGAAATAATCTTTTAGGCAAACATATGTTGAAACAACATAACCAGTCCATGAGGGGTTGCACTCTCTGTAGCAGAAATTGAATGTTTGACAATCCAGATCAAGAAAGGACCTCAGTATCCAGTACCTTATCTTGACTAATGGACATCAGAATCTTCCTAAGATAATTCAAATGAAAACTATTCAGTTTCCTGGCATGTCACTAGTATACTATTCAGGTTTCACAGGCATACAACAATGAGGTCAGTACTGTAGTTCTGTAGAACTTCAGTTTGGTAGGCATTCTAATACCCCATTCCCCTTCAGAACCTCCCAAACACTGAGCTAGCTCTGACAATGTGTGCGTTAACCTCATCATTTATGTGTATGTCCCTAGAAAATATACTGCCAAGGTAAGTGAACTTAGACACAACATTCAAAATTTCTCCATTTGCTCTAACCAATGATTCCACGTTTAGACAGTATGGTTCTGACTGGTGGAGCACTTCTGTTTTATTGGTGTTAATTGTCAGACCAAAATTAGTACAAGTAGCAGAGTCAATTGATACTCAATTGCATTTCAGTCTTAGAGGCTGCATTGAGTGTACAATCATCTGCAAACAAAAGTCATGTACTAACTCTCCCTTAACTTTAGTCTTGGCTTGTAGGTTTCTCAAGTTAAATAATTCACCATCAGCATAGTAGCTTACCTTAATGCCATTTTCACCCTGATTGAAGGCATCTGACACCATTTCTAAAAACACCATGCCAAAAAGCACGGGAAGAAGCATGCAGCCCTCCTTGACTCCATTGGTGACTAGGAAAGCACTACAACATCATCCATTACCCAAAATCCATGCAAGAATGCCGTCACAGAACTGGCATATAATACTGATGAACTTCTCCAGGCAATCAAATGATCTTCTATAAACTCTCATTACAGATGGTATCAAAGGCCTTGGTCAGATCAAAGAATATTGTGTACAGGCCTCTTTTCTGCTCCTGCCATTTCTCCTGGAGTTATCAGACAGCAAATACTATGTTGAACATTCCTCACCCCTTTCTGAATCCACATTGACTCTTGGGTACATAACCATCTTCCAGGTAAAAGATCAGCCCAACAAGGAAGACTCTGGCAAGGATCTTGCCAGCAATGACTAAGAGAGAGATTCCAGCTGTGATTCTCACAAGACAACCTATTTCCTTTTCCTTTATATATATGAACAATGGAGGCATCCTTGAACTCCTGAGAAATAACCTCCTTTTGTCATATAATCCAGAAGATTTCAGTCACTTTTTGCACGAGCAGTGGACCCCCGGTCTTGTAAATATCAGCCAGAAAAGAATCAGTACCAGGCACTTTGCCACATAAGAGCAACCTAATGGCATTCAAAATATCTTCATTTGGAAGTTCAGCTAGAGAGGGATTGACTTCAACCTGAGGTATATAGTCAATTACTTTAGCATTAGTTGACGACAGTCTGTTGAGAACACCATGGAAATGTTCAGCTCATGCTTCCAGGATCATGTCCTTATCACTAACCAATGTAGTTCCATCACTGCTAAGATGTTGAGATACACCATAAGTTTTGTGTCCATAAATAGCCTTCAGGGCATCATAAAAGCACTTTAAATTGTTGCTATCAACATAAAACTGAATTTCATCTGCCTTCTTACTGAGTCAAGAATACTGCATCTCTCTAAGCTTGGCTTCTACTTTACTTTTTAGAGGACAGTGAATATCCAGTTTGAACTTTACTGAGAAGGCAATAGAGAGTCATTGAAGTATTTGGATCAGTAGAATATGATAAAATCTTTCAAATTTTTATCCACAGTTGCAATTTCATCAATGTGGGGAATTCCCACTGTGGAAATTCTCTCTGCCAAAGCAGATCAGAAATCCTTCCATATTTTATGATTGCAGAGAGTTACTCAGGAAACCAAGAAGCCAAATGATGGTCTTATGATCACACAATTTGCATGTATCTGAGCCAAACCTTGAGCCCCAGTTTTCTTTACTCCATGGTTAGCCTTTTTTGTTTACTACCTAATTTCATCTTCTGACATATATGTATATGTATATATATACATAATATAAATAACATATATATAAAATATAAATTATATATATATATATATAAATATATAAAATTAGTTTGGTATCATTGAATGATTGGAGATTAGAGGAAAGAAATATTATCATATATTATTTCAGTTGCTTAGAAGGTTGTTAATTATGGCCTATACTTGAGTAGTGGCAGTGGAAACAATGAGAAAATGGAATCTAGACGTAGTAAAGGGATTAAAATGACAGGATTTGGTAACTGTTTACATATGACTGGTAAGAGAGAAAATGGTCCAATATTAATTTTTGAACTTCAGGGCATGATGGTGCCTTTGATAGCAATATAGAAATCAGAAGCAGCTTTAGTTATATTAGAGAAAGATAAGTTCTAGAAAATTAGAATTTAAAATGTTAATAGGAAATATATAGATATGTTAAGTAGACAATTATGTATCTAGAGCTCAGATGAAAGCTCAGGGAAGGCTAGAATCATATGATTGGAAGCTCTCTGTGTAAAGGAAATAGTTAATGTTATAAAAATGAATGTGGTTTTTAAAGGGAAGACTATAAAGAAAAGGAACTTTGGGTAGCTACCTACCTTAGAGGGTCATAAAGAAGATGAAGAAACATCAAAGAACATGGAAAAAGAGCAGCTTGAAAGGTACGTTGTCATTTTTGTTGTTCAGTTTTGTCCAACTCTTTGTGACTCTTTTTTGGGTTTCTTTGGCAAAGACACTGGAGTATGGTTTGTCATTTCTTTCTCCAACTCATTTTACAAATGAAGAAACTGAGGCAAAAAGGGCTAAGTGACTTTTCCAGAGTCATATACCTAGTAATTGTCTGAGGACAGATTTGAACTCAGGAAGTCTAATCTTCTTGACTCTAGGCCTGGCATCTATCCACCATACCACCTGGCATCTATCTACCATACCCCTCTATAGAATGTCTATAATATCTCAGCTAATAGCCTTATAATATGCAAAGAGGATGGTCTGTCATAACCTGTCTTGAAGTTATTCTGGCTTTTTGTGATCATTGTTTCCTTTTCTAGATGGTCATTAGTTATCCCTTTAGTAAGGCTGAATTTGAACTCATGTCTTCCAGAATTCTATCTACTGCACCATCTAGAAGCTATGTAGAGTCATTTATACCTCTGTAAAGATGACTCTGCACATATATCATGCCTTATCTTTTCTTCTTTTTGCAATGGGCATGTAATCAATTAATTTGGGATTTTCTTTTACTCATTATCTCTTGAATTGTTGATTCCTCAGCTCCAGCTTTTCATCTATGCCACATAGCAGTCTGCAGACAAGACAAAATCAGACACTTGTGTTGATTAGGATTTATTTACTTTTTTTGAAAACCAAAATCTGTTTTCCCTTTTAGTGATATACAAACTCTGTTTTCTCAGCCATGAATGAGCTCTTCAGCGCACCCTGTGGCTACAGGCAAATGAAGAAGAGAAATGTGACAAAGGGTCTAGGTCATTCTATGTAAAAGCCCAACATTTTAGGGAAAAGTAGCTCTAGTCACCACTGTGTAGCTTTGCTGGTCCCATTGATCATATTACCTGGGGAAAATGGTTCATTTTGCCTATGAAGGTAACAGTTTAGTGTATTTTGTAACACAATGACTGTGGTAGTACTCTGTTCCTCATGTCTAAATAAATTTGAGCATGATCAATAATGCTTCCTGAAAAGCATTGTGAAGTAATAGTACTAGACTGCAACTTGGGAGACTTGGTTGGGAGGACTGGATCAACCAATCATACATTTATTAAGTAACTGCCATGTGTCATTTATCATGTTAGTTGGTGGGGACAGAAATACAAATAATGAAACAATCTCTGTTTTTAAGAGGGGATCAATCATGTATACATTAATATTTGCAACACATATATATTGAATCAGTATCTGTCCATGGGTGATCACTTTTGTTCTTTGGGTCTCAGTTTCCGTATTCTTAAAATAAGAAGGTTCATTAAATATCTTTGATAAGGATGCAATATTTGAGATATTTAGAGAACTACCACAAATACATAAGCCCAAGAATAGGATACAAATAGTTCTTGAAAGAAAAATTGCAAACTATTGGCAACCATATGAAAGACTAGTCCAAAGCTCTAATAATCAGTGAAATGAAAATCAAAACATTACCAAGGTTTAACCCTCAGTATCAAGGGACTTGGCAAATATCACAAAACATAGGAATCAATGTTGGAGAGGTTAAAAAAAGACAAAAATATAAGTATATTACTGGCGGAATTTAATAAGTTGGTCCAAGTATTTTAGAAAACAATTGGGAATTATGCTAAGAAACTGATCAAAAATGTTTATTCTTTTGATCCAAAATCACACTGATAACTGTATGCCCCAATATTTCATATACACAAAAATATTAATCAGGTCATCAAAGAACTGGAAATAAAATAAATGCCCATTGATTGAGTTATGATTAAAAGAAACCTATAACATGAAAATATGATAACATAGCCTAAAAAATGCTGATTAAGAATTCAGGAAATCATTGGATATCTTATATGGACATATATGCAAAAAGAAGGAAGTAGAACCAAGAAAACAATATATGCAATGCTTACAACTATGTAAATGGAAAGAATGACAAAAAGTAAGAAATGGAACACTATGTTAACTGTAAAGGTCAACTCCATCTCAGGGAAGAGATGAATAAATGCATCTCCCTCCTTCCTTTGCAGAGGTAAAAGACCAAGGGTCTTGGACACTGCATGTACAATTAGACCCAGTTGCGTTCAGCTTTCTGAATTTCTATTTTTCTATTTTATTATTTATTACAAAAGATGACTTGAGCAATAGGGGGCTATAAAATCAAAAGAATCAGAAATTAAGGTAAAGTAAAAACAGTAGACACTAATAAAACTTTAAAAAATAAAGTAGGGGCTGAACTATGTTCTCTGAGTGCCTTCCAAATCTAGAATTCCGTGAATTTATTCCTAACGTTCCTTTTTTATTATAATTAATAAGGCTGTCAGCCCAGGTAGTTTCTTGGCTCAGTGCTTCTAACTTAACCTTCTATCATTTTTGCTTACTTACAAGGCAGATGAGGAATTAGACTGGGAGACTGGAAATAGAGAGACCAGTATGGAAAGCAAACAGAAAGCTACATAATTCTCTGTTAAAGTGTATCCTTAAGGGAAATATTTTCAATAGTGAGTAATTAGTGGCATAATTATGTTATGTGACTTTGGAGTCAGAAGCCCTGCATGTAGCCTTCCCTGGGCCTCAGTTTCCATATCTGTAAAATGAGGGAGTTGGATTAGATGGCCTTCAATATCCTTTGAAACTCTAGGTTTACGGTTCTCTGATAAAGAGGGGATTCCAATTCAATTTATTGAATTTTTAATAATTGCCCACTATGCTCAAGCTAAACTTTCAGGAAAAACATTAATGACTCAGACTGTGTCTACAAAGTTTCAAAGATTAGGAAGGAAAAACAGATAATTATTCATCTGTGGTCAGAATGTCCAGATATTTGATTTTATTTACACTTAACATTTTAGCTCATTGACTAGATTTCATGAAATAATAGATTCAGTCAATCAGCAACTAATTACTAAACATCTACTATGCACTAAGCACTGTGCTAGGCACTAAAATCCTTGCCTTCAAGAAGCTTACATTCCAACCTGGTAAGACAAGACATAAAGAAGAGCTAGAAGGGGGTCTACACTCAGGCAGTGTGGTATGGACATTGTAGGGAGGCATCTAGCAACTCCACAGTATAAGGTAAAAATCTGTCTATCAGAGTCAAGGGACCTGGTCAAAGGTCAAGAGCTCCTAAGTGTAGAGTCCAAATTTATTATGGGGTGTGAGGTAGAGAAAAGAATGATGGGAAAAATGCAAGCAGCATGGTAAAGAGATGCCTGGGAATGGTGACAGAAACAGGAAGCTTAGAAAAGGGACGGGATTAAGAGTAAATAAGAGTACGTGTTCTGAATATGTTGAAATTGAGAAGCCTCTGAGACATCCATTTTGAAAAGCTCAATAAGCAGTTGGTAAAACAAGACTAAAGCTTAAGAGATTGGATACACACATACACACATATAGGTATAGCTACACACACACACACACACATATATATGGAATGTAAATATTATTTATATAAACACATGGACACGTATTTGTAAGTCGGATGCTTGGTGTAGAACCTGGCATATAGTAGGCACTTAATAAATTATATTTATTGATATGCATAGAAATAGTAATTAAAGCCACTAGAACTGATGAGGTCACCAAGAAGGGGAGTATAGAGAAAAAAGTGTCCAGGATGGAACTGTGGGAATACTTACTTAGGGGATATCATATGGGTTATCAACTAGCAAAAGTAACTGAAAGAGGGGTCAAAGAAGCAAAGTTAAAATTAGAAGAGATTGTTTTGAAAACCCAGAGAAGAGAGTTCCTAGGAGAAGATTAAAGACACCACTATCACACAATGCAGAGATAACAAGAAAGATTAAGTGTAAGAAAGGAACAGGAGACTTGGCGATTGGGAAATCATTGGTGTCTTTGGCTAGAGTAGGCACAGATGAATGATGGTATCAGAAGACAGACCAAAGAGGGTTTTGAAGAGTGAGAGAAGAGGAGGTGGAGGCACTGAGGGTAGGAAACTTTTTCAAGAAGTTTGGTTGAAAAAGAGAGGAGAGATCTAGGACAAATACTTGAGCTGATGAGAGCATCTAATGAAGATTTTACTTTTAAGGATTAGGTAAACTTAGATGTTATTACTTAAACATACTTGAAAGTATTAGAGAAAGAACTAGTAGATAGAGAGAGGTTGAAGATTTGAGAAAGAGAGAGTGAATGAAGGGGCAATGCACTGGTGAAGATAAGAGGGTATGGGATACAGCGTGGATATAGAAGGATTGACTCTGGTGCAAAGAAAGATCATTTCATTATCAGAGACCATGGAAAAGTTGGAGTGCGTGGGGAGAGTTGCAGTCAGGTCCCCATAATGTCTAGCACATGGTACATGTTTAAGAGGCCACAAAATTTAGGTCTGGAGACAGGGAACATGAAGGATGTAGTTTAACCCAGTCATTGTATAGATTAGGCCTGCACAATCTGTGGCCCACAGGCTACTTACAGTGGGCAGATCTCTTGTGGCCTGCCAAAGGAATAACAGACTTCCTGAAATACTTTGGTGAGACACAAGTGGCCTGCAACCCAGTTGAGGATTGTGTAGGCCTGGTACATGTGAAGAAATATAGTCCTATAGATCTTCAAAGACTACCAGAAGGCCATATATCAAATGGGCATCAAAAGTACAATTAGAAGCTGGATCATTTGACAAATATCCACTTTTCTTTCATCATAACACCTCTTATAAATTGCTTAATTTTTTTTTGGCTTAATAGCACAAACTTATTTTTTCATGGATTTTCTTTATAAAATTCCTTTTGAATGTATTACAAAAGTTTGGTGACTAAAAATGTCTATATTGAACATCTATGTGATGTTCAATATTAGTTTTATCATATACAATAGGAAGTCTTATATCAGGACACAAGGGAATGTAACTCAACTTAACTTTTCTCTCCACTGTCATATGGTAAAGTTTGAAGCTCTGCTATTCCTATCTCTACAAATGTACAGAATGCCATTGTATAATAATTGTCGATCTTCACTCAGTGGGAATATGATAGGGACAATATAGATCTTATACTTGCTACCCCGTGCAGACCTCTATTAACTTTAGCCCCCAATCCTTGCTGCATCTCAGAAGCACAGAGATATGTGCAAACCAACTAGACAAGACTTTTTTTCCAAGCACCTATGACTTTGACTCAGACACAAAGGAGAAAGGGGGATTTTCTCCCTCCCTTTTGGTCATTTTAAAAATTCCATGTAAACTGAAAAGAATATTTTGACTACAAATGTTAATTGTAGGGTTTCCATCTAGAAATAAGCAATTCACATATTTTAGACTTTGAATTATTGTTTGATATTTAAAAAAAACGGAAAGTCATTTTCTGAGCTTCTGGGTGAATGTGCAAAGAACAGATACATTGAAATATTTTTTATCTGAAACTTGAGTTTGTACTCTTAATTTGCCAATCCTCCTACACCATGCAAATGTCTAACTAAATATATGGATACTGTATTATGCCTTTAGAGCCAGAAACTATAAACTTTGCAAACAGAAGGAGATATGGAAATCCCAGAGTATGGAGACTTTGTCCTCTTTTCTTCTCTTTCCCTGTGATCTCATGGCAAAAGTTTGTTTGGGAAGGGATATTCATGTTACCATCATGTTAGTTGATTTTAGTTCTTATGATCACATCGTCTTCTCCCCATCACTGCGCACACATCCACACATGTACACATTTAGTATCTCTAAAGTACTCAAAACCCAGATGGGAGATTGTTCCAACTACAGACTTTGATTTTGATAAAAATAACAGTAGGTAAAGTAGAGTATAATTAAAGGAGATGGAGCTGTTGTATTGTTCGTTACCTGAAGAGACCAGGTGTTTTTCAGGGAAGCAGCAGATTTTAATATGACATACACATGCTACTACTTTCATTCCTTCCCAATGACAATTCAGGGAATGTTTCTTGACAATTTGGCCTTCACTTCCTAACTCTTCAATCATTCCCACACATATACTTACTCTGTTTTTTCTTTTATTTATTTTTTGACTTACCCTAATAAAATTTCATCAGTGTCAGGAATGTTTTGCTAATGTAGATCAGTGTTCTTTCTGCAACTTCAATTTTAGGGGAACACAAATCTTCTTTCTCTAACACTAGTTCTCCAGTCACAGCACCATGCTGCCTTCCTCTGGGATCAAGAGAAAAAATCTAAATTAGTGTGAAAAATTCTAAATCGTGAAAAATTACATTAAAATTTCCATTCTATAGGTCTTAGGACTATCTTATAATAGTTCTATCAGAGACCTCTGTAATAGCAATCAATTTGGCAGATACTTAGCACTTAGTAACTTGGGGATAAGACTTTGTTCATGGCCTGGCTGATCCTTGATTTCCAGGCAAGAGAAGTGGTGGAGGGTCTGAGATGTGCTGGACCCTGTGAACTTCAGTGTGTGCCAGGGACTAGATAAGGACCTGGGAGCTATCTACTTCTGAGGACTGGACAAGAACCTGGGAGCTGTCTGCTTCTGAATCCAGGTGACTGTTTGGTGGATTCAAGAGGGAACTGGGACCATGGAAGAAGATCCAGGGGATCGGAGAGACCACCCAGAGTCAAGATGAAGAAAAGGCCTCCCTTTGGATGGAATTGAGGTTTGCTGGACACTGAGGGGTGGAGAGTTTGTATGGTTTTCTAATCACTGTATTTGTGATTAATGATATTTAGTAATTATGAATCTAGATTAGTGACTGATTAAGTTAATGGTTGCCCCATGAGTGAAAGTTTGATTATTCTATTGTGAATTGATTGAATGATTAAGTATTGATTTGTCCC
>CM053586.1:122185234-122214436 GCA_028646515.1 Pseudochirops corinnae
TTTTGTGAATATTATATTGTGATATATTGTGAATGTTTGCCTTGATTTGTAATGGAATAAACAGAGTGTTCACTATATTGTGTAATCTGAATCCTAAAAGCTGTTCACAGTAGCATTCTTTTGGGAATCTGCTGGTGCAGGGCATTACAACCTCACAGAAGTGATCCTTATAGGAATATCAAATTATAGATAATTTTATAATTTAAAAAAAAATAGAAAATATTGTGCATGCATTTTCCCTCCCCTCACCCCATACTTGGAAAAGAAAAAGAATAAAATACAGAAAACCTGTACCATGTATACAGTTAAGCAAAACAAATACCCACATTGCTCATATCCAAAAATGTATTTCTTATTCAGCATATTAATCCATCATCTCTCTGTCATGAGATGGGCAGTGTTTTTTCACTGTTCTCTGCAATTGTGATGAATAATTTAGTTGATTAGAGTCTTCAAGTCTTAAATTCCTATGTCTTTCAAAATTGTTTTCATAATAGTAGAATAAATTGTTCTGGTTTTGATCATTTCACTCTATATCAGTTCATACAATTCTTTCAGCATGTTTTTGTAGTCATCTTTTTCTCACTTCTTGTATAATAATATTCCATTCTATTTATATATTATGATTTATTCAGTCATTTTCCCAACTGATGAGCACTCCCTCAGTTTTTAGTCTTTCAACATCACACACACACACACACACACACACACACACACATAATTACAAATATTTTTGTTCCTATAGGACCTTTTCCTATTTCTTTGATCTCTTTGGGGCAGACCCAGCAATGGTATACCTGGGTCAAAGTTTAGTGTTTAGTGACTTTTTATACATAATTCTAAATTGGTTTCTAAGTATAAACCATTGCCCAATTAATAAGTATTGTTTTATTGGCTGCTTCCTCTTTTTTTTCTATAATATCCCAGGGTCGCATAACGAATATATGTCTGGGATCAAATTTGAATTCAGTTCTTCCTGACATCAGCTTAAGTACTCTTTACATTGAACCACCTATCTGCCTCTAGGGAGTTCCCCCAGTTTCTGGCTTTACTGCCAGAAAGGAAAAAGAGTGACAGAGAGACAGGTCAATCCCTTTTCTACATTTACCTACACATTCATTCTTTTGGTTTAACAGCCTATTAGGGGACTCTTCATTATTCTACAGTGTAAAGCCTCTCATACATAAGTCGTACATGTCCCTTCTGCTCCCATGCAGTTGACAAGAATCAGTCAGGGGAACATGTGGGATCTCCTTGTGATACACTCAACCTAAAAATATCACCTCATTTTCTAGTTACCAAATTCTGTTACTATTCAAAGGTACCTCTATACTTTAAAGTGGTTATTTCCATTTAGGGGTTTATGAATGCTTTGTGGGTTTGTTATGATGGTTCAAGGAGTTTGTACTAATAAATCTTTTGTGTTATCTTAAGCAGTAAATAATTGCCCAGTTATGTTACAAAGATATTTTTTCCTTCATGACAACAAGCATGTGCAGGTTTGAAACACTACATATTTGTTTCTGCAGTCATTTGAATTTTCATGATTATGCACACAACAATTTGGGTATTAGTACAGCAATTATATCATACTCTAACAGCTTCCCACCAAGTGCAATGTGCTCTTGCAATTTCTCAACCTGTTATCATGCTGTTTCCAAATCATCACAAGGATTTGACATTTTAGCACAAACCACTGTATGGTTAGACACAAGTACGTATCATCATTTGCATTCTATATGGTGTACCAGCGTAGTTCCCTCATTCGCCTCTCTTACCCTATAATTGTTCCTCATCAGCTGGGTAACCATGTGACCAAGATATTATGAATGTTTGCATTCTTGTAGCATAAATGTCAGGCTGTTTGAAAACCATGATCACTGGGCATGTGCCATCTTGAAACGATCACAGATGTCCTGCAGTAACAAAACTTATATTGCCCTCTCAGTGTGGGAATAGGGCTGCTTTTCAATTTAAACTTATTCTCCTCTTATATTGCTATTGTTTAATCTGGCAGATTTTCAAATGAACAGGTTGATAACAGTGGTCAGTCATTCAGTAAAGTTTCTTTGAGAATGCAGCCAGTATACTAGTGGTAGAAGAGAAGAAAGTCACATCTGAAGACATTTTTTAATTACAGAGATTGGTTCATATAAAAACTGCTTAAAATGAAGTGATATACAAAATTGAGTTTTAAATATATTTATCATTTAACAGAGAATTAATTAGTATCCAGTAAAGAAAAAATAATTTATGATAAGCTATTCATTATTATATAATAAGCCATTCATTATTATTCAATGTTCAGTAGCTTAAATTATGTGTGTGTGTGCGTGTTTTGTATTTCCATTTCTCAGCAAGAGAGCTCGTGAAATCCTCCAACCATTTTCTAGTTGTGTGAGCAAGCATATTCATTTTCTTTTTTTTTTTTTAATTTTTTTCTTTTTGGAGGGGCAATTAGGGTTAAGTGACTTGTCTGAGGTCACAGGGCTAGTAAATGTTAAGTGTCTGAAGCCAAATTTGAATTCAGGTCCTCCTGCCTTCAGGGCTGGTGCGCTATTCACTGTGCCATCTAGCCACCCCAAGGATATTTATTTTCTTCTTGCATAAAATCAAAATACATAAAATAAATGTGGAACTAAATTTAAATTTACATTTGGTAGTCAAATATTGCAAACCTTTGCCAAAATAAAATGTTCAATACTGAAATTAAGTTTTTAAATGATTATTGTATGTTTTTATTTTATGTTAAGCATCTTCTAAGATATAACTTATTTCATTAAGTTGCTATGTATATTCAACAAAAATTGCAAATAAAGAAATTTAATATGAGGTCTTACTGAGAATAGTTATTATTAAATATTATACTGTTAAATATTATAACAATATATAAATACAGATAATTACTAGTAAAATAAAGAAACATGAAGTCTTACAGATAATAATTACTACCAAGTGTCATTATGCTATTAAACATACTACATAAATGCAGAGGAATACTGGTAAAATAAAGAAATATAGGGCCTTGAAGATAATAATTACCATTAATTACTATTTATCAATAGTAATTAACAAATAGTAATAGTGTTATCTGTGAGACACCATATATTTCTTTATTTTGTAATTGCTAGATTGCTTCTTTTCATTCTCACACAATGTGCCATATAATATATTTGTAATTATTTTATAATTAGATTTTTATAAGAAGTCTAGAGAAGATATATAATGTATCCAAAGTTCTACAGCAGGTTAGTGGTATTCTGACTAACATTCCAATGCTCCTACAATTCTTGTCGGAGTGTTTGCTCATTGACACAAACTTCGAGACTTCAATCACCACAAACAAATTTATTCAGGACTATTCTCTGTGTGACACAATAGTATGTACTTCAAGAATGCATGTGATATGAACATTAGACGTTTCCTACTGGAAGTTTCCACCTATAATGAAATAATTCTTACCCAACTGTTGATGGAAATTATACCCTATCATTTCTACGTGTGGAATGTATGTGCAGTTGTAAATTGTATTGTTTTTAAGCAGTGAGCATTGGTAGCTCACCGTACTTCCCCATTAATTTGCATTTTTATTCTTAGATATATGTAATATGTATTTACATGTGTGAACAGCTAGATGGCGCAGTGGATTAAGTGCCCCACATGGAGTTAGGAAGACTCATATTTTTCAAGTTCAAATCTGGCCTCAGACACTTAGTAGCTATGTGACCCTGGGCCAGTTATTGAATCCTGTTTGCCTCAGTTTTCTCATAGGTAAGATGAACTGAAGAAGGAAATGGTAAACCACTCCACAATTTTTTCCAAGAAAACCCCAAGTGGGGTCACAAAAAGTCAGATGTGACTGCAAAATGACTGAATAACAACAAAATATACATGTATATGTATATGCATGCAGATGTACATGTACATTTTTATATATTTGCACACAAATCTATCATCTATTTGTCTGTCTGTCTGTGTTTATATAGGCGAGCTTTATCTCCCCTGCTATAATATAATCTCCTTTAGGTCAGGGAGTTTTTTGTTGTTTTTCTTTATATGCCTAGCACCTAGCATGGAGTAGATAATAAATGCTTGTTGATTTGATTGATTAATATTGTAAAATTATTGTAAATATACTGTATAATTATAATTATATAATTATTGTAAAATTACAAAATTATAATATTGTAAAATTATAAATGTAAAATTCTGATATATGTTTTTCTGGTCATATTGATGGTGACGAATGATTCCATCAATTTGTAAATAATTAAGTGGATAGAGTTAGCAGATGAAATAGGAAATTTTAATTGACTCCACCTGAAATCAAACTTGCTAATTTTGTAAATGAGTTGTAGAAACCCTTAGTTGGTAGGAAATGCTAGAAGATACACCAAAATTAAAGCGAATGCCCATAAAGATAAAGAGCTAGAGGGGACCTTAGACATATTCTAGTCCAACCCTCTCAATTTGTACAGATGAAAAAATAGATTCAGATAGGGGAAGAGATAAGCAGAAGGTCATACAAATAGTACATAGGAAAGAATGGAAATTTGTAAGATTTTAAGATGAAAAGTCTTAATGAAGGAATCTCATTGTCCCTGTTGGATTCAGAACCATGGGTGTCACATTGTTATATTAAAAAGTAGGAGTGATAATTTTCAGAAGCAGATTTCTTTCCCTATCTGCATAATATCTCAAATTCAGGCAATCTTGGTTTTCTGATTGTAATAAAACCTGTGACTAGCTAGAAGGCATGATGGAATGATTTTCTAGAATAATTTTCTAGACCAGCTAGAATTTTCTAGTGGTGACAATAGTCATTAAAACAACGACAAAATAAAGCTTTATTCTTTTAATTTGGCCCTGCAGGACAAAAGGAACAAATGCGTGAGACTCTAGATTCAGCCTTATCAATTAGGAATTCAATCCTATTATAGAAACCTTATTTATAGAATTAGAAAGGAAGGAAACGAGCATCTATGAAACGCTTTTTATGAATCAGGCTAAGCACTTTACAAATATCATCTCTTTTGATCCTTACAACAATACTAGAAGGTATTGCTATCATTATTTCTTTCGAACATTTAGAAGTGACTTTCCCAGAGTCACACAGTAAACGTCTGATTTCAGATTTGAGTTCAGGTCTTCCTGACTCCAGGTTCAGCACTCTACTCACTGTGTCACTAGCTGAATGAGGATTAGAAGCTTTCAGAATCTTTTCTAGGTTACAGCTCGATTCTTTAAGGTGAAGTGAATTTATTTTTTCACTTTCTAAAGTGACTCAAATAGTAAAAAATATTTTCATTATTAAAACACCTTTAATAATATATGATATTACATACTTTCAGAATATTAGATTATCAAATCATTGTTCTTTCCATGGCTTTAATTACCACTTTGTGAATTTTATGTTAAAATCTATCTTCTGAAAACTCCTTATATTTCTGTTTTATAGCACATTATGACCATTTGTATTTTGAGGATATCAATAGAATAATAAACCTTAAAGTTCTACACAGCAATTTCGACACTTGAAGTTATTGCTGCAACCAATTAGATAGCAAATAAACCTTTTCAAGGTACAAACATCTTTAATTAAACAACTATTCCTAATTTAACGGAAGAAAGCATAAAACAAAATATGGAGGACCACAACCATCTTATTAATTATTTTCTTACAAAAATCAGTGATAAAGACTTTCTTTTAGGCCCAATTTCGTTGTCCATTTCCCTACTTTAAACCATTCCAGTTCTGAATACCAGTCTACCTAACATATGATTTTCCTCAGCTCCTTTAATTTTTCATTTGCCAAAACTCCTTTGTATTTTCCAGTCTAAATTGAAATCTAGTTCAGACCTATGCTCCCCCCTGATATTCCAACCTTGCAATTCAACCTACTTCATGATCCAGGAATAAATACCTGACAAAATTGATTATTTGGAAAAAATGCTGTTTTAAAGGTCACTAAGCATCAATAAATCTATATAATTAATATTTTCTTTTTTTTTTTTTTATATAGAAGTAACAACTGAGTGCCTAATACTGACCCTTTCCCTGGTCTGAAGAATGGGTCCACTCTATTCAGTAGTAGCTGGTCAATGTATAACTTATTCTTGCCATGGAGAGATGGAAGTATGAATGTCAGGTGGTCAGAAGACAGGTGGTAGGATGAGTAATGGGCACACCGCCCATAATCAGTCCCGGAAGATGCAAATGCTTCACGCAGGTCTAAATCAGAGAAAAGGAGCACCTGAGACTCTACTTCCATGACTTCCTACACAATCCTCTGTTTCCTCAATACTTTGGATCATTTTTTTCCCTCAAAATTTTGTTTTTCTAGGTTTTTCAACCTTTCTTGAGATGGTTGCAGCCCTCCATGTTTTTTTTTTTTAATTTCTTTCCCTCTTCAAACTTTCCAAACAATAGGATTGAGGGAAGCTCAGAGTCAACATATATGTGGAAGGATTTGGTTCCTCCTTCCCTGGTCAATTGCTTATCCTGATTAACTAGGGGCTGCTGTTCTAGAAGCTCTGGCGTTCTTTGGCCCAGTATTTATCACTTGCACCAGGTAGGCCAAATTTCAACAACTTGGTTGAAAGAGCACCTGACTAGGAATCAAAAATTGTGGGTTTGTTCCTTATTTTGCTGCTTACTCTAGGGCTCTGTAAAATGGAGGGATGGGACAAAGTGCTTTCTAAGGTTCCTACTAGATCTAACAATTTAGGAAATTTAGGTTCTGTGATTCCACTTCACCTCATCCTCAGTTTTAGAAATGAATGCTCATTTCTCTATGACCTTGGTTAAATCATGGAGAAGTCATAGAGTCACATTCCCTCTCTGATGCCTTACTGTTTTGTAAAGTGTTCAGGCTGGATTAGAAAACCTCAAATGTCCAGTCCAGCTCTAAAGTCTTGGCCAAAGTTAGCTCCAGGCTCTCTTTCAGCTCCCTTTCCAATCATTTCTTTTTTTTAAGGTTTGAACTAACCCAGTTCTGCTAGTTGCCCTTCTTTTTAATTTTTATTTATTTAATTTTTTAAAATTTATTTTTAGTTTTCAACGTTCATTTCCATGAGATTTTGGGTTTCAAATTTTTTCACTCTACCTCCACCTCAAAATAGCGAGCCTACTGAATGCCCCTTCTGCCTCTCT
The DNA here is from genome assembly GCA_028646515.1 of Pseudochirops corinnae. Taxonomy (NCBI): domain Eukaryota; kingdom Metazoa; phylum Chordata; class Mammalia; order Diprotodontia; family Pseudocheiridae; genus Pseudochirops; species Pseudochirops corinnae. The sequence goes on from CM053586.1 coordinate 122,192,388, forward strand.
GTTCTCTCTTATACCGTTTCCTCTCCCCCCCCCCCCCACCAGCACAACTTTCTAGTAGGGCAAGATGGATTTCTATACCCCAGTGCCTGTATATCTTATTTCCCAGTTCCATGTAACATGCATTAACATTTGCTTTTTTAAACTTTGAGTTCCAGAGCCTTTCCCTTCTTCCCTCCTCACCCTCCCCACCCAGGAAGACAAACAATTCAACATAGGTTGTACATGTGTAGTTACTACATTTCCATAGTAGTTGTATTGTGAAAGACTAACTATAAGTCCCTCCATCCTATCCCGCCCCCCACTTATTCTGTTTTTTACTTTGACTCTGTCTCTTTTCAAAAGTATTTGCTTCTAACTACCCTCTCCCCTAATCTGTCCTCCCTTCTATTGCTCCCACCTCTTATCCCCTTCCTCCCTGCTTTCCTGTAGGTAAAATACCCAATTGAATGTGTTTCTTACTTCCTCCTTAAGCCAAATTCAATGAGAGTAAGGTTGACCCATTCCCTTTCACCTTCCTGCTCTTCCCCTTCATTGTAGCAGTGTTCTCTTGCCTCTTTTATATAAGATAATTTACCATAATCTATCTCTCCTTTCTCCCTCTCCCAATATATTCCTCTCTCACCACTTAATTTTATTTTTAAGATATCATCCCTTCATATTCAACCCATCCTATGCCCTATGTCTTTGTATACATGTACACACGCAGGCACACATTCACATAAATATTTACACACACATATACCCTCCATACATATATATTCCCTTCAACTATCCTCATATTGAGGAAAGCCTCATGAGTTGCAATTATCATTTTTCCATGTAGGAATGTAAATAGTTCAACTTTAATAAGTTCCTTGTGATTTCTTTTTCCTGTTTACCTCTCATGCTTCTCTTGCTTCTTATATTTGAAATTCAAAGTTTCTGTTCAACTATGTTTTTTTCATCAAGAATGCTATTTCATTGAATAACCATATTTTCCCCTGAAGCATTATACTCAGTTTTGCTGGGTAGGTGACTCTTGGTTTTAGTCCTAGCTCCTTTGATCTCTGGAATATCATATTCCAAGCCCTTCAGTCCCTTAATGTAGAAGCTGTTAGGTCTTGTATTATCCTGATTGTGTTTCTACAATACTCAAATTGTTTCTTTGTGACTACTTGCAGTATTTTCTCCTTGACCTGGGAACTCTGGAATTTGGCTATAATATTCCTAGGGGTTTTCTTTTTGGGATCTTTTTCAAGAGGTGATTGGTGAATTCTTTCAATTTCTATTCTGCCCTCTGGTTCTAGAATATCAGCTCAATTTTCCTGGAGAATTTCTTGAGGGATAGGTTCTTTTTTTGATCATGGCTTCCAGGTAGTCCAGTAATTTTTAAATTATTTCTCCTGGATCTATTTTCCAGGTCAATGGTTTTTCCAATGAGATATTTCACATTGCCTTCTATTTTTTCATTTGTTTGGATCTGTTTTATAGTATCTTGATTTCTCATAAAGTCATTAGCTTCCAATCACTTTTCATGATTTTCTTGCATCATTCTAATTTCTCTTTCCAGTTTTTCCTCCACTTCACTTACTTGATTTTCAAAATCCTTCTTGAGCTCCTCCATGGGCTGTGACCAATTAATATTTTTCTTGGAAGCTTTTGATGCAGGAGTTCTGACTTCATTGTCCTCCTCTAGTTTTGTACTTTGATCCTTTTTTGTCCCTAAAAAAGGATTGTATGGTCTGATTGTACTTCCTCATCTTGCAAATTACTTGACTTTTGAGCTCTTTGCCACAGTAGAACTTTGCTTACAAATTTCTGGGGGTTTTGCAGCTGCCAGAGCTGTTAATTGGGTGCCCTCTCTACAGCCCCTAGAAGCTCAGGCTCACTGGCCACACATCCCAAGACCACCACCCAAGACTGTGATCCAGATCCAGGCAGGTCAAAGCAAGAGTGATTACCCTCTGAATAGTTGCTTGGTCCACCTACGATCTGCAGGCCAGGAGCTCTGAAAGCAGCCATGTGGCACCGCTACAGTTTCTGCCACTTCTTGCCCTGGGGGCAGGGTCCAGACCACACTGTTCCTTCACCCTTACAAACACCTTTGGCATTTATGTATTGAGAAGTCTAGAAGCTGCCATAGCTGCTGGTGATTCACTCTGCTGATGTCTGCTCTGGCCAGTCTGGGCACTGGTTGTGCCATCCTGGGGCCGGAACTGCACCTCACTTGGGACTGCACTCAGCTCCCAGCACCCTGTGATAGACCTTTTCTCTTGGCCTGCTAGGTTGCCTTCAGTGGGAGATTTGTTTCTCTCTGTCTCTTCGTGAGTTCTGTAGCTTTAAAATTTGTTTAGAGTAATTTTTTTTACAGGTATTGGAGATGTTTGAAGCCAGAGCCCATGCCAAGTTTGTGTTTTTACTCCACCATCTTGGCTCTGCCCCCCAATAACTTCTAATTCAGGATAATGTGGAATTAATCTTAGCCCTGGACCCAGAAGACTGGGGTTCAGGATCTCTCCTTGATAGATTGGTGGAATATTGGAAAAATCACTTTTTTGGCCCTTAATTTCCTTACCTATAAAAATGAGGGATTTGGACTAGATGAGTCTTAGGTCCCTTCCAGCTCTAGATCTATGATTTTATTATGTGAATAGCCTAGGCAAAGTTATGTACTAAGTGTAGAGACATAAGCAAAAAAAATAACAAACAACACTCGTTGCCTTTAAGGCCTTATATTATAATTTTAGTAAAGGAATATAAACACAAAGTAAAAATGTATGTGGTGGGGAGCACTAGCAACTGGGAAGATCAAAAAAAGGCCTTATAAAGGAAGTAGAGCCTGCACTGAGTAAAGAAAGGAATAAGGGCTTTCCAGAAGTGGGAAGGAGGAAGTAAGACATTCTAAGAATGGGGGTGGGATGCCTGAGCAAAGACATGGTAGAAGGAGATAGGTTGTTATGTAGAAATTTTTTAGATTTCTTTGTGAATGTGGTCAAATTCACTTTTTGGAGATTTAAAATTTCCTATCTAAGAACAGAGAACAAAAGGGCACATGTCATATAATGGGAAAGCCTACGATGACTTTGATATGTAAGTATACAAAGGGGGCAGAATGTAGTTGAAAAAGCATTGCCTAAATGCAAAAATAAATATTGAAATAAAAAACAAAACCCTGAACACCCTATTCAGGATTACTAAATGTACCTGTGCTCTGATTGATTTGGAAGTTCCTTCCTGTTCTACAGATCAGAACTCATTGATGTTCATTTTTTGCACAACTATTGTCTATGTCCTCCTATAATTTCAACCAGGGGGTTCACAATTATATGTTAGCAAAACTGAAAATTTGAAGGAAATGGATATTTACCTACAAAAATATAAGATACTTAAATTAGCAGAACACAAAATACAGATTTTGACCTCCCTAGCTTTAGCAAATAAAATTGAACAAAACCATAAAGGAATTGTAAAGAGGAAAAACAACCAGAACAACAGAGTTTACCTCCAGATGGATTAACAGATGAATTTTACTAAACATTTAAAGAGCAGTTAATATCTATGTTATGTCAACTATTGTCAAAAATTGAGAAGGAAAGGTCTGTAAAACTCTTTTTTGCAGACAAACATGACCCTAATACATAAATCAGGGAGAGATTAAGCACAACAATGTCATAAGTGAATATTCACAGGGAAATCTGTAAATTTTGAAGATGTAACAATATGTGTATATGTACAACCAATCTTCGCTTCTTATAGTATAAATATAATTTTGTTGTATTGATACATACATACCCACATACACATATATGTATCACTACACAGTTATACGTATCAAATTCGATTTATACTATAGATGCAAACATAGGTTATATCTAAATTGTACAGATTTGTAATTTGTATAATTTGTAAGTATAAATCTAATCTGAATACACACACATATACATGTACTCATATATATGTATCACTATGATCAAATCAGACTTATAGATATAAAGATGGTTTCACACTAGAAAAAAATTTTTGTTGTTGTTGCTTTTTGGAGGGCAATTGGGGTTAAGTGACTTGCCCAAGGTCACAGCTAGTTTTTGTGTTAAGTGTCTGAGGGCAGATTTGAACCCAGGTTCTCCCGACTCCACAGCTGGTGCTCTATTCACTGCGCCACCTAGCTGCCCCTATAATTAATCTTAATAAAATAAAAACAAACAAATCCATATGGTTATATCAACAATTGCAGGAAAAACCTTTGAAAGAATCATTCAGGTTAATAATTCTAAAAAGCACAAGTATTGAGATTGCATTTTTCATTATGGTGAAAAGTCTATATATAATACTAAAACCCAGCATTATTTGTAATGGAGAAACAGCATAATCCTTCCAAAAACAGAAGAGCAAAGCAATGATGCTCCTCCTCCTCACTATTATTTGACATAGTTTAGAAATTCTTAGGGTGGCTAGGTGGCACAGTGAATAGAGCACCAGCTCTGGTGTCAGGAGGAGCTGAGTTCAAATCTAGCCTCAGACATTTAATACTTATTAGCCATGTGACCTTGGGCAAGTCACTTAACCCCAATTGCCCTGCCATTCCCCTTCCAAAAAGAAAAAAAAAAAAAGAAATTCTGGTGATAGCAATTGAATTAGAGAAAGAAATAACAAACACCAATTTTGGCATAGAGGACACAGAATTATTTCTATTTACAGACATGATGACTTATTTAGAAAACCCCAGAGATTTTGCACAGACTCCAATGACTGAGACAAATGAATAACTTCGGTAAAGTCATTGGATTAATGCACAAAAATCAACAGTATTTCTACAAAGCAATAACAAAAACCAAGAGGCAATAATACAAAGAGAAATCCCATTTAACTGTATAATTCATAATCTGTCTATCTTTCAGTCTCTTTCCCCTTTTCTATGTAAACAATTTGTTTTGTTGAAAGAGGGCAGAAAAAATGGAAATTTTTATAAGGAAATTTGAAAAAAACATTCCAAAACCTTGAGCCCTTTCAGATTTTGAATCAGAATGCTTGACAGACTCAGACTGTTGTAATGACCAGATAGAAAACCTTCCCTCAGACAAATTTTCTGAGAGGAGCTCTTTGAAAGAAGAATAAAGATTGTGATAAACAATGTCTGAAAGGTATTGTAGTCCACCAGTTCATTTGCATTTGATTATTTTAAAAGTTTTAAAGCTCGTAACAGAAATTATTAATCAACTGCATGGAGTCAATGGAAAGATTTTACAAGGACATCTAAGGTCACGCCTAAAAGAAAGAATTGTTGAGTTTTACATTTTAAGTTAGAGATGTTACTGTTTATGAGGCATTAGAAGTTATAGGATGATAGAGAGAAAGCTATAAGATAAATTTGGCAGGCTAAAAAGTAGAAAAGGAGAAAAATAAGGATATGAATGCACAACAAGTCCGGAACAGAAGATAGAGGAATCTAGGAGGCAAGTTGACCACAGCTAGCAGAGTACCCAAGTTGACAACAGGTGAATTGATGGGAATGCTTTGTAACTGTTGCCTTGAGAGTTATCCTTACTGAAAGATAGGTATTGCTTTGCTTAGAGCTGACTAGCTATTGGAAGAGAGCTCAATACTACTGATATGTGGAAAACTTTCTAGAATTATTACCCTCTAGTCTGCTCTAAAGCCTGAGAGAAATCTCTGAGATACTTGGGTTGCCTTCAATATTGTCCCCTACTATTTGAAGATTTGTCCAGGGATAGGTTTCATGACCTTATCACCACCCACTACTTTAGAGGGAAAAACTCCTCAGAAACTTAGAGTGGATCTGAGGAACTTAGTCATTTTCCAGTTTAAGGGAACTATTTGTCACTAAAAGAGAGTCGACACTTTCTCAGCTTCCTGCTGTGGCCGTGTGCCAGAAGAATTTGTCAAATCTTAGGTGACCTGATGATATCAGAGAAATGGTTTTATTCATCAGGACAGCTGTAAGGACCAGAAGGGGAGCAGACAGAAGAGAAACAGTTTTGCCCATGACTCTTATTGCAGACTTTTATTTAAAGAGATCCAGAACATCAAAGCCTTCCAGGGCCCATGAATGTCTCTTCTCTAGCCTTATATTAGTAAATGTTATAATTATTTCTGCTCTGGACTTTTATTGAGCAAAAATCATAATTATTCTTGATTTTGTCCTATTAAATACATATTTCATGATTAAGAAGCAATGCTATCCACCCTTTGCTTGTCTGTGGTGGTAGTAGTTATGGTAGACATCTACAGATGTGAAACATACCAGATATTTTTAGACTTTTTCAATTTATTAGTGGTTTTCACTAAATTTTTCCTTCTTCCTCTTTTTTTATTTTTTTATTTTTTTAATCTTTGTGTTAAGGCAGTGGTTCTCAACCTGTGGGTTATGTTCAATTTGTAACAATGAAAATACATCCTGCATATCAGATATTTACATTACGATTTGTAACAGTAGCAAAATTACAGTTAAAAGTAGCAACGAAAATAATTTTATGATTGGGGGTCACCACAACATGAGAAACTGTATTAAAGGGTCACGGCATTAGGAAGGTTGAGGACTACTGTGTTAAGGCATAGTTCTCTGAAGGAGGAAAAGGAGGTGTATAGGGGAAAATTTAGTATTATAAGAATAAAAGCTATCAAAAATACATTTAAAAAATTCAATGGTTTTAAAAAGAGAGATTAAAAAAAATAAACGTGAGGTGCACTGTTTGGGTTTCAGAAGCTATAGTGGCAGGGAGTAAGAGTTATTCTCTTCTCTCTCCCACACACCAGGGTTATTAATAGGACCTTGAGAGAGTAGCTGTTCTGCAAATCCTAACTTTAGAGAATTACCTGGGAGTCCCTTGAGGTTAAGTGATGGGCCCAGGATCGCATGGCTAGTATATGTCAGAGGCCAGATTTAAATCCAGGTCATCCTGACTGTGGAGTTTGAGATGTGTTAGCTCTGTCTGTACTGGGTGGATTCTTTTGACAAACCTCATGATGCCAATTTGTAAAGAGTCATGAAAATATACAATGAAGTTGTTTGTTATTGTTGATTATCCTTCGTTCTTGAAGAGGACCATGACTTCAGGGAGTTGAGGTCATGACATGCAAGTGAATTGGATTTAAGTGAGGGAGGGCTGTGCAAAATCACCAAACTTGCTTTCTCCTCCAGAGCCATCTGGATCCAGTGGTGAGATATAGAACAAGGCAATTAGAGATGATCCTGGATGCAGTGGGAGACCCTGGTCTTTTTTAAAAATTGATTTTCTTTTCTTTTTTTTTTTTTTGGAAATTTTAGACAAATATTAAAACAAATACATAATAAGAAAAGAAAAAGAAACATTTTAAACTTCAATATATGAAAAAAACATCATGTGAACAGCAGAACATATGAGAAGATTCAAAATATATGACAAAAACTTATTTCAAAAAAGCCTATATATTAAATACGGTGTGTTAAGTTGAAAGCTATCCATCTTTTCTTTGCTTCCTTATAGGTTTTCTTTTGTTCTCTGTCGTACAATTTTTACTTTGTTCTTTTTTTCCTCTTCTTCCCCTCTACCCACCACCCCAAGGCTACCATTGGGCATGGATATATTTATATATAGGTATTGCTATATACATACATGTATACATATATGCTCATACATACATATACACATACATGTATAAACATATACTTTCCCTAAGAGATTCTACTCCTAATCTTGTTTTTATGTTTGTGCATATCTTTTTTTCCTCTCTCTCCTACCTCCTCTATTTTACTTCTAACTGCTACCTTACCCTCTTATTACTTAACCTACTCCCACTTCAGCAATCCCTCCCTTATCCTCCCATTGCCCTAAATCTAAACACCCTTTTGTACACTCCTCTGACCTATTCTGTCCCCTTACACTCTAAAACTCCCTCCCTTATCCCCCCATTCACCTAAATCTAAACATCCTTCTGTTCTCCCTCTTTTTAACCTATTCCCTTCCCTTCCCCTCTAAAGATCCCTCCTTTATCCTCTCTCCCCTTCCTATTCCCTTAAGAGTTTTCTTTTTTTTTAAATTTAGAAGACTTTTATACTCTTCTAGATGTATATGCATTTCTTCCTCCTCCCCTAACCCATTCTTGATGAAAGTAGGTTTCCAGAACTAATAGCCTCCCTCATCCTTCTAAATCTTTTGTATTGGTTCTTCCTTTTACACCTCATTTGTGTAAGATACTCTTTTAGCTGTTCTTAAACACTTACTTTTTGAAGTTATATTATACTCAGGCCTGCCTCAATCTTTCTTATAAGCTACCTAATTGCTAGTAACAATCTTAGACACAGGTTTGGCATTTTCCATACATAAAAGGTGAACATTCTATCCTTATTTTGTCCCTTGTTACTGGTCATTGGTATGTACCTTACCTTTTTCTTGACTCTTGAATGTCAATTCTTCTATTGAGTTCAGGGTGTTTTTTTTTTTTAACAGAGTCCTGAAAGTCTTATAGTTGATGAAATGTCCATTTTTCCCATTCAAAATAATGCTTAGCTTTGCTAGGTATGATATTTTCAGCCAGAGGCCCAGTTCTTTTGCTCTTAGATATATAGTGTTCCAAGACCTGTGATCTTTCAGTGTCATCAACGCTAGGTCTTGTGTGATTCTAAATGTGGTACTACCATATGTAAATTGTTTTTTTCTTGCTGTTTGTAATATTTTGTCCTTTATCTGGGGGTTTCAGAATTCCTGTGAGATTTCTCTGTTGGATCTCTTTCAGGTGATGATCAGTAGATTTCTTCTATTTCTACTTTTCCCTCTTGTTCTAATGCTTCAGGATAATTTTCTTTAATTATTTCTTGTATTATTGTATCAAGATCTTTTTTTTTGATCAGAACTTTCAGGTAGTCCAATTATTCTTATGTTTTATCTTCTTGATCTGTTCTCTAGACCTGTTGTTTTTCTTATGAGATGTTTCACCTTTTCTTCTATTTTTTCATTCTTTATACTTTGTTTTTTTAATTTCTTCATCTCTTATAACTTTGCCCAATTCTGGATTTCAAGGAGTCATTTTCTGATGCCTACACCGTAGGTGGCACCCGAAGGCAAGGATGTGGTAATGACGACATGTGAGCTAGGTGGGAACTATCAGGGTAATCTATTTATTCTGTGGCAAGCGTTTTTATAACAAATGCAGTTGCATCTGGTTTTCTAATGGAAAAAATGATTAACCAGCTTGTATTTAATTATTGGTGGTTGTGCAATCTTTGAGGGCTCACTTCTCAGTAATCATGCCCTGTTTCCTTGCTAGCCATGGAAAGATGGTGAGTCAACACCCTAAGCCATAATTAGCCCACATGGGGAGCATGGTCCAGGGGAATCCTGGTCCAGACTCTACCCATGACTTGACTGGCTCCCATTGGCCCTCATTACTTTTCTTTCTTAAGATTATGGATTTCCTTTTCCATTTGGTTCACTTTCTTATCATAATCATTTTGGTTTTTTTTTGTATTATTCTTATTTTTCTTTTAAAATTTTTGCTCAACTTGTCTCACTTGATTTTTAAAGTCTTTTTAAAGTTCTTTAATGAATTCTTTTTGTGTAGGTGACCATTTGACATTACTCTTTGGGGAAGAAGAGGATTTCTTTGCTTAAGTTTCCTCCTCTGAAGATGAAACCTGGTCTCTATGGTTGAGTTCTTTCTCCTTTGCTTGTGTATTTCTTTTTTTGGTTGATAATTTAGTTTTTATAATCACCTCTGGTCCTGGGGTATACGGTATGGTGCCTCTGACCTTTGGCCTTGAATTCAAACCAAGACCTCCAGCCTCCTGTAAGTGCCCACTGCATGTGCCATCCTACCCCACTGCTTCTGCACTCACCCGCCCTGTGATGATTCCTTCTAGTCACTGCCCTCTCTGCTCTCCTTAGCACAGATGGGTCTGGCATTCCTCATCAGCAGAGGTTTCCTTGATCTTCCACAGGTCAGATGTCTGACTCTTCCCACTGTCCCTGAGGTAAAAGTTCCTGAGACTAGGGCCAAGGAGACTCCCAACCCAGCTAACTCCAGGACTTGCTGCTTTTTGTTTAAGCAATTTGTTGCAAGTTGTTAAAGCAGATAAAATGGACCCTAGTCTAGAGGTGTTTACTCTTCACAGGGAGGGAATCTAGTCCTGGATTTTTCCTTAATCTTCTCCTGTTCTGCCCCTACTCTTATTTGTTTTCATGGCTCTGTGTTCTCCCAGAGGTGCTATTTTATCTCTTTTGTGGAGGAAAATCTTGAGAGTTCGAAATTTTCTGACCTACTCCGCCATCTTCCCAGAATCCTTTCCCGTCCTTGGCTTTTTTAAGCTAAGGTCTATTAACAGATCTCAGTTTGACTGAGGCAACAGCCATTCAGTAATTAAGAATGGTTAAGAAATGAGGCAGAGATTGGCCTCTTTACCTAGTAAAAAAAAAAAAAAAAGAATTAATCTGAGAAGGAAAAAGCCTCAAAGTTTCTGGCCAAAACAGAAAGAATTGTAATTTATATTTACTCCGAGTCAATCAGGGCCCAAAAAATGATCAAGTAGGGCTTATCTAGGACCTATTGTTGGCCAATTAATGAAAGCAAGAGTGATTTGGGTTTAAGACTTGGTCCTTAAGGAAAAAAGGTTTTAGAGATCAAAATTTATGTTCCTTTGGGCAGAGAGTATTGAAGGTAAGGGTTTGATACCTTATCTGGACAGAGGGAAGAGAAAGAAAGAATAAAAAGAAAAAGAAAGAAAGAAAAAGAAGGAAAGGAAGGAAGAAAGAAGGAAAGAAAGAAAGAGAAAGGGGAGAGAAAGAAGAAAAGGAAAGAAAGGAGCTGTGCTGACCAACTGCCCAGTGCCAGTTGCATCCCCAGTGGAGCAGCTCCTATTTGTACTCGCTGAGGTTGCTGTTTATCTTTCATTTTATTTTTTTAATTTTAATTTTTTAAAATTATTGGTTCTGTTTTATTTTTTTTAATACATCAGTAGTACTTTATTCTTTAAATTTTTAAAAAATTTTTAGTTTTCAATATTCATTTCCACAAGATTTTGAGTTACAATTTTTTTCTCCCCATCTTTCCCCTATTCCCCACCCCAAAATAGCAAGCCTACTGAATACCTCTTCCCCCAATCTCTTGTATCCTCCCCTTCACCTCCCTAACTTTCTACTAGGGCAAGATGGGTTTCTATACCCCAGTACCTGTATATCTTATTTCCCACTTGCATGCAAAAGGAAATTTTTAAACATTTGTTTTTAAAACTTTGGGTTCCAGATTTTTTTTCCTTCTTCCCTCCTCACCAACCCCCACTGGGAAGACAAGCACTTCAATATAGATTATGCATTTGTAGTTACCCAAATCATTTCAATAGTATTATATTGTGAAAGACTAACTGTATTTCCCTCCATCCTATCCTGCATCCCACTTATTCTATTTTCTCCTTTGACTCTATCCCTTTTCAAAAATGTTTGCTTCTAACTACTCTCTCCCCCAATCTGCCCTCCTTTCTATTTCCCCTTCTCTTATCCCCTACCCCACTGTTTTCCCATAGGGTAAGATATCCAATTGAGCGTGTATATTATTCACTCCTTAGGCCAAATTCAATGAAAATCAGGTTGTGCCATTCCCTTTCACCTTCCTGTTCTTCCCCTCCATTGTAACAGTTTTTTCTTTCCTCTTTTATATGAGATAATTTACCCTAATCTATCACTTCCTTTCTTCTTTTCCCAATCAATTCCTCTTTCACCTCTTAATTTTATTTTTTAGTTATCGTCCCTTCATATTAAACTCATCCTGTGCCCTCTGTCCATGTATACATGAAAATACAAATGCCCACACCCACAATATATATTTATATACACATATATCCTCCTATACATACATATATATGTATACGTATATACATACACATACACATATTCCCTTCAGCTGTCCCCATACTGAGAAAAGTCTTATAAGTTACAATTATAATTTTTCCATGTAGGAATGTAAATAGTTCAACTTTAATAAGTTCCTTATGATTTCTTTTTCCTTTACCTCTCATGCTTCTCTTGCTTCTTGTATTTGAAAATCAAATTTTCTGTTCAGGTCAGGATTTTTTGTCAAGAATGCTTGAAAACCCTCTATTTCATTGAATGACCATATTTTCCCCTGAAGCATTATACTCAGTTTTGCTAGGTAGGTGATTCTTGGTTTTATTCCTAGCTCCTTTGACCTCCAGAATATCATATTCCAAGCCCTTTGATCCCTTAATGTAGAAGCTGCTAGGTCTTGTGTTATCCTGATTGTGTTTCTACAATACTCAAATTGTTTTTTCCTTACTGCTTGCAGTATTTTCTCCTTGACTTGGGAACTCTGGAATTTGGCTATAATATTCCTAAGAGTTTTCTTTTGAGGATCTTTTTTCAAGAGGTGATTGGTGAATTCTTTGAATTTCTATTTTGCCCTCTGGTTCTAGAATATCAGGGCAATTTTCCTGGAGTACTTCTTGAGGGATGATTTCTAGGTTCTTTTTTTTTTATTTTTTATCATTGCTTTCAGGTAGTCCAATAATTTTTAAATTATTTCTCCTGGATCTATTTTCCAGGTCAATGGTTTTTCCAATGAGATATGTCACATTGCCTTCAATTTTTAAAAATTGTTTGGATCTGTTTTATAGTATCTTGATTTCTCATAAAGTCATTAGCTTCCAATTGCTCCAATCTAATTTTGAAGGAGTTATTCACTTCAGTGTGTTTTTGAAATTCCTTTTCCATCTGGCAAATTTGGTTTTTAAAGCATTGTTTTCCTCATTGGCTTTTTGGACCTATTTTGCCATTTGAGTTAGTCTATTTTCTCAAGATGTTATTTTCTTCAGTCAGGTTGTTGACTCTCTTTTCATGATTTTCTTGCATCATTCTCATTTCTCTTTCCAATTTTTCCTCTAATTCTCTTACTTCATTTTAAAAATCCTTCTTGAGATCCTCCATGGCCTGTAATCAGTTCATATTTTTCTTGGAGGCTTTTCATGTAGGAGTTCTGACTTTGCTGTCTTCCTCCTGCTCCATGCCTTGATCCTTTTTGTCCCCCCAAAAGGAGTCTATCGTCTATTTACACTTCCTCTGCTTGCTCATATTGGCAGCCAATTACTTTACTTTTGAGCTCTTTGCCATGGTAGAACTCTGCTTCCAGAATGGAGAGAGCTAGGTCCCAAATTGATGGGGCTTTTGCAGCTGCCAGAGTTATTAGATGTGCGCCCTCTCTACAGCCACCACACACTCTGCCTCACTGATCACACACCCCAGGACCACCACCTAAGACCGTGATCCAGATCCAAGCAGGTCAAAGCAAGAGTGCTTACCCTCTGAATGGTCTCTTGGCCCCCTACACTCTGCAGGCCAGGAACTCTAAAGCAGCCATGTGGCAGCGGCTGCAGCCACCACACCTCCTCCAGGTCTCACTCTGGGAGTAGCATTTGGACCATGATCTTCTATCTCTCCTTGATCCAACAACATTCCACACTGACCTTTTACTTTGTCTTTGGCATTTATGGATTGAGAAGTCTTGAAATCACTACAGCTGCTGGTGATTTACTCTCATGAAGCTTGTCTTTCATTTTCAAAGAAGACCATGACATCAGGTAGGTGATACCATGACATGCAAATGAATTGAATTTAAGTGAGAGAGGGCTGTGAAAAGTCACCAGCCTTGCTTTCTTGTCCAGAGCCGTAATGAAACAATTTCATTATGGAAATTGTTCTTTTGTGTTTCATCTGATCTTTTCAGTAGATGAGGACTACCAACTTTCAAATAATAATATAATTAAAAAACCAGAAATATCAAGGAAATATAATAACTAAAAGCAGTAAGGATGTAGAATAAAATGATACAAATAAATTATTGTCCACTAATTTGTTCTTATTATGTATGTTTACACTGGCCTCTGACAAATACATGTTATTGATAGTTGCCAGTTGGAAGTAGAACTTAATCTAGTGATTTTATCTTGATTATTAGTTTTCTTTTTATTTAATTTTTTTTACACAATGCATAGTTATATAGGCATATACACATACAAACATATGATTATTATTTTTCAATATAAATCCCAAATCCCAAAGGTTGATCTCTGTGGACTATAAATTTATTTTTTTGTTGGGGATATCTAGTATTGTCATAGTGAAGTCAACAATATGAAGACTTAGGCTGGTGAGACACTTGAAAGCAGATAATTATCTGATTTATTGCTTTCATAGAATATAGCATAAAAGGATATGTTTGATATTAATTTGAAAAATGAAGCAGAATATGCCTAGAGAGCCAGAGATAGTGGATGCACCACATTCTACATCTCACACTGTCTCTGTATATGCAAAACCTAAGCCCATTTGTTGGTAGGAGGTTTTAGGTATTTTGCCATAGAAAGAAAAATCTTATTTTTCCCCCAGTCATCATTCTTGACAGTAAACTATTCAAGGGGCCCAGAGGGATATGAAGAATTTATTACAGTAATATGTTCTATTACTATAGTGGAAAAATACCAGTAATCTTTGAAGTTTTCCAAGGTAAATCAGGTAAGGGAATATAAAAAAAAATTGTCTCAGAAAAAAATATGCTTTCTGAAGCACTATTTTTTTTTTTAAAGGACAGCCAGGAAGATATACCGTAGAATTTCCTTAAATCTTGAACATTTGTACAGACTACAGGAATGAATTCATCCTTAGAACTGAAAATAAACTTTGGATTACAAAATCTACATAACATTTCATATTTATATATAGTTTTCATTCCAGCAGGACAAGATCTTCTTTAAAAAGAGGATATTTAAATGTACATTGTTGTGAGAAAAATGGTGAGTGAAAATTTCAGAAGTGGGAAGTGAAGCTATCTTGCAGTAGCTTCCTCATCTGTAAAATGAGGGGGTTGGACTAGATATTGTATCTCCAAAATATCTTCCAACTTTACATTTTATGATACTATGCATGATACCATTGGGAGATCTGGGATTAGAGCCCAGGGATCTCATTTCAGCAGTTCTTCTACTAAAAAGAATTCTTGTTTTTGTGCCCTTTATCAAAATATGTTTTAACTCCTCATGAAAGATTTTAGCGTTATAAGTATCTGTTAGTAAAATTTATACATATTTTAGAGCAATTTCATAAGTACAATGACTAATTCTGATATGTACTGGGAACTATGATTCTTTTTGTCACAGAAAGCTTACAGGTAAAGTCCTACAATATACATTATATGGAGTCTGAATACATGTCCAATTCCATGGGCATCATCCCAATCTCATACATGTATGGGGTATGTTATACATCTATGCAGACAATTATGTGAAATTTATTTTACTGATTCTTAGGAAAAAAATGTGAAGCATCACTTAGTGTAAGTTAGTTTGAGAAGAGAGTCTAGGGCACTGAGATATTTAGGGGTCCTTTATTCACTATACCAATGATCTCCAAAGTGGGAGCCAGTGAACCTCTTGGAGACCTGTGACTTTACACCAGGGCAGACTGGGACCTGATTTGAAGGGGTATATGATCAACTGATTAGAAGATGGGAAGAGAGTTCACATCTGACTGATCTGTTAATAGCATATCTTAGGCTCTACCACTCCTCCACTTTAGCCCCTTTGCTGTGCTGCGTAAAACTCCCAG
Organism: Pseudochirops corinnae; assembly: GCA_028646515.1. NCBI lineage: Eukaryota > Metazoa > Chordata > Mammalia > Diprotodontia > Pseudocheiridae > Pseudochirops > Pseudochirops corinnae. The sequence goes on from CM053586.1 coordinate 122,207,969, forward strand.
GTCTTCTTACTATCAGAACCTGGAGTTGGCTCTTAGAGGACTTTGTTGTTGTTCAGTCATATCAGTTGTATCTCACTCTTCATGATGCAATATGATTTTCTTGGCAAAGAGTAGTTTGGAGTAGTTTGCTATTTCCTCCTCCAGTTCATTTTGCATATGAGGAAACTGAGGCAAACAGGGTTAAGTGGCTTACCCAGGGTCATATAGCTAGTAAGTGTTTGAAACCAAATTTGAACTCAGGAAGATGACTCTTCTTAATTCCAAGCATAGAACTCTATCCACTGTGACACCTGGCCGTCCTACTGGACACATAATAAGTATTCAATAAATGCTTATTGACTTAACGAGTTGGTATAAAGTTAGGCAACCCTGGGACAGCTAGGTGGCAAGATTAATAGACCACTGACGCTGGAATCAGGAGGATCTGAGTTCAAATCTGATCTCAGACACTTGACACTTACTAGCTGTGTGACCTTAGGCAAGTCACTTAACTCCAATTGCCTTGCCTTTCCCCCTCCAAAGGAAAAAAAAAAGTTGGGTATCCTTTTCTGGACTTGATGTTGAAATTTTTCTAAACTTGATGTTGAAAATTATATCCACCATGCCATATAGCTGCTCAGGGGGTTTACTATCTAAACATATAAACTAAACACTAACTGGGTACCTATAGCAGTTAGGCAGGTGACAATGGGAAAATCTTACCCCGCACCTTGCCCACTCCCCACCAGACCCCTGTGACTTTTGTAGCCACCCCTCAAAAGGTGGGTACTAAATGGCAGCAGTGAATGGTAAGCAAGAATCCTGACTTTCATTTTTTCATTTTGGGTGGGACAGAGTGAGTCACTATAATGAACTGGCATGGATGAACTGTGATCTGTATCATAAATATTATATTTTTTTCTTCACCTTCCCCTTTCCTTCCCCCTCTTCCAAACTTTCCCATTAAGGTCAAAGCTACCATCATCATTCTAGTCCTCCCATTTCTTGCAAACTCAGTTATTAACATATTTAACTCCTCACTTTTCCTTACCCCATATCCACATATCTAATTTCATTTGGGAGGCAAATCTTGTCTGTTTCATATTTATCCTCTATTCTACACTCACACAGCAACCATCCTTTATCAGACCCTCTCCTTGCTGTCCTCTATGAGCAAAGCAGAACTGAAATAGCTGAAAAATATCACAAGATACACAAATTGAGAGAATCCATCCCAAATGTTCACATGGACTATTTGTGTCCAACCTGTGGTAGAGCATTCCAAGCTCATACTGGTCTGATCAGCCACATTCAGACACACAGTTACTTGACTCTAGAAGAGTGATGTCATTTTGGTCCTCTTTGAGAATGAAGGACAACAACCAACCAACCAACCAATTTGTCTTCCTGCTTCCTCTCTCTCCCCACTGCAATCCATCCTTTACACAGATTTCACAGGGATTTTTTTTTTCCCCTGAAGGGCAAATCTGACCATGTAATTCTCCAACTCAATAAACTTCCATAGCTCCCTCTTGACTCAAAGATCAAATATTTATTTTTTAACCAAATGCCTTTTAAAGACTGTAATCTTATCATGTGTACAATCAGTATAGAATCATTATGTTTATCATTTAAAAACAAATGAATGGGTGATGTGTGTGATGAAAGAGTTTAGAGACCACTGCCCACCATCACATTGTTTCTTTCTTGTTAATGCTGATTTATCATCCAAAGAGCCTGAATCATTTCACAACTGGTTAACCATACAACACACCAACCAACCCATACTCAGCAGGGATTAAGTGCTTTCAAACTCACTGCACAAAGTGCAGGATGGAGAAGGAAGGGCCCACTTTGGGCAGGCAGCAGCTGTGGAGCCAGCATCTGGGTTCTGTGATAATCACCTCCTGTGAATCAACCCAGGGCATGTGCACGCAGCACTGGCTGAGCCCAGGGATCCTTGAAGCACGTCCATCTGCTCTTCAGTCAGCTTTCTCCCTTTATCAGCATTACAATTTGTGTCAGCTGCTGTAGCTAGTTGCTTTTTATGGATATGATGTTCAGGAAAGGGGGTGGGAGGATGAAAAGACAATAGGAACTATGACTGTAGGTGGCTTAAGGTGACTTAATGGTTTCCCCTGGGATAAAGAACAGGGCTCTGAAGTGGAAATATTTCCTTAAGAATGACATTTTTCATTGCAGAAAACAATTTTATTCTTCCTCTTGTCCCACTACCACACATATTTTGAAAACAAGTTAAACAATATTCAATTTCTGAAATATCATTTTAGAATTAGTGCTTTTAAAAAAAATCACAATACAACATTAGATAGCAATGTAATGTTTATAAAACACTTAATCTGTGATGGATGCAGTGTGGACATTATCTCCATTTTATAACTGAGGGAAAGAGCTCATTGATTTGCCAATCTTTATAATTAACAAGGAAGGATTGGAGTTTGGTTTTAAGAAGCTAGGTCTTCTGACTCTGAGTACAATATTCTCTTTATGCTGTTTCCCTAGTTTTAAAAGTATATTTAAAATTTATAGATGGTTTTACCTAACTCCTAGGTTCCTGAAGTCCACCTCATGATTCTGCTGTGACCAGTATTTTAAGTCCTACTTTGAGTAGCCAGAAGAGTTCCAGGGTCCAGCTCCAAGATATCACGTCTATTGATGTATCTTAGTGAAACCTTCCTCTTGTGATCACAGTCTGTCCAATATACTTGCAATGTGCTTGAAAGTTAGTGCCATCCTTTTGGGTTGCTACTAGGGACATTTTCTTAGGTTTCTGAGTGAGGCCACTAGTCACTAGAAAAATGTGAGTATGAAAAACATAACCCCAGACCTTTGTGCCATAGGAACTTCTTTCTGGGGTCTGCAAACTTTAAAAAATACATTTTTGATAACTATTTCAAGGTAAGTGGTTTCCATTGTAACCCTATATATTTTGTTTCATGCATTTGAAGGTATTCTTCTGAGAAGGGATCCCTAAGCTTTACCAAGCTGCTGAAGGAAATGGAGTGGTCCATGACACAAAAGAGGTTCAGAACCCTCATCCTGGTATCTGAATTATACCAATAGATACCATATCCTGGAGCTGGACTCTAGAATGAGTCTGTCTACTCAAAGCAGGATTTATAGTATTAGTTATACTAATCTATAGCAGAGTCATGTGGTGGGCTCCAGGAACCTAGGAGGGAGGTAAAGTAAGGCCTTAGTACACTGGCATGGTTTACTTCTAGGCTCTCTGCATCCTCAATAAGTTTGCTTCCACTAGTCGATTAACAGATCTCAGAGTAGTATTCAAGTAGGGGACAAGTGTTCAAGTCCAGGAGAATAAAAACCCATAACTTTTAAAGTATGAGTAATGTTAAAATATCATCTTTACTCGACCAAAGCCAAGAACCTAGGTAGGAAGAAATACAGTCAGGAAAAAGGCAGACCCTCAAGTGCCACCTCCTCCATGAGACCTTTTCTGATATTTCTTGTGCCCCGCTCTGTGTGTGTGTGTGTGAAATAATCACCTTGTATTTACCTTCTGTGTATTTCAAATCAACATATACATACATGCATATATACACACATACACAGTATGTATGTATATTGACACGTATGCATATACACACATTTTTGTTGTGGTGTCATTTTAGTCCTATCCAACTGTCCATGACCCATTTGGGGTTTTTGTGGCAAAGATGCTGGAGTAGTTTGCAATTTCCTTCTCCAGATCATTTTATAGATGAGGAACTAAGGTAAACAGGGTTATGTGACTTGCCCAGGGTCACACAGCTAGTAAATGTCTGAGGCCAGATTTGAACTCAGGAAGATGAGTCTTCCTGACTCCAGGCCTGGCACTCTATCCACCTGAATATCTATCTATCTACATACATACATATATACATACATACATATATATATATATATATACACACACACACACACACACACACACACGCAGATTAATCATAAAACCAACCAACCCATACTCTGCCAAAATTAAGCGCTGCATGTGTGTATACACACACACACACACACACATACACACCTATATTTATGTTTATAAATATACCCATATATATGTATGTTCTCACAAGGGTATATAAACTCCTTGAGAAGAGGGACTGCTTTGTCTTTGTCTATGTATCACCAGTGCCTAGAACAGTGCTTGGTACCTAGTAAGCAATTGATAACTCTTGGGGATAGCACCCATTTTTTAGGGAATGTTCCCTGGAAGATGGCTACCCTGGGTTCAATGTGCTCTGTGCATCCATGCTTCTAAAACTGTAGCTCACAGTTCCTTAACTGATGACTTTATTTTTAATTAGTCTGCCAGAGGATACAATTATCTTGAAGGAAAATCATTTACTAGAAGAGCACAGTAAGAATTTGTATTTATAGTAGAACATTTCCTCCTTGTCCTCCCTCCCACCAATAAACTTGGGATATACTTTACTGAAGACATACATACCATCAGTGGGAAGAGTGAGCAAATCCAGAGACTGAGGATGGTCCATCATATAAAGAACATATATGAATAAGCAACTCACATTGATAATGTTACAGAACCCCCAATATTGTCTTGTAATGGCCCCTTTGTTGCTCTTCTGAGGCTTAAAAATAGCTTGGCTAATTGAATTGCCCTGTTGGACTAATGGGGACCTGATCTCTACTAGACATCTTTCTTTGCTTGAGTTCATGGGTGCTATTCTCTACTGGACACTTCCTTCCATTGGTTGGCAATAGTTTTCAAATCTCTAGTTCCTGGCTAAGCTGAAATCCTTGGGTTGGCTTGGAACATTGCTTGGCTCTTTCAACAAGAAGCACAAGCCTTTCTCTGAGATGAAAAGGAAACTTTCCCATGTGCTGCTCCCTCAGCTTTGGCTCTGAGACTTGCCAAGCCTTCAAGGCCAGAATCCTTACTTCAGATGCCAAGCTTTTTCTCCCTTCGAACTTCTCTTGAAAACAGGAAGCAATGTTCTCGAATATCCCCTCTGGGTCACATGTCAGTGTAGGTCTCCTATAACCATGTGCTTCTGCTGGGAGATGCTGAGGGAGGAAGGAAGCAGAGATAATTTCCCTTCCCTTTCTTGCCGTAGTAACTTCTAGAAGGGCCATTTTCTCTCTTCCTTGTTTTTAAACTCTGTCTTTCCTGTGTAAGTTAAGTGAGTGGCCAGAGAAAAGGAACACCCAGGGACAAGTCTATTTTCTCTGCTAATCTTCAGACATGTCTTATTTTTGTATAAAAATGGACCACTCAAAATTTGACACCCCTTAATTTTACCAGTGCATTGTGGTAACTCCCCCATGTTCCTCCCAAATCTTTAATTTAATCAATAGATCAGAAGTTTTCTTATACCCCCCACAAATGTTTATAGATTGATTGACTGATATAGACTAATGTGAAATGTAAAAAAGTCATGTTGAAATGGAGATGTCTATTCATTTGTTCAATTAGCAATACTTTTCAAAACTTATCAGATGAATTGCCACAGAGATGTGCATGTCAATCAAGCTAGACATCCTGACATTATTTAAATTGAGTCTAGTTGCCTAAGAAATCTTGTCAGATTTATGGTAGATGTAAGTACTGATTGACAACGGTTAACAGTTACTTTCTTAGATAATTGACTTGGTCATTCTCCAGTTGACACATGGTTTGTTCCTTTTCCGCTGGCCTTGAAGCACAAACTCTGCTGCTGTTTTGCCTTAGCTCATACTTTTCAAAATAATAGAAATCATTTCCCTGAAACTCTACCATCTAATCTCTCCCATGGCCTTATAACCCGTGCCAAATACAGCTTTGTGGGTCCTACACATTCATAAAGAGAAATAATTGTACTTCATCAGAGCTTCCCCAGTGCCTACCTCACATCTTCTTGTAAGGCGCAGAGATAGCACTTGCTGTGATGTCAGGTGCATTGCAAAAGCATCACTGATATTGCAGAAAGCTAGATTTTCCTTGTCTGCTTCCTTTTGTGGACTGCTGTTCAAACTACTTCTGCCCATATCTTTTTGATTCTTCTACAATCTTCCTTTTATATTTCCTCCACTGCATCCCCGAACATTTTCCTCTTCTTTTCCATCCTTCTATACTCTTTCAGATCATGCCCATTCCCATACCATCCCAACGGTAATAGTCTTCTAATCTGAGCTGCTCCCCTGTTGCCCCTGTTATTATGGGGTTCTATTGCCCTCTCCCTTTTAATCTTGCCTCTCTTTTCATTATCTACTAAGGGAACAACACTGCAAATCTAGCCCTACCCATTATTATCTTTTTTCTCATAGTGATTTTTAACAAAATTACTTTCTATATGTTTTATGGTAATGTGGAATCTGCTGCCTCTTCTTCCCTTCAGATATGCCATGATTAGTCTGGAAATTTCTTTTTTTTTTTTTTTAATTTTATTATAGTTTGCATCATTCATTTCCACAAGATTTTGAGTTACATATTTTCTCCCCCTCTTTCCCCCACCCATCGCCCCAAAA
>CM053586.1:122214936-122252166 GCA_028646515.1 Pseudochirops corinnae
GATAATGACGACTCCAAGACCGAGGCCCAAGACGACGATCCGGATCCAGGCCGCTCAACGCGAGAGCACTGGTCTGAAAACAATCGCTCAGTCCCCCTGCTTTTTGCAGGCCGAGGGCGGGAAGCTACAACGCGGAGGTGGGTGCAAAACCTCCGCCTTTTGCATCTCCATTCTGGAGACCTTTCAGCCTGATGCTTATCTCCCTCTTTCACAATTCCCCCTCGAAGGCAGCTGGTGCTAATCCCTCACCTGAGAGCTTTCTCTGCACCTCCCGCCCGGCCGCCCCTGGGGCACAGCCTCGGCTTCAGGCCAGGCTGGTTTGGTTCGCAGTGCTGATATGGTCCCTCGTAGCTGAGCTGACTTTAGTGGGAAGTATCTTTGTGTGCTTTTGAAGTTCTAGGATTGGTCCAGAGTCCTATTCCATGGGTATTTTGGGGTGGCTATGTGAGAGCTGTGATATATTGCTGCTGCTACGCCGCCATCTTGGCTCTGCCCCTGGAAATTTCTATGTAACCAAAGAGCTTGAAAAGTACCATATTTAATGACTATACTAACTCTTGCAAAAATAGTACACTAAATGGGATTTTAGGGATCATAGGGTGTCAATAAACCAATAAGGAACATTCTCAGTCTTATATTTTCTTTACAAATAATTCATAAGAAAAATATCACAACACATAAAGGTTCAAATTGAAATTGTACATTTTATGACTCCCCCCGGCAATATACCATCAATGGAGGCATTCAAGTAGAGGCTGGATAATGACTTGTCATGGTTTTGTAGAGAGCATCCTTGTCCAGGTGTGGGTTTGACTGGATTAGGAGTTCTTAACCTGGGTCGCATGGATGGATTTAAGGTGATCCCTGGACTTGGATGGGGGAAAAAATACATTTTCATTTTCACTAATGTCTAATTGAAATTTAGCATTTATTTCAATTATGAATGTTGGCAACAAACCTTATTCTGAGAAGGGGTCTATGTGCTTCTCTAGACTGCCGAAGGGGTCCATAAGGCAGCTAATTAACTCAGTGGATAGAGCTCAGGGCTTGAAGTAGGGATGACCTGAGTTCAATTTGGCCTCAGATACTTACTAGCTGTTTGAATCTAGGCAAGTTATCTAACTTTTGTCTCCCCCAGTTTTCTCATCTGTGAAGCTGGCAATAAAAGTACCTATCTCCTAGGATTGGTGTGAGGACCAAATAAGATAACATTTGTAAAGTGTTTCATACAGTGTCATGAACATAGTAGATACTAAATAAATGCTTGTTTTCTTCCTTCAGTGACACAAAAAAATGTTAAGAAATAGAACATGAAAGTTGCTTCCAATTTCAAGATACTGTAATCTTGTGGTATTGAAAGTGAAGACACTGAGGCTGTGCCATGCTATCCAGAATACATGAATTCGAAGTTTATGTATGTTATTTTTTCATCCATGTTAACTATATTTCCTTGACCAGACTAGAAGCTCCTAGAGGGTGTGGCCCTAAGCTTCTTTTTATTTTGTATCCATCTTGAATAATTAATAGAAGATACTTGACATAATGAGGCACAAATGCTCATGTGAGATGGCGCATTTAAAATTATCCAATGAATTGGTAGAGACTAGATGTACAATTTGCATAATTTAAGAGCAAAGATTTTGAGGAAAATGTGAGCTCCAACCTTAACTAGATGCCAACATTGCCAAATTTCTCAGATAACCGTAAAGCTATCAGCTGTCTACATCACTTGGTACTCAGCAGACAAGTAAGAATTTATAAGATGATGCTCTTTTACACATGGCAGAAGCTATTTTATTTCACTAATGAAGGGCAAAAGGATAGATATATATCACTACTAATGTAAAAAGTACCTTATAATCTAAATGATTTATGTATTAAGGTGACAACTCAGTTCTCTATTAAAGATGTATCATCCTTGAATCAAAATATCTTTGCTTCTGGAGGTTAGTATCTAACCCTTTAATATTAATTTAACTTTTGGAGAAATATGGTATGGAATTGAATAGTATAAAAGTTAATGAGAAACAAATGAAATGTGGAAAAGATTTATAATTTATGATTAAGTGCATCTAGTAGGAAACACATTCAGTACAGTAAAGATAAATGTTAAAACAAGAAATTTGTTATCAAAGAGAGTGCATGCTATTAAAAATAAAGTAAATGAGGGGTTATACAATGGGATGGCTGTTTCGGGGTGGTGGGTAGGGGAAAGTTGGGGAGAAAATTTGTAACTCAAAATCTCGTGGAAATGAATGATATAAACTAAAATAAATAAAAGTTTTTTAAAAAATAAAGTAAATGGCATGACACTTATTTCTAAAGGAGGTAAAAATCTCTAAAAGCAGTTTCAGAGATTTTTTCTAAATGAGGGCCACGTTATGTTGGTATAACTCAGTAAAGAGCAACATAGAATTAAATCTGCGCAACAGAGCTGGGAGATTGGCTCTACTATTGTTGAGGGTAGGTTTAGACATTTTTGAAAGTAAGTCTCTGAAGTCTTTATTCATACAATTGTAAATTTTAGAATTGGTAGGTACCTTAGAGACCATTGAGTTCAATCCCATTATTTTACAGATGAGGAAACAGAGGCATAGAGAGGCTAAGCAATCTGTCCAGAACACATAGCCAGTAAATGTTTGATTTACGATTTGAACCCTGCTCTTACTGATACCAAGTCCAGTGTCCTTTCAGCTACATCATACTATCTTTCAAAGCCTTACAGCACTGAGTATTTCCAGGTAGTTTCTCATCCAAGTATTAACCAGACCATGTTTTATATATCTTCTCAGATCAAACAAAGCAAGGTGTTTTCACAGTGGTATGACCAAAGAGCATACTCTGAAACAAAATGTTTTAGAAATTGTCTAATCCTATTTGTACCCTTCAAATTCCCTAAATTTTCAATCATCTGCCTCTATCCTCCAGATTAGAGTAAAAATAACAATAAACATTGGGATCAGGTTTTGTAAATTAAATTTTCGTTGTTTTATCCCTAGCTGCATCTAGTTGATTACTATCATGAGGAGGAGGAGGAATGGGAAGAGGATACACATCTCTATACATATGCATACATTATAAGATTCTATTATTTTGCATATTTTCTGTCATTTGATTGAAAGACTAGAATAGTGGAAAAAACACTGAATTTAACATTGGTAGAAGTTGTGTTACTTATTACCTGAGTGAATTTGAAAAAGTTATTTCCTCATCAGTAAAATGAGGGGACTAGATAATCAAGAGGAAGCAGAGCATAGTAGATCAAGTTCTGGCCCTGGGGTTAGGCAGACCTGGTTTCAAATCTGATGTTTGACATTTAATTAGCTCTGTGTTCCTGGAAAAGTTATTTAACTTTTAGGAATCTCGGATTCCTCATCTATAAAATAAGGGGGTTAGACTAAAGGTCTTTAAGGTCCCTTTCAGATCGGGGAGGATGCATAGGATTTGATGATCACAGAAATCTCTTCTATATCTCAAATTTCATGATTTAATGACTCATTATAAAATCAGAGATAAGTACTCCAAACAGTAATAAAATGGTGCTTAAGAATGCCCCTTCTTATATTAAATTATGGCAAATGATAAGCTTATGATAAAATAATAGTAATCAAAATATGTCACAAAATAGAAATGCAAAATAATTAGTTTTATTTTTCACTTTGGAAAGATCATTGAAAAGAAAAATAAACATGACAAGAACAAAATAGGCTCCATTGAAAAATCACTCCGTTTCAAACAAAGATGATTCTATAGAGCAGTGATTCTCAACCTTCCTAATGCCACAACCCTTTAATACAGTTCCTCATGTTGTGGTGACCCCCAACCATAAAATTATTTTTGTTGCCACTTCATAACTATAATTTTGTTACTGTTATGAATCTATCTGATATGCAGGACGTATTTTCATTGTTACAAATTGAATATAACCGACTGGTTGAGAACTGCTGCAGAGGGTTAACATGCTAGACTTCCCACATGCATCGTGATTTACGGGGCCTCAAAATATCCCCAAATTTGTCTCTCATTGACCTGATATTCCCGTCTGTAGAACCAATCTTTAGAAGGGTACTGTTTTAAGTGAACACATCCTCATTTTAGCATGGATTAATGAATTAGATTAACTACTTGATACCTTGGGCACAAAGGAGATGAAACAAATGACAAGTAAGATTCATTCAGGTAGAGGATAACTTAAAATGATAAGCACTTGCTGATGATAGCTAACATTAGGGCTCTGAACCCTGAGATCTGTGAAGTCCTAGGTTGAAGGTCCCAGTATAAAGGGAAAGAACTCAAGACAAATGACATCTTTCAGAATGCTGTCTAGGGGCGTTCCCAGTAATGTACCTATATCTAGGGCAACTCAGCTCCAGTTAATGAAAGCTTTGTGGAAGCTGTTGAATTAAAGAAAAGAGAGTCATTCTGGAATAGTAGAAAGTATACTAGGTTTGAAGACCTAGCTCAAGTTCCCCACCTACTACTTACTTACCAATGTGTATGTAAGTCAAGTCAAATCTCTGAGCCTCACTAAAAAGTGGGGAGAAAATTACTTGGACTATGAATCTTCCAGAGATGTTGTGAGAAAAGTAAACTACTATATATACATATCACATTACTTTAGAAATGAACAAAGTGATCTAGATTGATAGTAGAAAGAAACTCAGGAGGATGACAAACATTAACAGTATATAGTTAATGGGAAACTACATTTCTACAATATGGAATCCTGAGGGATCAGAAAATTTTGTCAAGGATCTTTTGCTGCTTATTAAATATTGCCTACTTTATAAATTGTATTTTGGTGAATTTATGAATTTTGAATAACTAATATGGTCAACCTGGAATGCAGTTTCCTGCTGCTTACCCAGCCATGAAAGTAAATGGCCTGAAGGAGTGATTGCCCATTTCTAAGCAACTATTAAGTGGGGAGTGACTTGAATATTCTAGATGGAGGCTTGCTAGGTAGGTGTTAGTACAGCATGTAAAAAGAGATCTGTTTTGACCAGTGAGTGGCTAAAGCTGAAGTGGTCATGATAAGAGACACTATTTGTACATCAATGCAGCTATGACCTTTGATTTGGGTACTCCTTTACTAGTGAAGGTAAAAACCTATCTGTTCCTACTCTTTCTGTGTAATGTTTGTCTGTAGTCATAATAATTGACATTTAAATAATAATTCAAAGTTTATGGTTAAAAAACAGTTTGAAATTATGAGAGGTAGTGTGGAATGGAGAGATGAAGATAGAGAGGGTACCTAAGAGCTAGGAAGAGATATGTTCAAGTATTGACTCTAATGGGCGCAGTTAGGTGGTGCAGTGGATACAGTACCAGACCTGGAGTTTGGAAGATTCATTTTCCTGGTTTCAAATCGGGCCTCAGACATTTAGTAGCTGTGTGACCTTGACCCAGGCACTTATCCCTGTTTGCCTTGGTTTCCTCATCATAAAATGAACTGGAGAAGGAAATGGCAAACCACTCCAGTATCTTTACCAAGAAAACCCCAAATAGGGTCATAAAGAGTCAGATGTGACTGAAGAATGACTCACGGACTCTAATATATACTGGCTTTGTGATGCCAGTATAAATCACTTAGTCTCTGCATGCTTTAAGAAACTCTCTAGAATAAGTTGCAGAGAAGGTGTTGAGCTGCCTTGGAGAGCGAGTTTTCTCATCTGGGGAATTTTCCGCAGTAAGTAAAAAGAAAAACAGGACCAGAACCTATTCCTATCCTTTAAAATTTAAGCATGGTTGTCATGACGTAAGGAAGATTTGGCTTCTAGTCTTGCTTGAGATACATAATAACTTTGTGACCGCTGAAAACGCTCCTACAACCAATGGAGTCAGGATGACAGGGAGTTCCAATCTGGCCTCCAAAAATGACTAGCTATTTGTCATTTAACTTCCGTCTGCCTTAGTTTTCTAAGGACTGTAAAACTGGGACAAAAATAGTACCTACCTCCTAGGATTGGCAGGTGGATCAAACGAGACAGTATTTGTAAAATGCTTAGTACAGTGCCATGAACATAGTAGGTACTAAATTAAGGCTTTTCTTCCTTCCATGACAAAAAAACATTAAGAACCTCTTGACTAGAAGAACACAAAGATCACTTCCAATTTTGAAGTGCTATGATCTTGTGATATAGAAAGTGAAGACACTGAGGTCATGTCATGCTATACAGAATACATGAATTCAATGTTTACGTGTATTACTTTATACATCTCTGTAACTCTTTTTGATCTATATTTGCTGTATCTCTTTGACTAGACTGGAAGCTCCTAGAAGGTTATTCCCAGCTTCTCTCTTTATTTTTTACATGCTAGTCATTTTTGAGATACCAGTCACTTAATCTTCCATGGTGATCTAGGATGTAAGACAACATGATTGACAAGGATGTTCTGCTTTACAAAATCTGCTTAGGGATAATCTACAATGTAATTATAAATTAAACTTTAAAAACTAAATTAAAATTTAAAAAGCCTCCCCCAGGTTCCCTCTTATGCATTCACCGCACTGTTGACTTGGAAGGTCTCATCAGGGTCTTCGCAGACTTTGTTTAGTTCTTCATCTTTAGTGAGAGATATTAGCCATAAGTTGGAGTGAGCTGGTGAGTGCTGTATTTGCTTTTGCTTATCATGGACACTGTAAGACAAACAGACCTAATCCTGTCCCTTAAAGTATTCCTTGTTGCCTTTAGGGATTGATGATGTCAATAGCCAGACTGATCAACTATCTATTCCCTGAACTTTGCGTTGTATCTCTTGTTTCTGTACTTTTTCATAAGCTGTGTCTTAGGTCTCTAATGCATTCCTGCCTCACCTCTGCCTCTTACATTCCTTAGCTTCTTCCCCTGCTCACTTGAAGAATTACCTTTTATATGGTCTCTCCTGAGCAGCCTCCCCTCCATTCTCCCCATTGTTAGTAACATCTCCCTCAAATTATCATGCATCATCCCTTAATAAAATAGTAATCTCCTCAAGGACAGAAAACAGTTATTTTTTTCATCAATATCACAAGTACCTAGAATATTGCTGGTGACTAATAAATATTTGTAAAACAGAATTAACTTTTTTCAATTTCTTTAAAAAGTTTTTTGGAACTGAACTGTGTTTCTAACAGTTCAGATGGGTAACTTCTTCTCAACTTCTGTTGCAGCTAAGGTGGTACAGTGAATAAAGCACTGGCTTTGGAGTCAGGAAGACTTGAGTTCAAATCCAGCCTCACATGCTTGCTAGTCGTGGGACTCTGGGAAGAGTCATTTAACTTGTGTCTGCTAACAACAGCACCTGCTTCATGGGGTTGTGAATATCAAATAAGATTATATTTGTAAAGCACTTAGCATAATGCCTGGCATGTAGTAATTGTTATACAAATGCTTATTCCCTTCTCCATTTTGTTAGTTTTCTATCCTATTTGGTTAAAAAAAAAATTCAAATGTCTTCTGGTTTCATTTCTGGTGAGAATGTCAATATTTATGTGGTTCAATTCTTTCAGTAGACACCAATCCTTGGATAGAGATTTCGTGCTTAGAATATCAACAATTAATATTTATAGATGGTTTTAAAGACTGATTCTTAGCACCTTCTGGACTGCACTGAGGTCATCATACTTATCTCTTTTCCCTCACTGTAGACTTAACTCTTGAGTCTCTGGGATCTGTTAGATGAACTTTTTGTCTTATCTTTTCCAGAACCTGGCCTCATCATTATTTCCTGGCCCTCTGCATACCAGGATATCCTATAACAATCCCCTCCTGCTATCTCCTCTTGGGCTCTCCTTTGTATATTTTTCCCTGATTAGAATGCAATAGGTTTGTATATTTTTCCTCAGTTCTTGGTGCATACTAATAGATTGATAGACAGACAAAGCAATCATTAATCAATCTGTCTATCTATCTATCTATCTGTCTATCTATCTATCTATCTGTCTGTCTGTCTGTCTGTCTGTCTGTCTATCTATCTATCTACCTATCTATCTCTTTAGTTTCTGTCTGTGGGAGAATTGTGTCCCATACCTTGGTGTTTTTCTCACTTATGTTAACCCCAGATAGGGAATTATTTTGATTCATGCCCTCCCCATTATAAGTTAAAGGGCACTATTCTGATATTTATTTAATAGGCAGTAGTTCAAGTAGGAAAGAAGTCAACAAGAACAAAGTGATGGCAGACACACAAATGGCTTTATAGGACACCTTGTAAATATGGTAACCAGGAGCAAAATTAAATCTTGATACAAAAATGCAAGTTTGCTAGTCTTAATAGCTTTCCAGGAACTGAGGTATGGTGGAAAGAGCAGTGGAATAAATATTAGATTAGGAGTCAAGAGACTAGAGAGCCAGTCTCAGTTCTGCCATTAGTGACTAGTATGACAATGACACAGTCACTTAGCCTTGGTGAGTCTCCATTTCCTTAGCTGTAAAATGAGACTGTTTTATTAATTGATCTCCAAACTCCCTTCTTGCTCTAAAATTCCATAGCAAGCATTTCAGAATTCCATCCCCCCTCCCCTCCCACTGAGATGGGAATATAATCAAAGTACCAGAAAAGGCTAAATAATAAAGTTCTTAAGTGTTTTGCATCTATAATGTTTATTACTGGTTTCATAAACTTGCAAAAGAGAATTGCTCTCACCAATGATAACTGTGCTTCCAAATAGATGAGAACTGTCAAAAAGCGATGGATAATGATATAAGGTCCAGAGCTGTACATCAGCAGAAATTACTGCAGGAAATGAAGCAGTTTAATCTTCTTGAAATTCCTTTTTGAAATACCCAGAATCATAAAAATGAGAGTTGGTAAGAAAATAATTAAAGCAAAGTTTGTGGCATATAGAAGATGAGACGATATATGAACTGAATGAGCAGGAAAAATGTCTGTTCAAGTTACTATTGGGGTGTTCAGTCGAGAGATACCTTGCTCAGTTCTCAAGCAGTTACTGAAAGGATGATGAGGGAAAGAGGTTCACTTTTCTTTAACTTGTCTCCAGTGCTTTTATTTTTCCTGATTTTGCATTATACCATTAAAAAGGAAGTGAAAAAAATGGAAGGCATATTCAAAACCCAACATAGTATAATACTGTTGGGCCAATACACAGGATATAATATAATGAGACACATGGTGAGACAGCTGAAATACTCTGTACACTTTTGATTAACTTTCATTTTAATATGTAAATGAATTTCTTCTGATAATTCTGTTTCATATATGTAGACACATATATGTATATGCACATACATACATACATATACACATATATATGTAAGATACATCCTAATAAGCTTCACAATACTGAATATTACACCAATCTGATAGCAATGACTGGTTGTATCTTTTATGGGTTTTTCACTTAGTCAAAGGTTTTTTTTTTTCTTTTTCTGAACAATATCCATTCTCCTGTTGATACCTAGGGGAGCACTCATCTTTAGACTTCAGATGATTGCCAGAGTGAATAAAGGTTAAAGGAAAAATCTATTGACTTTTCAGCTAACTTTCTATAAAGTTTTTTCTTTACTCCAAACCATGTTATTAATTCTGTCCTTTTCAATCCCTAACACATCCGAGTGTAAGTTTCTGGAGTGTAGGGATCATTTCATTCTTTGTGTTTTTATCACTGTTTAATACAAACTTGATATTTAACAAATTCATATTTGATTGATAAATGTTAGATACGAAGCCAGATACTTTCCAATTGTTTATGCTGTGTGTTTTCTATCTCTCCCCAATATTAAGAATCCATTTTCTTTCAAAAAATTTTTCAATTTTGTTAATTGCTCTGGTTCATTGGATAGTATATAATAATATAGAATAACAGTTGGTGCCCAACAAGGGCTTGGGAAGAGAGGGACTGAAACACACACACACACACACACACACACACACACACACAGAGTCTATTAGATTGACACTATATGGTCACATCATGCACACTAGTGGGTTATTTCTAGCATCCTGTTCTATCTAGGGTCATCACAGTCTTTCAAAGATTGATTTTAGATCTGGTTGAGTCTTATGAGGTCATATGAGATAATGTGGGTGAATGCATTTTGTAAACTCTAAAGTACTCTGATAATCTGAGGCATTATTAGTAATGACAGAATAAATACATAGGGAGGGAACTACATAGTGGGCACACGTTGTCATTTCTAACCTTGTCATTGAAAATCTTTCTGAAATGCATTAGCTTACCCCTTTGCTTTGGCAAATAGATAATACCAAATGCAAATTAATTTTCTTCAGTGACAGGAGATCTTTCAATGTCTCTGACTCATCATTCTGGATATCAATTCTTCCTGTCCAATACTGTAGGTAGAAAGATATATCGGTTTGAGTTGAATATGTACCTACCTCAAGCTATACTATGGAAGGTTTAAACTTTAAAAACTTTCTTTTAAAATGAAGACACTGAAGCAAGAAGAGTAATTTTGAGATTCAGATCACTTCTTGGGGTTTGAGGAATCCTAAATTGAATCAACCTTTCCAAGCAATAATAGCAAAAAGCCCAAAACTATTTATCTGTTCCTTCTCACAATGGTTCCTCCAGAGGGAGGGCATCTCTAGCTCCTATATCGTCAAAGATTAGCTAGGGATCACACCAGTGCCCTGCTCTGTCCTTTCTCTGCCTGGTGGAGCCATGCCAGGAGGCCCCAATGGCCAAAAAATGAAGCTCCAAAATAGCTCCACCCTTTTGGCTCCTGTGTCACCATGATGAAATTATAACAGGCAGACCATGAAGCTTCCCTTGAGGGAAAATGATTTGTTGTCAAGAAGGGAGGCAGGTTGATGAAATGTTTGCAAGCAATAAAATAACTGTCCTTCTCGATTAGGGATGGCAGGAAAAGATCATCCTATGGCGGAGCAATCAGTGATAGGGAGGTCCCTTGGAATAGACAAAATAATCTGTTTGAAAGGAAAAGAAGACAAGATAGAATCAGCAACAGGCTGTAGAAGACACTATAGATGGAAGGCTAGGAGCACGGTCACTGTGAAAGGAAGCAGGGACATAGTAATTTGACTTTGCATCATCAATTTCTTTGCCATTGAAAATGAATAAATGAAATATGTTCAAAATTCAGTAAAGACTCAATTAGTTGGAACCCAACTAACCACCAGAATCTAGTTATGATTGCTTTTTTTTTTTTTTTTTAGCTGTAGTCTGCTTTTATCAGGGAGAAATAATTGGGGATTAAATGAGTTTGGATTGGAGGTTTAGTTAAATAAGATGATTAAAAAAAAAAAGCTCTCAAGTATGTCTAGGGGTCAGTACAGATTCAGCCTAAACTTCTACATCTTCTCTACCTATAATATTAGGTAGCAAGAATGTAAGTCCATAACATGAACCAGAGGCATTGAGAAGTCTTCTACTAAGAAAGAAATTTGCAATTTTTATTATCTGTTCTCTGAAGCAGAAAGATGAACTAATGAGTTTTAGGATTTTTTTTTTCCTGTGACACGGTTTGAAACAAAAACATATCCTCACTGTGTAGTTTTTCTCTCTGTACTTGTTCTGTCATGTCCAACTCTTTGTGACCTCATCTGGGGTTTTCTTGGCAAAGATACTGGAGTGGTTTGCCATTTACTTCAGCTCATTTTACAGATGAGAAAACTGAGGTAAACAGGGTTAGGTGACTTGCCCAGGGCCACACAGCTAGTAAGTGTCTGAGGCCAGATTTGAACTCAAGAAGATGAATTTTCCTGACTCCAGGCCCAGCATTCTCTCCACTGTTTCACCTGGCTGTGCAACTGCCTTCTATGAGTATGAGTCATATATATTGTCTCTCCTTATAGAATGTGAGTTCCTTGAGGGAAGGGACTTTTTCAATTTTGTCCTTTTTTTTTTCTCTCCAGTGCCTAGCATATAATAGTGTTTAATAACTATATGCTGATTGAAAATTCAAAGCTTAATAGCATCCTATTGTTATTTCATATGATCCTCATAAGATTTTAGATTTAGAAGTGGAAGAAACCTTAGAGTTAATTTAATCTTAATCTCAATTTTACAGATGAGGACACTGAGGTTCAGAGAAGTGATTTTCCCAAGTTGCATACACTATAAGGGTAGAACTAGGATTTGAACTTAAACCCGCTGGTGCCAAACTTTTCTCACTATATGACACTACCTCAATGTTCCTGTGAGATAAACAGAACAAGGTTTATAGTCCAAATTTTAGAGATGAAGTGAAGGGTCCAAGAGATTTAAATAATATATCTAAGCTAGCAAGTGTCAAATTCAGGACTTGAAACCAGATCTTCTGACATAAAGCTCAGTATTCTTTCTATTAGCTAACATTTCCATTACCCTCTCTTGCTTCAGGCTTTCATTTTTATATGCTCAATAGCATTACTCCTCATCCTAGTTATCAAGATACTGTTTGTGACACATCATAATATCTACTTGTCTCTACCAGCAGATACAGAGGAAAGAAAATTGTATTTGTATAGTTGACATTTGATATATAGATCCTTAAGGAATAAGAGAATCAAAGAAATAGAAATGAGAAACATTACAGAAAAGAAGACTGAACTTGAGAAAGTAGAGAAGCTACAAACTTGGAGTAGCTCAAATGTAAAATATGAAAATTTATAATAATTGAGTGGATGAAAGCAGTTGTTATATGATTAATATGAACAAAGCACTGAACTAAGCAATAGACATATAGCTACAAAATCAAAGCACCCCCTTCTCTCAAGAAGCTTACAGTCTAATGGGGTAAAGCAACACCATAGGAGGTTTGAGTTGCAAGTCCTGATAATTCTGCTGATCTGCAATGGTGCATATAGTAGACAATTAAATATTTGTTTGTTTGAATTGAGAAGCAGCTGCTCTTTGTCCTTCTTTTTTTTTTCCTTTTAAATTTATTTCTTTTTAGTTTACAACATTCAGTTCCACAAGCGTTTGAGTTCCAAATTTTCTTTACCTTCCTCTATACCCCCTGCCCTGCCCCCTGATGGCATGTAATCTGATATAGGTTCTACATATACCTTCACATTATTTTCACATTAGTGAAGTTGTAAAGAAGAATTATAAGCAATGGAATGAACCATGAGAAAGAAAAAGCAAAACAAAACAAACAAACAAAAAGAAAGCAAATAGTTTACTTTTATTTGTATTCAGACTCCATAATTCTTTCTCTGGATGTAAATAGCTTTTTCCATCATGAGTCTTTCAGAGTTGTCATAGAATCTTGCATTGCTGAGAAGAGCCAAGTCTATCAAAATTGAGGTACGATGTGTCTGTAATTTTGTACAATGTTTTCCTGCTTCTGCTCCCCTCACTCAACATCAGTTCATATAAGTCTTTCCAGGTTATTATGAAGTCTGTCTGCTCTTCATTTCTTACAGCATTATGTTCATATACCACAACTTGTTTAGCCATTCCCCAATTTATGGGCCATCCCTTTGATTTCCAATTCTTTGGCATCACAAAAAGAGCTGCTATAAATATTTTTGTACATATATCCTTCATTGTTGAAGAAGACTGATGATATCATAAAGGTGATGTCTTAACTTGTGAGTGAATTAAGTTTAAGTGAGGCAGAGTTGCATAGTCACCAGCCTTACTCTCTTCTCTAGAGTTAGTGGCAAGACAAATCAAGATGACTGGCAATGGCCCCAAGAAGCAGTGAAGTTCCCACTTAAGTAGGTCCATGTGACAACACCCCTTCAAATCCTTTTACATATTATCTCATAAGACCCTTACAAGAACCTGGATGAGGAAAAGAGAGTTTGGACAGATACCAGATACACAATTCAACAGTACGTTTCCATTGTTTAGAGAGCTGTTCAGTCAGTCAATAAACACTTGTTTGTTGTTGTTGAGTTGTTCAGTCATGTCTGATTCTTTGTGACCCTTTTTGGGGTTTTCTTGGCAGAGTTACTGGAATGCTTTGTCATTTCCTTCTCCAGTTCATTTCACAGATGAGAAACTGAAGCAAACAGGGTTAAGTGACTTGTTCATGGTCACATAGCTAGTAAAAGATTGAAGCCAGCTTTGAATTCATGAAGATGAGTCTCCCTGGTTCCGAGTCCTGCTCTATCTACTGAGCTGCACTCAGTCTCTGGGGATCGAAAAAGAACCAAACTATAGTAACTTTTCCTAAGGCTCTTACAAGCCACAAAACATCTTCTAGCTAGACTTACTCTTCATCTTTTTCTTCTATTTCTTTTCCAACGTTTCTTCTGATGGTATTCCACAAAGCAGAGTAAACTCCTTGGGACAGAGTTGCATTTTTTGTCTTTGGATTATCTGTACCTTGCCCAGGCACGTGGCAGGTGCTTAGTAGATAATTAATGAATTGAATTGGAGTATGATGCATCCAAAGCTGAGAAAGGGTCCAGGAATGTGATCTCCCTTATCTACTCACTCTACCTCTCCCCAGGCACAAAATAACTTTAATGTTTATAGAGAACAACATCCTAGCTCTCATATTACAATCAATAATCAATCCCTCCAGCTCTGTCTATTCCATATCTGAAAGGCGGTTGTTGTTGTGCTTTTTTTTTTTAGTGTCAGTTTAATAAGTCTCAGTGGAGCATCCTATTTGGCCTTTTGGTCGCCTGATTTCTAAGTTTTATTCAGGGATTGAACCCTTTCAGTTCTCTTGAAGGGACTCAAACATAAAGTGATTTCAGAGCCAAATTCTTATGTATTTCTGAATTTCACTGGTAAAAGCTGAAAGGTGGCTTTGGCTGCTCTGCATTTTAATCTCTTTGCAAAACATAGGTTTGTATCCCCCCAGACTTTGCTCACCACACACTTCATGCTATATCTGATGATAAGCCCTTCTCTACCCGCTTACTAGCATTTGGAGGACTTGATCTTTATTAAATAACTGCCCCTTATTTTAATAAAGAAATCATAATCTAATTTCATTGAAGGTATCCATTGCTTAATTTCATTTTAGCTCATTTATTTGAATCTGGAACTTGATTTCAAAAACTAAGACTGAATATTTACTTAGTTTATTATTTATTTTTAGATTTAATGAAGAACCCATTTAATATCATTAGCTTACATACTTGGATTTGCAATAAAGTCATGTCTATATACCGCCAAATATCCTGGTGAAAAATCAAGTGAAACATTTGTATGTTTTGTCTTTGTAGTGGTTGCATGACCATAGGCAAGTCACTGAACCCAGACAACGCTCTAAAACAGTGGTTCTCAACCTTCCTCATGCCGCGACCCTTTAATACTCGTATGTGTGCATATCTGCATGTGGGTAGACCCACCTGAAGACTGATAGAGGAGCAGTGTCTCGGTTCCTAAGACCATCGGAAATATGTGTTTTCCGATGGTCTTAGGTGACCCCTGTGACCCCTGTGAAAGGGTCGTTTGACCCCCAAAGCATCAAAAGAAAGATAGAAAGGTAGAAAAGATAGATAATTTGTTATGTCCTTACTATGTGCCAGGTATGAGAAGTTTTATTATTTGGACTTCCTGGTATTAATGAAATCACAATTTTGGCCCCAAACCAAAGTCCAAAACAGTTCCATACAACTGTTTGCTGTGTTTGCTATAATGTGTTTTTGCTTGTTGATCACATTAATATAACTTGACAAGGGTTTAGAAATTTATTTCCTCTTTAAAATAGATACCTTCTCCTACACTTACAACCTCACTCCCCCCCCCACCTCAAATAAAACTAAACAAAAACAAAAACAAAAAACCTTCTCCTGCTTCATTTACACAGTTGATTGGGTCTCGTGTAGAAAGATGGGTTCATAGGCAAAATGCCTTGACTTTACCACTCAGCTTTAAAAATAGACATAAATTGATCATATGGGTTATACAAATATATGCAACATTCTGGGCAAACTGTCCAAGAGAGAATAATTTTGAAGGGAATACAAGTTTAAGGACATTATAATAAGGACATCATTGGAGCTTCTTCATAATAATTTAGGATTTGGAAGCAGTGGCTGGAGTGCTGGTCTTGGAGTCTGGAATACTCATTTTCCTGAGTTCAAATCTGACCCCACACACTAGCCTTCTAACCTTGGGCAAGTCACTTAATCCTTTTTGCCTCAGTTTCTTCATCTGTAAAATGAGTTGAAGAAGAAAATGGCAAACTACTCCAGTATCTTTGCCAAGAACACCCCAATGAAGTCACAAAGAATCAGACATGACTGAACAACAATTCCTAAACAGAGAGGGATAAAAGTTTGTGTTTTGAATTAATCTCTGATTCTAGTTGAGGGTAAGAATTGCTCCTCAACTGTCAGTTACTTCCAGATCTAAACATGCTATCAGGAATCATTTGAGAGATGGGGTGTATGAAGAGTTCCTTTCAGCACTGGCCTCATTCCACACTAAAACCAATAGGCTTTTCTCAAATGGGATCAAGTCTAGAAGAATCACCTGGCAGGTAAAATCTGTATTTAAGATCCATTCTATTTAAAGACCTGGAGCTGACTAATTCTACAAGATCCTGCCCTATGTCTAACAAATCTCCCCAGATTTTAAACCCACTCTTCTGATTACCCTAATACCTGTTATTTAAAACCATAAGCCTCACTGAATGTAATCTTATCTGCAACTTCTCCCAAAACCTCCATCTTTTCTATCTCATCCTTTTTCTTCTCCAACAGCCCATCCCAATAGCTATCTTTTTCTCCCTAGATTCCAGACTTTGCCCTATAAAACCCACATTTGTGTGTCAAGAGCTTTCATATCTTCCTTAATCTCTTCTCCCTTAACTGTTTCCATCTTCTGGTACTTACTGAAACCTGGTTTTCCCCTCAAGACATCACAATCCTCACCAACCTCTTCAATGCTGATTACTCATTCTCTACTCTACTTGGACAGTATAGAGCTTGACTCCATCTCTTCCTCATGTTGCACTGCCATTTTAAGATCCTCTCTCTGCCATTTTCACTCAATGGTCCTTCCTCTTTGGAAGGTCATGCCCAAAGATTATGTCACCCTGACAGAGGCAGCTAGTGGCACAGTGGAGCTGGATAGAGTGCTGGGCTTGGAGTCAGGAAGACCTGAATTCAAATTCAGCCTCAGATACTACCTGTGTCACCCTGGGTAAGTAATTTAACCTCTGTCTGCCTTTGTTTCCTCAACTCTAAAATGGGAGTAATATTAATACCTATCTTCCAGGGTTGTTGCAAGGATCAAGTAAGATAATATTTACAAAGTGCTTAACATAGTGTCTGGCATATTAGTAGGTACTAACAAATGCTTGTTTCCTTCCTGCCTGCCATTACCGTTTACCAGCTTCCAGAGCAGTCCTACCTTCCACAATTTATGTTAACACCACGTTTACCCCAAGCCCTCTCGTTATTCCAGGTGATTTCAGTATTCTTGTTGATGAGGTTTCTAATGCCCTACTTTCCAGTAGTTGAAACTCTTCATCTCTATGACCTTCACTTCCCATTCACTTCAGTGATCCATAGGTGTGGTCACACTTTAGACACTATCATTACTTTTAAATTCCAGGTTCTTGAACATTCAAATCCCCTGCTCTCATTACAATCTCCCATCATTCCATCTTTGCCATCCCTCTCAACCCTCCTAATCCTGTTTATTGCCCTTATGGGCAAGGACCCTCCATTTCCTTGGTCCTTTTCTCCTGATTCATCCCCCCTATTTTGACTTAAATTCCCTCATTTCCCTCTCTTCCCATTCTTGTCTCATAACAAGCTTTTTCAATAATTCCTTCTCTTATAGCTTACCTTCTACTCCTTTCTTTGTGCCTTCTCTATTAATCTTCATTTCTTTTGGGGGGGGAATCCTTTATAAACCTTAAGGTGCTATAAAATATTAAATTTGTATTATAATCACCAAGACAATTGTGGTAAGAGTGATACCTGTTTTACGTAAACTGGACTGGTCCTTTAAGGGGGCAAGGAAAGCATTTGGTTTTTTTTTGTCACCTAAAAAATAAAAGATCTAGTCTCTAGGGAGTTATTACATATTTTAGCAGGATTCCCATTGCCCTACAGAAACATCTTTATGTTCTAGTAATGGTCCCTTCCTGTGGTGAATGAAGAGTTTTTTAATCTTTTTAATTTTAGGAATTGTATTATTTTTAGACCGTGGGGGAGCAGATATCAATAGTTTTTTATAAACTCTATCCATCATCATCTGGGTTTTCTCCCTCCAGTTTATTTCCTCAAACTTAGGTGAGAGTGCTGGACCCTAAGTTTTTTATGGATTGATCTGCCCTTTGTTTCTTGTATCATCAATACAATGTGAGGAATTAATATCCTCACAGAGTGGGGTTTCTTTCAGGGTTCTGGCCATTAGTTTGTTGGAATATGAAAGGGAACTGAGATAACGCTGAAGAGTGATGGTAAAAATATATTAGGTAAAAACAAATTGCTCCTGACTGATCTTAGCCACAGAAATAGAGAAAAGCCCCAAACCAACTGCCATGGCCCTGGGCTATCTGGTCTACCATGTGGGCAAGCTCAGGAATGGCAATATTTATTCATGTATCTTCATTCAGGCCCCAGTAATCCACTGTGGATGTATCTTCCACCTTCTTCACTAGCTTGAAAAGGTTATTATAAAGGAAATATGTATATTGAAGTATTCAAGTCTCTTGTCTGTTATTAAAGAGGAAATATCCCTCCCTCTGCAATCTGATACCATTTAATAATCACACATAGGATGGTTCAGGCAGCTCCAAGGGCTTCCATGACGATAGCTGGAATTATTATAATGCTTTAAATTTTGCTAAGTGCTTACAAATATTACATCACTCTATCCTCACAACAATCCTGGAATTTAGGGGCTATTATTATCTCCATTTTGCAGTTGAAGAAACAGAGGAAGAGAAAGGTTAAGCAATTTACCTAGGGTCACACAGTAAAGTACCTGAAATATCAATCAGGTCTTCCACACCTGAAGTTCAATGTTCTTCCCTCTATGCAACACAGTTGTCTTATTTAAGTGCAAAATTTGTAACAATGGGTAGAAGTGTCAGAGAACAGGATTTAGCTGGACATAAGGGAAACTAGTCTAATAATGAGTTATCTAAAATCCCAATAAGTTGCTCAAGTCAGTAGTGGGTAACTCCCCTTTGGTGGTGTCCAAGCAGAGGCTACAATTACTTTTGAGGACTTTTCTTCATCAGGCATAGGTTGGATTAGATGCACTCTGAGGTTCTGCTGAGATTCTGTGCTTGAGTAACTAGTGCAAGGTATCAGAGAACATGTTGACTAGAAAATACTTCCAGGTTCTCAATGTGTTATTCCAAGAACTACATGTTTAAATGACAAGCGGAGAGAAGTCATTTCCTCAAATCTAATTTCGTCTATTCTTAGTTAATAAATACACTTTTCCATATATGCATTGGTTTTACACCAAGTAGAAATTTTTTCTGTACTTTGCTCATCACATCAAGCTCTTATTAAAGCAAAATCACTTTATGTTCTATCAATGAAATGAACTGAATCAAATGTGAGGATTTGTTCAGAGGAACAAAATGAAGCCACAAATTCAGTAACGGCCACAAAGAGAAACCCATTTATTTGTGGCTCATAAATGTTTGATTTTGCTTTCACTTTACAGCAGATGTTACAGAATTAAACCTAATAGTTATGTGGTTTTATAATGTTGTTTAAGTGCTTACAGACGGTTTTCCTTTTTTTTTTTCCTTTTAATAAACCATATGGTTTTGCCTGCAAACTCAGTTATTCTGAGAGAGAAACATGCAGTATAATAAGAATATTTTTTAATACATTTAGATCCATGGATCTAAAATATGCCTGTTTGAAGATGAGTCACAAATATCCAAATCAGTAATTTAAATTTTGTTGAAATATATATACATTCACATACACATACACGTATACATATACATATACACATATACTGACAGACCACACAGGCACAAAAACACCCACATATGTATGTATATATCTATATCTTATAAATTCATTAAGACCATTTCCTAAATTCTGATTTGCATCATCTGAGGGAATCCAGATTATTGAAGTTGTGAATTATTCTTTGACATCTAACTTAGTCTTTCCACAATCTTAAGTTTTGAACTGGATGGGATCAGGCCCCATAGTTTAGTCTGTGGAACGCAATTGCCTGACCATAGCATAAATTACTACTGCTTCTAGTTCTTTCTAAGAGAAAAATAGTGCGTTATGGGCATCATGAGAACAATGGCCTTTGGTTGGTTTGTGGTTTAATGTATCATACTTTCTGTTTAAATTAAGATAAAATAATAAAAATGACTAATAATGATATAATAGTTGGTCATGAAAGACAATATCAGCAGTTATATTGTTATAAAAGTGCCAAACAGATCTAAGCATCTTGAATTAAATATCAGATTTGTAAGCTTATTTGAAGGAATAATTTTATCTCTAAAGCATATTTTATTGAATGTGATTGTTTTTTAAAAAAATTGATCTCTTTACATCATTTTCATTTCCAAATATGTCTTTCTTCCCTTTTCTCCCATTCCCAGCAAGTTATCCCTTATAACAATGATTGGAAACATAAAGAGGATGAAAAACAGAAAAGCAAAACTAAACAATACATTGACTAAATCTTATAATATATGTAAGAATATCTTATAGTATGTGGGAGACTCATTGTCCACCTCTGCAATTCATGGAAAGAGGTATATTTTCTCCTTCTGTACTAGGTTTGGTCTTTATAATTACAATGCCCTGTTTGCTTGTTTTTTTACTTTTTTGCTTTCATACAGTTAAAGACATTAAGTATCTATTTTTTCTTGATTCTGCTTGCATCATTGTAGATTTGTGCATATAAATATTCTGTTTCTCTGTAATATTTCATCATGTTTATGTACCCCTATTTGCTTAGTTATACCTGACTTATAGGAAGCTACATTTTTTCCAATTCTTTGTTACCACTGAAGATGCTGCTATGATTATTTAATGAATATGGAAAAGTTTTGGCTTTGACCTTCTTGGAGTATAGATCTAGAAATGGGATCTCTAAGTCAAAATTTATAAACATTTTTATCACTTCAATTGCCTAATTCCAAATTGCTTTCAAAAAGATTGGACTAATTTGCAGCTCAGTCAACAGCATATTCATGTACCTGTTTTCCCACAGCCTCTCCAAAATTCGCTATTCTCATATTTTATAATCTTTGCCAATTTTTTGTTGGAAACTTGTGACTTCAATACTTTTTAGTTTGGAATTTCTCTTTTAGATAGAGATATGTGTCAATCTTCAATATAGTTGTTAATAGTTTGCAATTATTTAAAAAAATCATTGTTGACTACTTTGCTGTTCAGTAGTTTTTCAGTTTTATCTGACTTCATGACTCCATTTGGGGTTTTCTTGGCAAAGATACTGGAGTATTTGAGGACAGACTAGAATCACCAAGATGAGTCTTCCTCATTCAGGTCCTAGAGTTTTATCAACTGCACCCCTTCACTGCCCTGTATAGGCTACTTATTCTTTGACTATTTATTCATCGAGGAATGACTCAGTCTTGTAGATACTGGTCCCCTACATATCTTAACCATCAGAAACTTATATGAGATATCTGATGCAAAAAATTTTCCCCAGTTAAGACTTATTTTCTTATGGTAATGATATTGATTTAGTATGTAAAAATATTTTGTTTTCACGTAGTCAAAATGATCTATTTTTATCCTTTTTAATGGCCTGGTTCACAACTTTCCTAGTCATATCTATAAATAATACCTAAAGTCATTCTCTTCTATTACTATTTTTTTATGGTATGACCTTTTTATCCAATTCATATTTCCATTTTCTGCTTATTGTAATGTATAATATGAGACGTTGATCTAGACCTAATTTCTACTGAACAGCTTTCCAAGTTTTTCTAGCAGTTCTTGTCAAATACGGGGTCCTTTCTCAAGTATTTTATGTTCTTATAGTTGCTGAATACTCTTTTATTGAGTTTGATCGAATCAGATTCTTACTCATCTAGTTTGTTCTTACTTATTTTCTATTTTAAAAAAAAATTAGTATGAAATATCATGATTACTGCTTCATAATATAATTTGAGGTCTAAAAGTACTGTTCCTCCTACTGTTTCCCATTATTCTCTCTTGAGATTCTAAATCTTTTGTTGCTCTAAATGAATTTTGTTATATTGTCTAGATTATCAGTTGTATTGGTCCTAAGTGATGGGGTACAGACTCCGGGAAGCACCTTGAACTCTCCCTGAATCTTCCCACTTGATGAGGCATTTGCCTGAGGCCATAAGCCTTTCATTATTGCTAGGCCCAAATCTCTGTTACTCTTAACCTAGCCTAGCCTTCTATTGTCCAGCTACTTTTTACCCTTGATCCCATCAAAATATCTACACCCAAATCTATTAACCTTAAACTAGCCTAGCCCTCCATTGTCTGTCATCTCCAGGAGCCTTCAGCTATTTCCCACCCTTACTCCCATTCCTGGAGTTTGCCCTCAGTTCCTTAAGACCCTCCTTAGACTCCTCCTCAAGACCCTCCCCAAAGCCTTGTTCTAGACCACTCCTAGATGCCTCCCACAGTCTTTCTGTATACAAGATCCATCTTGGCTTCCATGAAGGGACTGAGATTCAATCTAGCACAGACTCAGTCTATGTCAGATTGTTCTGGCTTGCTTGTCTAATACAAGCATCACAAATACTTAGGCTCCTTAAGAGTCCACCCATAATGACAAATCTTTAATAAACTTTGTTTTGTTTTGGCTGAGACAAGGCTTGAGTTGCATTCATTTGGCAGGATCTGGTGTGTTGTTATTTTGGGGTCTCAAGTACCCCTAAACCCCAAGTCTCAACACTAAGTAGTATAAATAATGAATTTCTTAAAGTGGTAACATGCACTCAAATACACACTATTCAAAGTTATAATTTTAATATTTAAAATATAGTACTTTGTCCCAGGCTATTTGAAATATACAGTGTGAATTTGAATAATATGACCATTTATGGGATTCACTATTTCAACTAAAGACAATTGAGTTATAACACTAAATCCGTAAAATTAATTGAGGTAACGTTATTGTATTATTTTGTTGTAGCCTACCCAGGAACAGTGACTGTAACTCTAATTATTTAAGTAATTCTCTATTTCTTTAAAGATTGCTATGTAATTGTATTTATGAGTCTTACATATGACTTGGTGAGTTGACTCTCAGCTATTATATGCATTCTGCTGTTATTTTGAATGCCATTTCCATTTCTATTAATTTCACATGTTACATTTCTATCAATTTCATTATTGCTAAAATAAACATACTATTATTGTTGTGAATTTATTTGATATCCTGATACTTTACTAATGGTATTGTTACATATAGTTTCTTTGCTAATTCTCAGGGGTTTTTTAAGCAAACTTTCATGTCAGCAGAACATAGATATTCTTACACACTATATATTCAGTTCATTACCAAATCTCACCATTTCTCCCTTTATAGTATCTCTAGTTTAAGGCACCTTATCTCTACTCATGCAGCCACAACCCTCATTTAGGCCCTTATCAGCTCTCTCCAAGACTTCTGTAATAACCTTCTATAAGGTTACCTTTTGCATATATTCATGCCTTTAACTGTTCTTATCTCATTCATATCACTGACATTTCCAGAACTATGTTAAATAACAGTGGGTAAAGGGAACTTCATTGTCCTACTCCTATATTTGTTAGGAAAAATTAGCGCCAGTCCCTGAACAAACATTTTAATAGGTGCTTACCATGTGCTGGGCATCTTGCTGAGTGTTACAGGTATAAACAAAAGCAACAACTTTCCCTGTCCTCAAGGAGTCAGCATTCTGATGGGGAAGACAAAATGTAAATAACTATATAAGATATATATAGTATAATGGAAGGCAGTCTCTCAGGGGAAGGCTCTAGCATCTTGGGGACGTGGGAAAGGTTTTGTACATAAGCTTAGAGCTGAGTCTTGAAAGCAGTCAGGGAAATAAAGAGGCATAGATAGGGAGGAAGAACATTCCAAGCATGGAGGACATCCAGAACAAGGATTGGAGAAACAGAAGATGGATCTGCTAGTAGACCAATCAATACAGTAGGATTACAGAATGCATGTAGGAGAGCACATTAGTAGGATAGCAACTATTCAGGTTGTTTCTGTTTGAATCTCATTTTTAAAAAGAAAAAAGCAATGAGTTAAATAAACAGTAACAATAACAGTAATAATCAAAACAGTTGATGTTTAGATAGATATTCAGAGGAAGAATGGCTGTGGAAAGCAAACTGGCCTTGAAGCAAGGACGATCTGATTTCCAGACCTACCTTTGATATATAATGGTGATGTGACCAAGTTTTTTTAACCTCTTTGTCAAAGTCAACTCTCTAAGACTTTAAGTTATAGAGAAAGTATTGACTTACATTTGTAGGAGTTTCCTTATCTCAATAACACTGAAGTCAAAGGTCTATAAGACTTTAAACTTTGTAAGATGTTTTCTATGTATTCTCTCATTTGATCTTTACTCATTTAATTTTGCTTTTTAGAAGCTGAAATATCTGAAATGTGAGGTCTGAACTATGCACTTGGAAACTTCCATGGAAATTAAAGAGAAATAAACAATTTCTGGAGGATTAGTATAGTAAACTGAGACCAATAAATTGAGGGCAAACGTTGCAGTTTAAAATTATATGTCGATGACCACAGTATCCATTCCTCTCTCTAAAAAGTTTCTAAAGGATTATGTTCTGTAATATTTTCTGGTCTGTAGCTTAAAAATGGCAGCTGCTTATTAATAAATGCCAATAATATAATGGTTAATCATAAAAATCCCATTAAGACGTCATTGTAGAAGGAAGATGGCGCAGGAAATCAGTATTTCAATCTGAACTAAGTGAAATAGAAATGTCAGATACTCAAGGCTCAATCACTTTATTGACTCACACTTCCCCAATTTATTTTATCATCTTCCTCAAATCGAGGCCAATCTTAAACTCTTCAGAAACATTCGTGTATTAGGTTTTCTATGACTAGAGTAGATTGTTCTGTCAAACTTGAGTGTTTACTATTTGATATCTCTGTCATTATGGCAAATGCTCAATGCTTTTTTTTTTAAACTTAATTCTGCTCCTTAAAGCTCAAGACAAAAATAATCTATACATCAAAAAGTGTAGCCTCTCCAGAGATGGTATCTTTTCATCTTTTGGAAATTAAAAAAAATCAGAATTGCAAAAGGGTTGATGAAAAATCACCAGTGTAAAATGGATGATGATTTGTAGGAAATATTAGATAGCTTGAAGAAGAAAACCCCAGCAAAACAAACTTGATTATGCCATTGCAAGTGAAAAACAGCTTATTTCAGTCAGTCAGCAAGCATTTATTAATTGCTTTCTATGCACCAGGTACTGTGCTAAGTGCTGGGTTTACAAAGAAAGGTTACTATGCTCCCTTGCAAGGGCTGTGGTGGGGGAGGGGAACCCAGTCCCTGTTTTCGAGATATTCACGTTTTAATGGGACAGATAATGTACAAACAATATGTATATGTATATGTACATGTATGCGTATGTGTATCTATATCTATATCTATATCTATCATCTACATGTGTTGGCTGTGGTTGATCAAATAAATACAAGCTCAGAAGGTTCAGCCATAAGTTAGGTACAAATAGTTCCTATGATCATTTGAAGTGAAGACATCTCTAGATTTGTGCATCTCACATTTCTTTAGAGTTACTGGAGTTCTGCTTTGCTTATAGAGCACAGTACCTTCTTTGATGCAGGCATGTCAGGCTAGATGGTTCTGTGCGAGTGTCTCTCATGTCTCACAATCGATTCCGAAGTTCTTCAGAGAGACCTTGAGAGTTCCCTTGTGTGGCTTCTTCTGACCTCCAGTGAATGCTTGCCTTGGATGAGTACTTTGTAAAAGAGTTTTCAGGCAAACAAGCTTAACATTCAAACAATGTGGCCAGCCCTTTGGAGTTTTGTTTTCTACCTGCTGTAGAGTTTGAATGCTTAACAGTTTATGTTGAGACAGGACCTCAGTGTCAAGTACCTTATCTTGCTAGATGATCTTCAGAATCTTTCTAAAACAATTCAAAGGAAAGTGATTCAGTTTCTTGGCATGTCACGGGTAGCCCATCAAGGTTTCACAAACATACAGCAATGAGGTCAGTGCGATAGTTTTGCAGGCCTTCAGTTTGGTAGGCGGTCTAATACCTCTTCTCTCACACACTTTCCTTTGGAGCCTCCCAATGGCTGAGCTAGCTCTGCAATGCATGCATCACCTTCATCACCTATGTGTACATCCCTGGAAAATATATAGCAAGGTGCTTAAGTGAACACTTATTTAACACACCAGAGGTAGTAGTCTTCCTGAACACCCTACATTATGTGTGTGCATACACACACACATATGAATGTGCATGCATGTGTACACATGGCACACACTATGCACACACAAATACAAACACATGTACACATGTATTGTGTATGTATATATGCACATACACAATACACATATAATATACTCACATACTTACATGTGTGTGTTTGTGTGTGTATAATATGGAGATAACCAAAAGAGGGGAAGTACTAGTATTAAGGATGATTAGAAAAAGTTTTCATAGAAGCTAGAATTTTAGCTGGAACTTGAAGGAAACCAGGGAATCCAAGAGACTTACCTTAGAGTGTTAGTTAGTCATAAAAGACTTTGATTTGTGATAAGGCTATTGATCGTAATTGGCTCCAATGGATCAGTCACTTTGTACATGCCTGCATTTTTACATGTCGTAGGAACTTTTTATAAGCTAAAATGGTTAAAGATGCTCAGATACTCTATTAGCCCTCCATCTTTAGCCTCTTGGATATAAACTTTGTAATATTTAAGAGAGAATTTCTACAGCTTCTCCAGGACTAATAGAATTTGGTTTATTGGTTACGCTATCTTAGTCAAAATCTTTAATTACTTAAATTTTGAAAGAATTCTTTTTTCTGCTATTCTAGCCTTGGGATCAGTTCAGCCCCATATCTCCTTAGGTATGTAACATTACCAAAAGTAAGTGGAGAATTATTATCTTCACAAATAAACCCTAACCAATGATGCTGGAAGCTTTAGCAAATTTTAATTAGTGCTGCATGAAAAGTTTCCCAAGGGAAGTACATTTAATCTTGGCTGTTAGTCATTTTTTGCAAGAACAAAATTTTACTATAAACACGGATTTTTTTAAAGAGTAAACAAAACAAACAAATTAGTAACAATTTTATTTTGGCAATAAAATACAATTAATAAATGAATGGGGGTATGTCATGGTAGCCTTTTTTTTAGTGTCCTATAGTTGTTTGTTCATTCACCTCATACATACAAGATAAAATATGAAGTAATGAACAAAAGTCCTGAATGAATATTGACCTCAATAGAAAACTTTAAAGTTGGGAGACTAGTTCAGGAGAAGCAACCTTAAAGTATCTTAAGCCCGTGCCTGGCATAGAACTGGTATTTAATTATAATTTGTAGAATGGATGAATATATTAAAAAATGAAACCGAGAAAGAAAGAAATAATGTATTTAGGTATCAGATGGACTCAATGCCACTTTTTTTTTTGGAGGGGAGTGGGGCCATTTGCAAATCTTTCATACCTGAACTATGAGATCTCTTGTTCAAACTTAAAAGGAGATATTATGACTGTATAGAGGATGGCCACCACCTACGTGAAAAGGTGAGCCATGTGAAAAGGTGGGACTGTACAGATATGTCTCACTAAAGGACTCTAAGGCCTTAAAAAAGATAAAGGTAAAATACCCTAATACAATGTTCAGTTGTTTCTGCTTTTGTTATTTATTGCCTCACAGAACCTTAGTATTTTGAGGATTCTAGAGGGAAGAAAATTTGAATATCAGAGTCCTTTTCAGGAAATAAAAGCTTTTCTCTTTGGGAAACTGCTTCCTTCATGATGACCAGCTATTAACACTTATACAAGTGGCATCATCAGTGATGCCAAAGACAAAGCATCCAGCAGGCCCAAGAGAACATGCCCTCATTTGGAAATGTCCAGGGACCTGTCTTAGCCGCTGAGTTCCTTTATTTTGCTGGGGACAAATTGATTACCTTAGGCTTTTTAGATCCATTTGGGATGCTGGGCTTATAAATGAGGGTTTTATTGGCAGTCAGTCTTTTCATCTTTTAAGCAGAGATCCAGAGAAAGATGAGACAAGATAAGTGAGACTGCTTTAGGGACCTAAGGATACTCCTTCATGGGGGCATAGTTCTTTACTAGGGACTGATGAGTTGTGAGTTTCTGTGTATTGACTTGCTAGATTCCAAGTGCTTGAATTTTGCCTGGATTCAGTCATGGAGGCACATGAAATTCACACATGCTTGCATCTACCTGGCCCTCAGGAAGAGAAGAACCATGTGGCTAAATGGGAAAAATGACTAAATCCCCAGGTCTCCTGGATAGAGGCAATGGGATAGGTTAGACCATGTCAAGACCCTGCTCAACAAATTACAATTGTTCTCTATTATGTCTGGGATCAAATACAAGTTCCTGTCTGGCCCTTTACAACAGGGCTCTGATCCATTTTTCTAGATTTATTATGCATTACTCCCCTTCATATACTCTGCTGTCTAGCTAAGCTGGCCTTCTTGGTGTATGTCCCTCCAATAGAACATTCTATCCCTTGCCATTGTGCTATTGCTCAGGCTGCCCATTATAGGTGGAATAATATTTACTGCTTCCTCATTTGAACCTCTCAGAATTTCTAGCTTCCTTCAGATTTCAGCTCCAAGTACTATCTCCTTCAAGAAGCCTTTCCTCATCCCCATAGCAGATAATGCCTCCCTCTTGAAATCACAGAAACATTCCAGTCTCTTTTTTACTCTTCTAATTTCAGGATCATATGAGCAATCTTCCTCTCTTTAGGAAGCTGATTCACAACAGTTCAAGCTAACCAAACATCCTCAATCTACAATGTTGAAGTTAGTATATTCTTTTCCAGTAACTGAGATTTAAGGAGGTGCTTATTTTCACTGAGGTGTTCCAGAATAGATGTTCCCCATGTCTCCCCACCTCTTTTCAAGGTGATTGTTAATTAGTATCTACCCATCTATCTTTCTCTCTGTCTCTCTCTTTCTCTCTCTCTCCATAGCTGTATATATGTAAATATACCTTCCATAGGAAGATATGCATTCCTAAATAAAGGCTCATCAAACTAATCAGAGAACTCCCTAGATCAACCCACTAATTACATACATATCTTCAAGAGATCTCTAAGTTATTTAACCAAATAATTACCCAATTTAACCAAATTACAAATAATTAACCAAATAAGATTATCTTAGCCTTGGTTAGATGGTATATGGGGAGATAGATTGGAATGAATCACTGCTATGAGGTCTCCAGAACTAGCCCTGTATGCTTTTCTAATTTCAAAAATTTAATATTCTCAGACATGAAAGGACTTCTTCCATTTAATATTGTTCCATGTAGGCTAATTTGTCAGCGAGCTTTAATGTGAGAGAGGAGCTGAAATAGAGGCAAGACACATTTTTCATTCATCTGATTCAGTGAAATTCATCTTTATGAGTACTAATAGGAAATTACTATCTGGTGTTTTCTCAAACCTTCATCTGTAGTACAACCTGTTGCTTATTTACAAACTGGGGAAAAATGTTTAACACATTGTATTCCTCTTTGTTATTCTCTAGACATTCAAATCAATTTCAAAAGAGTTTTGATTTGGTTTTGGTATTCATGTAAATCCTGGGCAATTCATAAAATTGATAGTCACAATACAAATTCAAACCGAATATAGATGTAATCCAGGCAATTCTTCATTATAGCAGTTTATAGGAATACTTCATATTCACTGGCTGTTTTAAGCTTAGAAAGATGCAATGTCAATTCAACCACTAAAAGCTCTTCTGTATTAGATGTAGATCTATCAAAAAGTCATATTGAAGGCATACATTCTTTTTTCCAGATGCATCTTTTTTTTGTGTGTGTGCTGCAGAAGGACCTACGAATAAAAAGAGAGAATTTATAGATCCTATTTCCTCCGAGGTCTAAGCAAATTTTAGCAATCTGAAGATGGAATGTCACATGTTTTCTCTCCCCTACCCCCAGTTTATATTCTGAATTTACTTTCTTTTGTTGATTTAAGTCTAACCCTGTGCTTTGTCATTTAATATATGTATGGAATAGACCAAAGTAAAACAGATCTCTGTGTAAGAGTTTAATACCATTCAGACATAAAAGGCCTTTATGGTATGCAAGGGCCTTAGGCCTTCCAGCATCCTCAGATTGATTGGTGAAATATTTTGTGTGTTAAGCCTGGGAATGAAAGACATCATTGAAAACATTACACTGCAGACAAAGGCAAGATAAGCAAGTAAATTGAACAGCTCTTCTTGTACCTAATGAATTCTAAGAAAATTGATAGGTAAAATTGTTGTAGAGTATTTTTTACCTGTTTTTTGAGTGCTCTGAATAGGCAATAGAATTCTTAAGAAGTGCTTGAATTTAGCTTGTGAAATGTTCTTATAGTAGCAAAGAGGATAAAGTCAGGCCATGAGAATGATTTAAAGGATTATTTATTTATTTATTTTCATGAAGTAAGTTTTTAAGCAAGTTATCAGAAAAAAACAAGGTCGTATGATTGATTCATTATATAATCAGTTCATAGAAAATGCTGACTTTTTCAGAATGTTTTCTGAAAGATAATTTAAAAAGCAAGTTCTAGGCTTTGTGAAGAAGGAGCAAGAAAAATAGTTCAGACTATGTTTGAGTCAATAAAATTGTATTTCTTTTATTAGGTATATGGGTACACCCTTTGGCATATAGATCTTGAGGCTTTTTCCCAAAAATTGAACTGTGTAGATTCTAATAATTCTAATTTGCTTGAGCATTTAGTAGTTTATGATGTCCCCGTGGCTAACTTTTTTTTTCCTGGCTACATGCAACTTGGTATCCCTGATATAAAAGTATCCCTGATATAATTTGTCTCCCATTTTTATCTTCAAGTCACCTTAAATGACACATCTCAGCCCTGGGAGTTATAGCAAAATTATGTCTTCTTACTAAACAACATGAGGAATACAAAGACATCTACAAAAACCTTTATGCAACAACACAACATAAAAAAAAAGTAGAACAGAACTCACAATAATAATAAATGAAAGAGAAAATTAGTGAGAATGATGGACAAAGAATACTGACAGGGAGTTAGGAGAAGAGACTGCAATATTTTTATTACTATTCTATCTATTAAAATGAAAGTATAAATAGCCTCAAGGATTAAAAATTAAAATTTTAGCATCTTAGAGATGACTTAGTTCTATCTTCACATCTTACATATGAGGAAACTGAAGCTCAGACAGTTCAAAGACTCCCCCAAGGAAACAAAAGTAATAAAATTTGAACTCAGTTTTCTTATTTCAAAGCTACTGCCTTACCACACTACCATGTTGTTGCTCAAAAGGTACTAAGAAAATTTAGTTGGGTACATTGCTGCTCAAAGATAAGTGTTTGAAAAAAAAAAACTAATGTGGCTTGTTTAAGAAACTTGAATAAAACAACACACAGAATTAATTTATCATATCTTTGAAATTTTCTATTTTGTCTTGTATTTGTGATGGGGAGAAGTAGTGTGGAAATAAAAATAGAATTTTACAAATCAAAAATATATCCAAAATTACTCAGAGATATTTGTCCTTTAGCATGTGCATGTGGTTGGGCCAGCTTGTGTATCTTTGTTAGAAGGTCACTGTAATACATTAAGTATTTGAAATTGCTACAGTAACTCTTGAAGGTCACTAGAAGCCCACATAATACCCCAATGTAGTAGTTTACCAAACAAAGGCAGAAAATGTTGAACTTATTCCCAAAGGAGAGATTTTGAAAGAATCTTGTTATTGTTGTCATTGTCAAAGATGTTTAATATAAAGACACTTCATTCTAGTTCTAAATTTGCCATAGATCTCCCAGAATGAAGTAGTAGCAGGGATGGAAAGAGAGGGGATAAAGAAGAGACTGAGGCAGTGGGCAGGGAAGAGGTACAGAAAGAAATTCTGCAAGTCCATATTGATGAAATTCAGGAAGGTCTGCCTCCTGGCCATCCTACATGTAATCTGTAAAGAATGAGGGAAGCCTCTCTTGGTCTTTAGACTTTGGAAAAAGGAAGCGAGATAAAGGGAGAAAAATGAATCTGGATATATGTCATCATCCATCTGCAAGGATATTTTGATTTAGGACTTGTGACAGAGGCATGAAAATTTTAAATATTGATCAACTATTTTTTCGGCATATAGGATGACTTCCCTACCCCTTGACCACAATCAAATTTCCTACAAAAGAACAATGAGCCAAAATGAAGAGAATTTCTAGTCTTTCTTCCTTGCCAATTGTTGACCAATAACACTACCACTCTTCTGGCTGTGACTTATAAAAAATTTGAGAAACATAGTTTCTGGATAATTAATCAATATATTAATTATGCTAGTGATTAATTAATAAAAAGGGCCAGTGGCACTCTCAAATGTCAAAAGACTTCTCATGCAACCCACTCAATACTTATATGTCCTTGGAAGAGTGAGTATTGCTGAGGGTGGGAATCAACTCTGATTGGTTAACAAGTAATGAGAGAATAATATTATGAGAGGTAGACCTATTCTAATTAAGGACTGGGGGATATGACTCTGATCACTCAGTCTTGGACAAAGAGACTTATCTATACCCATACCATCCTGTCTAGGGTAATTTAGACAAAGGTGGAAATCCATTTCCACCCAGACTTGTCTGACTAAAACATAATAGACTAGAATTCACCAATTCTCCTAAACTAGAATTTCTTTACCTTTTTGCTCAGATCTAAGTTTTCCTGGTTGGGAAGGCTGTCTAAATAGCCTACAGGAGTTGATTTCTGAATGAAGAAATAGAAGGGAAAAAATCCTGGATCTTCTGTGGTAAGTGGTTATTAATGTCAAAGAGAATAATCCTTTCTTTCATGGTAAAGACATTTCATATTTCAGTGTTTTAAAATTCTAAATTCAGGTATTACCATACTGAGCCAAGGGCAGAATTATTAAGAATCTCCCCCCCCACACCCCAAACACACACACACACACACACACACACACACACACAAAGCCCAACAACCTCTCAAAAAAAAGTTTAAAAATGAATTGAAAAGAAACTTTGACTCTTTCCTTCAAGATTTCAATAAAGTTTCAAGAAATAAATGGTTTATAGAAGCCACACAGTGATACTATACATACTGAGGTATAGTAAGGTTGTGTAGTTGTGGTTTGTCCTTTGTTCTTGAAGAGGATCATGACACCAAGGAGATGATGACGTGACTTGCAGTTGACTTTGATTTGAGCAAGGGAGGGCTATGCAAAGTCAACAACCTCACTTTCTCCTCCATAGCCATCTGGGTCGAGTTGCCAGATAGTGAACAGGACAACTGGAGATAGATAGTATGGGCAGCTAGGAGGCAGAGTGGATAAAGTGCAAGGCCTGGAGCCAGGAAACCTCATCTTGAGTTCGAATCAGACCTCAGATATATACTAGCTGTGTGATCGTGGAAAAATCACTTAAATTTGTCTTGGGTTTTAAACTTTACCTCAGTTTCCTGTAAAATGAACTGGAGAAGGAAATATCAATCCACTCCAGTATCTCTTCCAAGAAAACTCCAAATGGGGACTTGTAAACAACTGAATGACAACAAAAATAGTGAAGTACAGTAAAGTATAGTAGGTGACACTACATATATTAAAGACTCATTAGATAAATCTAGATCTAATACCTTTTGGGGTCAATCTTTAAGTATTTATTAAGCATTTTTCTCATATTCAGTGTAGATTTAACCTTTATAAGGGAATATAAGAGATAAATAAGAAGTAGCCTCTGCTCTTAAGGAGCTTGCCATCTGGTTAAGGGAACAAGACTAACTAAAATGATTTGAGAACAATATAAAAGCAATTTTAATCTGTACTATGTTGTAAGCTACAGATTCCCAGGTACTATGGGAATTCAGAGAATGGAGAGATTCACTGGATACTTGGGAAGAGACATACTTCCACAGACAGAACAATTAAATTAACTTAAAAAATATTTATTTACTTTTAGTTTACAACATTCAATTCCACACTCCCTTGAGTTCCAAGTTTTCTCCCCCTTCCTTTCCTGCCCTCTCCAGCTCCCCCATGGTGGCATGCAATCCAATACAAGTTCTACAAATACCTTCACATTGAACATTAGTCAAGTTGTAAAAAAAGAGTTATAACCAATGGAGTGAACAATGAGAAAGAAGGAACAAAACAAAACAAAATGCAAAAGAGAGAGAGCAAGTAGTTTGCTTTAGTCTGCATTCAGACTCTGTAGTTCTTTCTCTGGATATGGATATCCCTTTCCATTATGAGTCTGTTGGAGTCGTCTCATAACCTTGCATTGCTAAGAGGAGTCCAGTTTATCAAAGTTAGTCGTCACAGATATGATGTGTCTGTAATTGTATACAAAGTTCTCCTGATTCTGCTCTCCTCACTCAGCATCAGTTTATTTAAGTCTCTCCAGGTTATTATGAAGTCCATCTGCTCCTCATTTCTTATAGCATAATAGTATTCCATTACATTCATATACCACAACTTGTTTAGCCATTTAGCCATTCCCCAATCAAGGGCATTTCCTTGATTTCCAATTCTTTGCCACCATAAAAAGAGCTGCTAGAAATATTTTTTTACATATGGGTCCTCCTCCCACTAGTATGATCTCTTTGGAATATAGACCTAGAAGTGGTATTGCTGGGTCAAATGGTATGCACATTTTTATAGCCCTTTGGGCATAGTTCCAAATTGCTCGCCAGAATGGTTGGATCAGTTTGCAACTCCACCACCAATGCATTAGTGTTTCAATTTTTCCACATCTTCTCCAGCATTTATCATTTTCCTGTTTTGTCATCTTAGCCAATCTGACCAGTGAAATGTGATACTTCGGAACTGTTTTGATTTGCATTCCTCTAATCACTAAGTGAGTTGGAACATTTTTTCATTTGCTTATAGATATCTTTTATTTCTTCCTCTGAAAACTGCTTGTTCATATCCTTTAATCATTTATCAA
The DNA here is from genome assembly GCA_028646515.1 of Pseudochirops corinnae. Taxonomy (NCBI): domain Eukaryota; kingdom Metazoa; phylum Chordata; class Mammalia; order Diprotodontia; family Pseudocheiridae; genus Pseudochirops; species Pseudochirops corinnae. The sequence continues at coordinate 122,249,927 of CM053586.1, forward strand.
TCGGGGAATGACTTGTATCCTTATAAATTTGACTCAGTTCTTTGTATATTTTAGAAATGAGTCTTTTATTAGAGACACTGGTTGTAAAAATTCTTCCCCAATTTTCCACTTCCCTTCTATTCTTGGTTACATTGTCTTTATTTGTACAAAAATTTTTCAGTTTAATGTAATTAACATTATCCAGTCTGCATTTCGTAATGCTCTCTATCTCATTTGGATGTAAATTCTTTCCTACTCCATAAATCTGACAGGTAAACTATTCCTTACTCTCCCAGACTGCTTACAGTATCAGCCTTTATATCTAGATCGTGCACTCATTTAGACTTTATTTTCATACACGGTGTAAGATTATGTTCTATACCCAGTTTCTGCCATACTTTTTTCCAGTTTTCCCAGCAGTTTTGTTAAATAGTGAGGTCTTATCCCAGAAGCTGGGATCTTTGGGTTTGTCAAACAGTAGATTACTATAGTCATTGACTGCTGAGTCTCGTGTACTCAATTTATTCTACTGATCCACTACTCTGTTCTTCAGTCAGTACCAAGTAGTTTTGATGACTGCTGCTATATAATACATTTTAAAATCTGGTATGGCTAGGCCGCCTTCCCTAACATTTCTTTTCATTAACTCCCTTGATAGTCTGGACCTTTTGTTCTTCCAGATGAACTTTGTTACTATTTTATCTAGCTCTATAAAATAATTTTCTGGTAGATTTGTTGGTATGGCACTAAATATGTTACATAATTTGGGTAAAATTGTCATGTTTATTATATTAGCTCGGCCTAGCCACAAGCAACTGATGTTTTTGTAATTATTTAGATCTGAGTTTGTGTGAAAAGTATTTTGTAATTGTGTTCATATAGTTCCTCAGTTTATTTTGGCAGGTAGATTCCCAAATATTTTATAATGTCTACAGTAACTTTAAATGGAATTTCTCTTTCTATTTCTTGTTGTTGAACTTTGTTAGAAATATAGAGGAATGCCAAGGATTTATGCAGATTTATTTTATATCCTGCAACTTTGCTAAATTTATTTATTATCTCAAGTAATTTAATATTGAATATTCTTGACAAAATATTATTAGAGAGATGTTCAGGTGAAAATTGATAGAGGAGCAAAATTACACATTGGTAATTATCTTATAAAGATTTGATTTTGCTTATATTTTAAGAGCCAAAGAAAAATAAATCTGAACCTTTGGAGAATTGTAAAAGACAATGAAAAATTTTTTGTTTTTAAGACTAGCCTCTAAACAATATGATGACAATTGGGCCCAGGAAAGACATTAGAACCCTACTGGGAATTCAAAATCATGTGCAAAAGACCAGGATTTAAGAGACTAAACACCTAACTGGCTTGTGCATTTTCCATTATTTTTGCAGGACAATGCCAGTAAGTCAAACAATTTACTGGACTAAAATTTTCCACTAAAGTAACCAGTTGATTAAATCTACTGTTTGGTTTTTATATTATAACAGGCCTTGTCTGCCATGTTTTGTAACTGACCTAAATACTGACTTGAAAAGTCACAATTGATCTTTGTCTCAGTTTTCCTCTTTGAAATAGAGATGATTCATGCTGTGACTACTTTACAGATGCTAGAAAGAATCTCTATGACCTAATGCAAGAGGCAGTGTGGTACAATGGCAAGTCATTGACTTGAAGGCAGAGACCTGGTTTCAGATTCTGATTCTAACCTTTACCAGCCCTGTGAAGACAAGTAATTTGCTTAACCTTTCTGAGGTCAGTTTCCTCAGCTATGAAATGAAGATGCCTGTCCCATCTAACAGAGTGAGGATAAAATGAGATGATGCAAAGTAGTTTGTAAATTTTATAGCATCAGTTACAATGAACCTTGTTAAGTACTAACAGTAAAAGAGGAAAGGAAAACAAGAAAAAGAAATAATAATTTGAACACATTAGGTTTGGATAGTCAAGTTTATGTAGTACTTTTATTAATAAGTTGAGAATTCTTATAAATACTAAGCTCAGCCCAAATGAAGAGGTATGAGAAGACACCTCTCCACCCATCTTCTTTTAAGAAGTTATGGATTCATATACAGCCTGTATTTAATTGCTTGTCTTTCCAGTGGGGGTGGGTGACGAGGGAGGAAGGGAAAGAATCTAGAATTTAAAGTTCTATAATCAAATGTTAAAAATATATATGTATATATATAATTATAATAATTATTATTAACTACATGCAACTGGGAATTAAGATACACAGGCACTGTGGTAGGGA
>CM053586.1:122252666-122288022 GCA_028646515.1 Pseudochirops corinnae
GAGAGCAGATTGGGGGAGAGGTTATACAGTGGGATGGCTGTTTTGAGGTGTTGGGTAGGGGAAAGATGGGGACAAAATTTGTAACTCAAAATCTCGTGGAAATGAATGATGTAAACAAGAAAATAAATAAATTAATTTTAAAAGAAGTTGTGGACTATAGGTATGGAGCAATGAATAAAATGTTAGACATTAAGGGTGCAATGATTTTTGTTCTTTAAAAAAATCTTTATTATTAGGAATTGCTCTCTGGGAATGGGATTGATAAGAAGAAAATTTTGACAATGTAAAAACAAATGATCTCAAAAGAATCTATTATTTTAAAAGATAAGAAGAATTCTAGGTAAAATTGACAGAGCAACTTTTTTGCTGCTTCTTCAAAAGCAATTTAAAGAGCATGGGAAAGCTGAAAGGGAGCAAATAGGAATTGGCACAATAATCCTTAAAATTAAAACCTCAAGAATATATTAAATGAATGAAGAGCATTGAGCAAAGAGTTGAAAATAATAAATAAAAAAATATGAAAAGGAAGGTAGATCCAGCAAAGCTGATTTGTTGAAGACTAAAACCAGTGCTAGTTTAGGATTTCAGTATGTCCCCTTTGTAAATCTACCCAGATGAATGTTTCAAGTTCCTTTTAGGATATTTAATTGGGAAAAATGGGGGGAGCAGGATTGGGAGGAGACTATACCCTCTGAGGATGGCTAGGGCTAAACTGAAAGCCTTCTCCCATCCCCTTACATGCAAGGTATTAGAGCAAAAATCTGAGGATTTGGTAATATTCACTGTTGCTTTGGAAGCGCCAGACTTTCTCCTTGTGTTAAGTAAACAAAGGAGAGAAGAAGGTAGTCAATGACACAACCAGAGTCCTAATTCTTGCTTTCCCGAATACTGACTGGCTATTTGTCAGTCAATGTCAGGATGATCAGCCCAGGAACAATAGAACAATCAATAAAAATTTCCCAGTACGCTTAAGGCTGACTGAAAGCTTATCCAGCCAGTGACATCGGTGTAAAGAGAAAGAGGAGTAGACTTCTTCCCTCTATTTTTGTTCGCCCCATAACTATTTTTGGAGGACGGTGTTAAAGTATCACAGTTCACAGTCTTGTTACCCAGAAACAATGGAGAACTCCAGCTACTATCCTTCACTAAATCCTTGGAAACAGTATATTGGTTCAGAAAAAAAAGAAGCTTCAACTCAAGATAATTTTCATTCTGTTTAGAGCTGAAAGGACAAGTCAGTGCTAGAGTAAGGTCGAATATTTGATCTGTATATGAATGGTTACTCTTAGGGTGTGGCTATCAGGTAGTGTGGTAGCAGGGGTGGGAAACCTCAAGGCCACATATGGCCTTCTAGGTCTTTGGGAGCAGCCTTTTGACTGAGTCCAAGTTTTACAGAACAAATCCTTTTATTAAGGGGATTTGTTCTGTCAAGTTTGGATTCAATCACACTTGAGGACCTAGAAGGTCATATGTGGCCTTGAGGCTGCAGGTTCTCCAGCCCTGAACTAGACATTCCACTTGGGAAACTATGTGATTCATTAATTGTGTCAAAAGTGATGTTTATCTATCTTGATTGCTATGTCTTCATTTAAAATTTAACATTATAGTGCTGCTATACCTCTGGGATTCTTGATTTTGTCCTGATTCAACTTTTCTAGTTGTTTAAGCAATCTACCTCTGAAATGAGCCATTTTACAATTTTTAAAAGCCAATAGATAAACTTATGGAAGTAGCAGAAACCTTACTCTCACAAAAAATGTGGAATAATTATATATGTGTATGTGTGTGTGTGCGTGTGTTTATATGTTGGGGTGCAGGGTGAGGGACACCAACTGGCTATGGTTTTATTATTTCTATAGGTTTAGAAATAATACTATGGCTGTGGCTTATATTTAAGCTTATCTAGTCCTATTATTTGTTCCAAGAATTTTATTTTAAGAATTGTTGGGGCCAATGAGAAAGAATTCTTGGTGCTAAGAAGCAAACCAGACTCCCTGAACATCAGCAGGAAGGAGCCTATATCCCCACACAGTGACAGGAATGCCAAATCAGAGAAATCTCTGTCCTGATTGTAGTCTTACAGTCCCAATGTTGGATTGTAGAAGGAGGTGTGCAGCTACTATAGGATTCCTGGGTACCAGGACGACAGAGACGGTTCCTCAGAGCTTGGACAAGACATTGGCAAGACTATGTCAGGGATATTATAATGAAGATAAGCAGGAATAAAGGAGTGGTACCCTATATGATTATTTGAATGGCCTTTAAGCAAGAGTGAGGGAAAGGCTATGTCAGGGGGATGGGGGGAGGGAGGGATGTGTTTTAGTGACTATGAAATCCTCTTTTAACCTGATTGTTTTGTGCATTTAGAACTTGGCCAGAACTGTGTAGGGCAATAAAGCACTTGAATAAATTCTAGTTTCCTTTATATTACACTTGGCCCTGGCCATGATGATGAGATAGTAAGGAGGAGAAAAAAAAATACTACTATTCACCAAAAAACTGTTAAGCCCTTACCACAATCAGACAGAGGAGTGCCTTGAATTCCAATGTAATGGAAGTTTATTTTGTCGTATATAGGCCGTGGGGAGCCATTGAAGATTTCTGAGCAATGAAATGGCCAATTCATTGTACCAGAGAGATTATTTTATCAGCTGGGGAAAATGTGTTGAAGGAAGAAGATTGGAGGCAGGGATGCTAGTTAGAAAGGTATTATAATAGGGGAGAGATGATGATGGACTGAACTAGAGGAGCAGTCAGTGTGAGTTAAGTAGAGACTTTACAGAGATCCTACAAAGAGAACTATAATACTTGGCATGGATATGGGCATGGAGTAAGGGTGAAGACATTAGAAGTAGAAAAGCTAGAAGTAGAGCATGGGTTTCTGGGGGAAGAAGATACATTCAGTCTCAGATGTGTTTTGAGTGATTTGTGGGACTAACAAGTGAATATGTTCAAAAGATAGTTGGAAATACAGGGTTGGATATCAGGGAAATTACAATTAGATAGATTTGGGAATCATCTGCTTAGATTTTGTAATTAAAGCCATGACCACTGAGGAACTTACCAAGGGAGAGATTGCCCAGAGAGAGGAGAAAAGGACCAAGAGCAGAGTGTTGACAGTCACAGTAAGGGACTGGGAGGAGGATGACAAACCAGGAAGAGGTAGGAAGAAAAGCAGATGTTTAAAGTGTCATGGAATCCAAAGAACAATTAATAACAAAGAAGGGGTGAGTGTCAGTGTAAAATGATGAGGAAAGGTCAGGCTAGATGAGTCTTGAGGAAAGGTTGTATTAAAATTAAAAGATCACGAGTAGGGGAATATACTTAGAGCCAGCTTGAACTCAGTGTGAGCATTAACACCAGAAAAATCTTCAAATGCTACAATTTAGGCTTAATTTATTGTTTTGTTGATTTCTGGACTTCAGAAAGTGAAACAATGTAAATATGGCAGATTAAAATTAAAAAGGATATCCTGTGTACTTTTTTTTTTTGAGTTCTAGTTGTTAAATATTTACCAGTACACCACTGGTCATGGGTGACCTTGGAGATGGCAACTCCACTGAATGATAAGGACAGAAGACAGCTTGCAAGAGCCTGAGGAGTTTGTATTTTAATAAAATTACAGATTCAAAGGGAAATATTTTTAGGTTAGGGGAAAATTGAGTGCAGGACAGTAGAAAGAACATGGAATTTTTTGTCATATGTTATGCATGTGATCTTGGACATGGGTATCAGTTTTTTTATCTGTAAATTAAAAGGGTTCTACTAGGCAACTTGTATGGTCTTCTCTTAGTTTTATATCTATAACTCTATGAACCTATGAGCATATTTGTAGCAAGAGAAAGAAAAGAGCCAGTGAAATGAAGAGATTCTCTCTCTCTTTCTCTCTCTCTCTCTTTCATGTTCCAGATTCCAAGTCTTAGCAAAGAAGAAGGCTACCTGTAATGCCATGCATGAGCAGCTTCCTAAAGGAATGCTACTGTGAACAGCTTTTAAGGTTCTGATCACACAGTATAGTGAACATTCCATTTATTCCATAACAAATCAAGGCAAACATTCACAACAAATCACAATATAATATTCACAACATTACATCTTATCACAGAAAATATAGTGTTCACAACAGCTTATCATTAGAATGGCCACATAGTTTTCACCAAAGTGGTCACAGAACAAAGAACAAAAGAACAAGCATCTGGTATCCCTAAGGAGGCTTATCAGTGTATCAGCAAGCACCCTAGCATACCCAGGATGGCTGCTAGCACAGGTTCTTAGATCTGCTTTTCTAAAGGAAAGCAACTCAAAATGGGTTATTTTTTTTTTTTAATAAAACATATATCATTTACTTAGTTCAGGGGGAAAAGTCAACACCTTGAATTTCAGAGAATATAAACAGAAGTTACAAGCAGAAGTCACAAGCAGACAAAGAAACAGATCAGCAGACAGGCTTCCAGTCATCTGACCATTACATCCATACCTAGTTAGTTACCGGAAAGGGAAGCACCAACATCTGGGTTTTCAAAGCTGGGGGGCTCAACAGCTGCCCAGAGTCTCATCTGGCCAAATTACACAACTCTTTCCAAAGTGAGCCCCAAAGCAAAAACTCACATCAGGGTATATATAGCCTTCTCCCAGATCAGAGAATGTCACAACCCTCTTGACCAACTGCCCAATCACAAAGTAATAAGGTGTGGGTGTTCCTGAAAAACAAGCTTCTGGCTACTGGCTCCATGTGACCACATTCAGCCTATTAGGGGGCAGAGTATATTTTCAAATCAGGGAAGGTTCTCAGAGTCACTTAAGCCTATCAAAGGGCATAGGGGTAGGGAAGATCTTCAGATTCCCATAACACTTAGTCATTCAGTCATCTCAAAATACAATAGTCTGTCTTCCACTCATGGGGCAAACATAGGTTAACTTAATCAGTCACTTACCTAGCAATCAATCACTAAGTATTGTTAATCACTAAATATAATCATTAGAAAATTACATAAACCCTCCACCAATTAACTTAATCAGTCACTTATTTAGATTCACAATTAATAAGTCACTAAGTACAATCATTAGAAAATTACACAAACCCTCCACCCCTTGGTCTCTAGTAAACTTCAATTTCATCACAGCATTCAATATCCAAGGAGAGGTATTTTCTTCATCTTGACTCAGGGTGAGCTCTCAGATTCCCTGGATCCCCTTCCATGGTCCCAGCTCCTACCTGAATCCACCAAAGAGTCACCTGGATTGAGAGGCAGACAGTCCCAGGTCCTTGTCCAGATCGCCAGGAAGTTCCTGCTCCACATTGAAGTTTACAGGGTCCAGCACATCTCAAAACCTTCACAATTTCTGTTCCCAGGAACTCAAGGATCAACCAAGCCACAAACAAACAAAGTCTTATCCTGGTCATACTTTTTCAGTCCTCTGACAGTTCAGCTGGCCCTAACATCCAGAAGAAATCTCAGCCTTCCAGGTGGCCTTCTCAGCAGCAACTTCAGCCTTCACCAGGTTCTGGTTTCAAGGAAATCCTCTCTCAGTTCTCAGTCAGCTTGCAGATGCTCACTGAGAGAAACTCTCTCTCTCTTCCACCAGGAGCCCACCAGGAGAAAAATTCTGATTCTGCCTCTCTGGGGCTTTTCTTATATACACACACAGCACTGGCTTCCTGTTTCAGCCAAACTCTTCCTGTTATGTCAGCAACAAGAGACAGAGTTCACACCCTCTGCCTCTTTCACAGAGGCTTGACTAAGGGCTAAGTACCTGCTTACTTGACATAACAAAAAGGGGTCTTCAAATTTAAATTAATTGCCATTACATTACCTCATTCTCTAGGACCGGAGCTTTAATTAGCTAATTTTGACAAGTTGGGGCAGCTAAATGGCACAGTGCATATAATGCTAGGCCTGAAGTCAAAAAAACCTGATTTCAAATCTAGCCTCAGACACTTACTAGCTATGTGACCCTGAACAAGCCCCTTACCCTCTGTTTGCCTCAGTTTCCTTTTCTATAAAATGGGGATAATAAAAATATCTACCTCCCAGGGTTATTGTGAAGATCAAATGAGATAATAATTATAAAGCACTTATCACAGTGCCTAGCACATATAAAGTATTATATAAATATTACTTATACAAATTATACCCTTTCCTGAGGCAATTGGTCAATTCTTGATAAAAATATTAGAAATGATGAGGAAATATCCAGTTAAGCACAGAGTAAACTGATTTATTATAATGCTTTTGTCTGCTGAAGGAGTCCATGTTTTAAATTGCACCATTTAATTTTAGTGCTCTGGGACAGAATACTACTCACCATACAATTGTTATAGCTCTGTCTGAGGTTATAGGAAAAAAAGAAAATACAGGTAGAAGTAAAGATAAGGAAGATCATGAAGAAAATCCTTAATTTTCCCTATAAAGTAGTTCATCTACATCATTACAGGGTGAAAGTAGAGTAGGGAGTTAGATTAGAAAAAACGGTTTAGAACCACCACATTGGGGAATGTCATTGAGAATTGACCGCTGCTGAAATAATTTGTAACATGTAATTTTAGGATTATAGAAAAGGAAATGAAAAATATTGAAGAGAGAAAGGGGAAACTCACTTTAACATCTTTCACCAGGTTTGAAAAGTTAAGAACATTAATTAATAGGCATGACTTGGATAGGTATGAGGTTGAGAGAATAAAACCTTTGGACTGGTAATTGAGACTCTGCAGGGAATTGATTTCTTTGACTTTCATCTTAGCCAAAACATTACCTTTCCAGCTTCTTCATCAATAAGTTGGAAATCAAAATGGCTTTCTCATCAGGCTGTGAAAATAATGTGCTTTGAGATTACCTTTCTTAAAAATGGAAAGAATATTTATTAGTTCTATATATTTTCTTCTCAGGCTGAGTAGGAAGATAAGACCTTAAGGTGTCAGAACTAGAAGAACTTTCATCAGTCATCTGTTAACACCAAAAGTACATTTTAGAGAAGAGGAGACTGAGGCCCAGAGAGATGAATGGACTTCGCCAATGCCATGTAGGCAGTAAATGCTAGAGCAATACCCAAACTCAGGTCTTTGGACTCCAAATATAAAGAAGAAAGTAGCATTTATTAAATATGCCTATTATGGGCCAGATACTGTGCTAAGTGTATTAAAAATATCAGATTCGATCCTTATAACAATCCTGGGAGGTAAGTAAGTGCTATTATTATTATTATTATTGTTACTACTACTACTACTGCTGCTGCTGCTGCTGCTACTGCTACTACTACAGCTAAAGAAGCTAAGGTGGACAGAGATTAAGTGACTTTCCCAGGGTCACATAGCTAATAAGAGTCTGGCACATTTGAATTCAAGTCTTCCCCACTCCAGGCCCAAAATCCTTTCTACCGTGTTGTTTGGCTGCCAGAGGAGGTCAATGTTTGGAACAACACAGTTTTAAAGAATTTGAGGGATTTATTCTTGAGATATCTGAGTGAGGGGAAGATAACTTTTTTGGGGAAAACAGAGCTTTTATTATTAATGACAACAACAAAAAAGGTGACTAAGAAAATATTGGTAACTATGGACTTATATGTCCACTTTCCTAAATCTACAAAATCTTTATGAAAATAACCTACCCATGCAACAAAGGCCTCCTTGATAGACATTGAGTATGGAACAATGGTGGTAACCATGAAAGGTCTCATGCAGAAGGTAGCACTTGAGATGACTATTTATTCATTCCTTCATGTATTTATTCATTTTTATTTAAAAGTCATTGACTATCATCTGTACCTTTGAAGAAGATTCTAACATGAATGAGCTTATAGATTACTTGAAATTCTAAAGGATGAAAGTTTGCTAAAGCTGCCAACTTTTTATATTCCAAGATATAAAACTCAAGATAAGAAAGGAAAAGAAAGGTTTATTGACAGTGTTTGTTTATGAAGCTTCCACTGTATTCACTTTTTAGGGCTCAACTCTGAGCATTACACCTGAAATATGACTTCTGCTGAGGCCACTGGAAGCAACTCTTCCCTGGGAAGCCCTCAAAACCACTGTAGTAATTCAAATCCAACGTCTTTGAAAATAAAGGGACACAGAATCACAGATTCAAAACCTTGAATTACCTGCTCCAATGAAGAGCAGTTGCCAATTAAGGAGCTTTGGGGTGAAGGATGGTCTGTGATATTAGGACTATCTCCGGTAGATAACTGCATATCATTTAAAACTCCATTGTCCACCAAATCGCATAACATGGTCTCTAAAAAATCTATAATAAAGGAGAAGAGGAAGTATGGAAGAATAAAATCCATAGATAGTCCCAGAGTGTCGTGCTATTTCATAGTTTCAATTTCTTCCCATTCTGCACAGTTGTGAAAGGATGATGGATTGATACAGAGAAGTCAGGTTCATTTACTGCCTATAGTGTAGTTCATATACACCATGAACAAGTTACTCAATAAGCTTTGTTTCCTCATCTGTAAAACTGAGCTAATAATATTTACCTCATGGGATCATAGTGAGGATTTGACAAGATTGTAGATCAAGCACTTTTCATCCCTAAAGCATTTTATAAAATGTCAAGTATTCTATGATTAATAAAATTAATTAAATTGGAATTCCATCACCTACCTACCTATCCCTTAATAGTAATTCTAAGGAGCAATGATACGTTCAAAAGGGTAGTCTGTACAGAGACACATCTACCAAGCCACCTAAAAACTTCTTGGTTTGATTCACTTGGGGAGGCAATGTGGTATAGTGGAAGGAGTTTGAGTGAAGAGTTATCTAGATTTGAATCATAGCTCTCATACTTTTCATAACTTTAATCAATTTTGCCACAGTCTCAATTTCTCAATCTGTAAAATAGGGAAAATAATTTTTGAAATACTTACCTTACAGGGTAGATGATGTGTGCAAAATATTTTGTATTTTGTATTTTTTTGTATTTAAACCTTAAAAAAAAGATATAGAAATGTGAGTAATTATTACTAGACCTAAAAAAATTGGCAAAACTATTGATTTATCACAGGTTGATTCTGCTCTAGTTTCATAAAACAAACATAACTTTCAAAAATGATTAGAATATCACACTTAGGCCAGGTCAAAAATGACAGTCACAAACAAGCCGAAACAAAAAGGCATTGTTTTTCCAGTTCTCCTTGTCTTTTCTCCATTTCAGAGATGCTCTTCTAAGACAAAATTTCATTGTTGTTGAGTTGCCAAAGCTAAGCTAAAGAGAAATTGTAATTTACAGCCAAAGAGGATAATATTTTATAGTTCTACATCTGCCTTGCTGTGGTATATATTCTCAGTCTCAGAAGATAAAATGCTACTCAGGTTTATTTCAATTCCAGATATGTTGCATAGATGACTGCCCCCTCCCCACTGCGTCCATTTCCCACCAATCTTGTTGCCGTAATGGACAGAAAGACCATGTACATATTATATATATTATTATACATCACCTATTCAAGTGAAGATTCAGTACAAATTGTTGTGGAAAAAAGGAAAGGAACTGGGATTGAATGACATCTGATTTATTGCTGATGATGTAGCTCATGTGTGTAGGCTTTTTAATTGCAGAAAAAGTGTAGGAGTGGGAGGTGAGAGAAGTGAGAAGTCATTTACTGAGGAAGAGAAGCCAATGCAAAGCAGCCTATGTTATTGCTTTTGTCAGAACTGGATAATTGACAATAATTTGCTTGTAATTGTAATTGAGCTATGAATAAATGTACAAAAAGCTATGAAGGATCCTAATTGGAGTACTGGGTCCTATATGAGGGATATATAACTAATGGTAAACATTTCTTAGGAGGTGACCAAACCTGTGATTTCATTGGTATAGGGAAAACCCACTGGGGAAATTCTCTCTGTGAGTATATATCTAAATCTGCTCTACACTTACACCTTAGTAGAGCTGCCTGGATAATGAGAAGTTAAATAATTCACCTGAGATTGCACAGCCAGTATATGTCAGAGGAAGGACTTGAACACAAAGCCATCCTGATTCCAAAGCTGATTCTCTGTCCACTGCTATACTTTTTCCATCAGACACTATTCTTAGAAAGTTTCAGACATTATTCTCAAACACTATTTTATACCTTTTGTGATGAACTGAAATTGAAAAGAATGATCAATCCAGATGTATGCTTCCGTCTGAAGTTAAAGCCCAAAGGAGGGCAGATGCGTTAGAAAAACTCACAGTATGTCACTATTAACATTTTTAATTAACCTCTTTTGCCAGAGGCTTTGTCAGGAAACCCCTTTGCTCCTCTCCTTAAATTTTGTTCCCATCTACCTCTTAAGACCAAACCACTCTCTGAGATTAGTGTGTCTCCAGTTAAGAAGCTTATAGAGACTCCTTGATTGAAAAGGTAGCCAACTACCTATGAAGCTTCGTTCACATGTTCAGTTTACTTCAACACTATGCAAACTATGTATAAGGTGTTCTCCTTTCCTCTCCTCTCTTCTCTTTTATTCTCTCCTTTCCTGTTCTCTTTTCTCTCCTCCCCTTTCTTTCCCTCCCTTTTCCTCTCCTCCTTTTTTTTCCTTCTCCTCTCCCACTGCCACATTTCTAATGCGGGCCCATATCACTTCATATCTGGGTCATTGTAATGGCTTGCTAATGGGGCTGCCTATCTTAAGTCTCTCACCACTCCAATCCATCCTCCATTTAGCCACCAGTTTGATTTTCCTAAAGCCTTGGTCCAACCACATCACCCTTTTATTCAATAAACCCCAGTGGCTATCACCTCCAGGAAAAAAATCATATCCTCTGTTTGTCATTCAAATTCTTTCATGACCTAGCCCCTGCCTACCTTTGTAGGATTCTTACATCTTACTCTCCATCATGTACTCTTTGATCCAGAGACACTGACTTCCCTGCTGTTCTACAAACAAGACATTCTGTCTCTTGGCTCTGGGCATTTTCTCTGGCTGTCTCCTATGCCTGGAATGCTCTTCTTCCTCATCTTTACCTACTGATTTCCATTAAAAGTCCCAACTAAAATCTCATCTTCTACAGGAAACCTTTCTAACACATCTTAATTCTAGTGCCTTTCTTAATTACTTCCTATTTATCCTGTATATAGATTGTACATGTTTGTTTGCTTCTTATTTCTCCAATTAGATTGTGAACTCCTTGAGGACAGGGATTGTCTTCTCCCTCTTTTTGTATCCTCAGCCCTTAAACAAATTGGCTGGCCGTGGTGGATGCTTAATGAATCTATATCTTCATCTATAACTATATCTATCCGAAATATATAGAGACATGTATACACACATATTTATATATGTATATATATATATCAATTCCATATATCTTTCTATAGAAATAGATATAAAATGTCTATATCTGTATTTAATTTATATCTGTATCAGGAGATATATAAGCCAAACCCTAGTAAATTCATGGCCAAAAGATACAGAAACATTTTTCAAATGAAGAAAAACAAGCTAAATATTTATGCAGTCAAATATTGATGCAATTTTCTTTGTGGTGGGGGAAAAACAACTGAAAAGAAAGGGGACACTCATCAGTTGAAGAATGGTTGAATAAGTTGTTGTATATGGATGTGATGAAATACTATTGTGCTATAAGAAATGAGGAAATTGATGACTTCAAAGATACATGGAAAGACTGGAATGAATTTATGCAGAGTTAATTAGGCAGAGCCAGAAGAACAATTTATACTGTAACATTATTATCATAAAAATGAAGAATTTTGAGGACTTTAACTGATGAACTGAAGCTCCACATGTAGCAAGCCTGCCCCCTCACCCCCCACATGTGGTATGGGAGGGGATGTCATTATGTGGCCTAAAGGGAGGCAGAATAGAATCTCTAGCCTCCTCTCCCTCTACTCTTCTCCAAAGGAGATTTTAACTCCTGCCAGGAGGAGAAGCAGGTGGTGGAAGCCAGAAGCTCAAATACTCTCCTCTCCTCAGAGAAAGGTGGTACCAAGTTGGAATTAGATCTTTTTGCTCCCTAAAATATGATTAGTCTAGTGGATAGGATCAGATTCATGCTTACTTTATTGGGCAAAAGTAGACCCCCAAGCTTTATATCCAAGACTTGTCTCCTTTCCCTCCAAACACCAGTTGTACAGTGAAGACATATGGCACTTAGGCAAGAAACCTCATTTATTAAAATTAGTAGTAGGATAGGAATCTGAGAAGGTATACATAATAGAATATATACCAGACAGTACACTGAGAGAGTTCTCCCATGGGGAACAAGGTAACTTAGTTCAACAAAGAAAGAGAGTCCTACGTCTCACCCAAGGGCATAGTACCTAAACTCTCTAGCTAACTTGGGATAGGTAAATGAAGAGAACTGTCAGTTCCTCTCATGTTAGTTTCTTTCCAGAGTCTTTTCTTTCAGCAACACAGAGTCAGGTTGGATTTTTTCATCTTCTCTTTCAAAGCTGGAAGCCAGAAGCACCTGGAGCAACTCCAAGATAGAAGAAAACTTTAAGTGATTTGGATGAGAACTCAAGAAAGACTGAAGAGACTGAAAGTCTCTCCTACTCTTGCCAACTCTTCTCCGCTCCTTACAGAGTCTCAGAGCATTTCTCTCTAGTAACGAAGAGAAAGTCCCATACCAATGGGCTTGGGCTTGGGATTACACAGATATGGAATGAAATAAGTAAAATCCAGAGAATAATTTATATAATAACAACATTGTAAAAACAAATTTGAAAGCCTTAAGAACTATGATCAATATAATGACCATTCGTGATTCCAGAGGAACAATGATAAAATATGTTATCCATTATTGAGAGGTGATAGAATTAGAGTGTGGAATGAGACATCTGTGTATATATATATATATATATATATATATATATATATATATATATGTGTGTGTGTGTGTGTGTGTATTCATATATGTATATATACATACACATGTATGTATACATACATATGTACATATAAATATGCATACATATGTTTTCAGTCTTTGAGGTCACAAATTCTGCTTGACTAGGCATTTCTTGTTGCAAACAACTGGTTTTTCCTTTCTTTTTTCCCCTTTACTTAACTAAGCAAAAGTGTGGTAGGAGGGAGAGAAAATAGATCTGTGTGTGTGTGTGTGTGTGTGTGTGTGTGTAAATAGAGATGAAGGTGTACCACAGATGTGAAGTGTTACATATGTTTTTAGATGAAGTCACTATATTATTAATTTTATTTCACTGTTTTACTTTGTTATAAGAGACGTTTCATGAAGTAAGAATAATCTCTATTTGTAATAAAAACTAAACACATCAATAAAACTAGAAAAAAAGATGAAAGAATGCTCTATATCACTAATAATAAGAGAAATGCAAATTAAAGCAATTCAGCTTTCACCATATATCAGTCAGTTTTGGAGAGATGACAAAAATAAAAATATTAAATGTCATAGGGGTTTTGGGAAGACAGGCATACTAAATCATTAATGGTAGAATTGTGAAATGGTCTAACCTTTCTTGAAAACAATTTGAAATTATTCTAGAAAGTCACCAAACTATGCATATTCTTTAACCTGGGGACACCATTATTGGTTATCTATCTCAAGAAGGTGAAAACAGGGAGAAATGTCCTATATTTTAAAAATATTTATAGCAGTACTTTTTGTAGTAGCAAAGAACTGGAATGGAAGCGAGTGCTGGTTAGTTCAGGAATGGCTGAACAAATTCTGCTGTGTGAATGCAATGTAATGTTATTATTCTGTAAGAAACAATGATTATGAAGATTTTATTTTATGCGGGAGCTCAACTTTGGAAAACTTCCATGAAGTGATGTAGGGAAAAATAAGTAGAACTAGAAAGAACATTTGCACAATGAAAATGATAATATAAGAGAAAACACTGGTGAAATACTTCAGAAGTTTGATCAATGTAGTGATCACTTGTGAGTTTAGAGGATTGATAGTGCATCAGTTAATCAACAACCATTTGTTAAACTCCTATAGTGTTCCAGGTACTGTGCTAGGTAGTAAGGATTCAAAGACAAAAACCAGTCCCTGTCCTTGGTCTCATGTACATACATAAATATATGCATAATACATGTATACAGTATAAATACAAAGTAGTTAAAAATATAGGGTCTAGTATGTCTCCCTTCTTTCAGCAGCAAAGAGGTAGTGAATTGTAGATGCAGTTTGATACATATATTGTCAGGCATGGCTGATATGTTTATTTGTTTTGTTTAGTTCCTTATTAAAAGGGATAATTCTGTTGTTGGGGAACACTGGGAAATAAAAGCATGTACAAAGAGAGTATCAATACAATTTTTAAAAGTTTAAAGAAGTGTGAGATTAGATTGCATTGGACTCACTGGGAGGTTATTGAGAAAAGCAGATCTGAATTTGTGCAATGTCATTGAGAGTAGAGTCAAGGTGACTCAACTGAATTAATATGTAAACTTCCTTCTTTCCAATTGAACTCCAGTTCTGGGCCCCTCCTTGTTGGCCCTACCTTCCTTAAAAAACAAAATGAACATGATTTTTGGGAAATATCTAAAGACAACTTTAAGTCACTTCAAAAATTCTAAAAATCTTTTTTATTTAAAAAAGATCATTTTTTGTTAGCAACAATGATATTCAGTTATATATATTATATATATATATGTATATATATATATATATATATATATAGAGAGAGAGAGAGAGAGAGAGAGAGAGAGCTCATGAAAATCAGGTCATAACTGAACATTCAAGAATTTGGCATCTTTAAGATATATTAAACTTTTTTTCTTACTTTTTAATATAATTTTAAAAAAAGTTCTATTCAGACTGGTTGAAATCACCATAAGAATGGCAGTTTTCGAAGTATCAGGACTTTTGCTCCTAAAGCAAAGGCAGTTCCCCAAATGCAGAGATGTACAAAGCCAGTTTATAATAAAGATGCATGTATGTGAACCTGGTTGAATTTTTAGAAAAGTCTGGGTGGTCAAAAGTACATTATTGTTTTATTTTAGAATTATTTGTCTGTGACTGACATTTGAAAACCCATTATTAAATTTAAAGTAGCTTGCTTTTGTTTTGTTTTTGATTTTTTGGAGGGCAGTTCGGGTTAAATGACTTGCCCAAGGTCACATGGCTAGTTTTATGTTAAGTGTCTGAGGTCAAATTTGAACTCAGGTCCTCCTGACTCCAGAGCTGGTGCTCGACTCACTGCGCCACCTAGCTGCCCCCATTAAAACTAGTTTTAAAAAATAGTTGTTCTCAATTCATCACAATGGGGACTAAAAAAATTCTAAGGTTACTTCCTGAACTCCTTTAAGTTTAGGGAAAAACACATACACAACAGGTTACTCTTCTAGACAGAGATGTTAGAAAAATAAATATGATGGTGAAAAGACTAGATTTTTCATTGATTGTAGACACAATTTTGAGAATATATGTGTGGACATGTAACTTATTTTAAACTTGAGAAACTTCTTCAGGAGTTATGGAAACAGATAAGCAGATGTAGTTTGCCACCCCCTAGTCAGTCTGCCCTTACCTTTTGAGACAAGTGAGGGATTTAAAGTCGTTGCGGCCCGCTCGACCACCAGGTGTCAGCACTACGCACAATACTTACTAGGGTTTGTACCCGTGAGAGACATAAAATAAAGTGAAAGGTGGATACAATTATCCAATCCTAACATCTCAGGCTAGGAAGTAATTTTAGAGATATACAAAACTTTACTTGTAAACAACATGAAAGTCATTCTTGCAGCCAGAAGTCTGAAAAGTAAATGTATATACCCAAAGAAGAAGAGATGGGGGAGAGGAAGGACAGTAAGAGAGAGAAATTGAACATATATATATACATATATGTATATATACACATATATAAAGATATAAAATAAAACTATATGGAACATATGGACTTTGATAAGTAAGAATCATATATTTAGAGTTAGAAGGAAGTTCAGAGGGCATGTAGTCCAAGTCATTTTGCAGACTAGGAAACTGACACCCAGAGAAGTTAAGAGATTTATGTCTAATATAAGACTGGTACAAGTTGTCAGATCCAGGATTTGAACCCAAGGCCTCTGATTTGAGCCAGAGCTAGCATTCTTTCCATTATATTACTATTAACTTATATGTAAATATGTGTGTGTGTGTGTGCGTTTGTGTGTGTGTGCGTACATGCACACACATAATCATACACTTGGGGATATTCAGCTTTTCTGAAAGCATAAATTAACTCTCTAATGAAAACATAAACTGTATCCAAGATAACGTGTCAGATCTTCAGTTAAAAAAAAAGGTATCCTTCTGTCAACAACTTCTTACTATGTGACCTAGGAAAAGCTTTAAGTTGACCAATCTTGAGTTTCTCCATTTTTAAATTAAAACACAAAGATGAGAATTTCAATGAATAATGTTAAAGGGAATTTTATACAAACACACATTCAATATGTATATTCATATAATGTATAGAACATACACATACAATTCACTTGAGTACTTTTATTTTTAGGATGAAAGGTACAGAATTAGTACAGACATTATTATAGGGAAAGAAAGTGTTCCGGCAAATAGTTTCATATACTCACTTCTTATATAGCAAGGCCTCTGGACTCTTGAAATCTCAAGCATGTAATGTATTTGCAGATGAAGGTATTTTGCAAAATGCCTGCACTATGGTATCACAATCCTTCGTACTACTGTCTTTAAATGATTTATAGGTCAGTCATAATGGTAGTACCTACACATATGCACACACAAGTTACTAGAGATAGAACTATTATGTGTTTATTCTTATTTCACATAACCTACTTTAATGCACTCTCTCCCAGTCAAATTACCCTGCTAGGTGTTTTTTATTCTTTAAAACAGGAGCAAAATAATGGTGATAATATGTTGATGGTACTGTGTTGCCTCACTACTTTAAAAAAATGGTTCATTGGTTGCAGTGACAGAGGCAGAGTGGTTAAAAAAAGGTTGGGGTAGATAATATTAAGAAGCAAATTCTTAGATTGTCATCAAGCTTTAATTTAACCATTGAAATTCTTGAGTGATCTTCTTCCAAAAAATGAAATTAATAATGTATTTGGGGAAGTCAACCCCACATGTATGTTGAGATATACAGTGATACTCATAACAGCTTGCTCTCTGTTTGAACTTGGGCAAACTGTTTAATCTCTCTTGGCCAAAGTTTATCTTTCTGTATTATGAGAGGAAGTTGATCTACACAGTAGAGATCCTTTTCAAACTTCTTCTAGGGAATCCTTATAAAGGATCTTCCATCTTTTCAGTTTATAGCATTTTAGTACTGCAAGTCAAATGGAAAAATATCATGGTCCTTAGGGTGCTGCTACAAAGCAGACAATAGCGCTCCTTTTTAAATGTAATTTCCATTGATAAAATCCCAAGTGTGTGTTGGTTTCTGAGTTAAACCATTTGACAGTGCCAAGAACTTTGGTGGCAAGAACTTTCTTTTCTGACTTTTTGGTTGCTGTGACTAAAGAAATTGCAGGAGTAATAACTGGCAGACTATGCCTTCATTGCGTTTTTTTTCCCAAGATGATGGCTATGAATATTGAGCTAGAAGCACTCCTGTTTCTGAGGCCCATGGGTTCAAGGTCCTGGGCTCTCTTCATCAGAGTCTTAAGGCAGATAATAATGAAGGCAGTGGTCATAGTTTGACTTGCCTGGTACATGCTACCTCCTGTCTCTTCCCCAGGGTGCATCTCTACTTCAACTTGGCACCTCTACTTCAAAGTGGCTGCTGTTTGGCAGTTGGTAGGAATGGCTCGTCCTTCTCCACAGTAGTCACCTCTTCAGCTGATAACTGTGAGAACTAGGCTAGAAGCATGACTGGTGGCCTGTGGATGTCATCACTCTCAGGTTTCCTGTATCTGCTGGACAGCTGGTGGCAGTTTGTGAGCAGTTGTTTCTTGTAGTGATAAGGAACATGAGCCCCTCTCCATGACAATCTCTCACCTCAGTGGTGGCCAAGATGGCTCAGCTGGAGGCAGGAAGTAGTTTGGAAAGCACTGTTCTTCCCAAGATTTTTGAGTTCAAGGTCATGAGGCTGTTTCTTTCAGGGTCTGAGGAAACATAGTGGTTAAGTAAATAATGGTGGTAAGCATTTATTATCCTTCCTATTATTATTATTATTATTATTATTAACAAATAATTTCTTTGATTATATGGAATATATTTAAGAAATATCATATTAATATTATTTAACTATAGTTCATCTCCCTTATTAGATCATAAGCTCCTTGAGAGCATGGCTTGTTTATTTTTCGATACCTACAGCACCTAAAATGTTGCTTTCCTTCTAGCTGGTTATCAATCAATACCTATATTTACTGCTATTATTGGAGCATTGGGAAAATCAATCTCACACAAGTGAATCTGAAACAGTTGAGTCCTTTCATTCATTTCTTTTTTTAAAAAAAATTATGCTTATTTTATTAAATACTTCCCAATTATGTACAAAATGTTAATAATCATTTTAAAAATTGTGTTACAAATTCTCTCTCTCCCTCTAATTCTTCCCCCCTCCTTGAGAATGCAAGCAATTTGATTTTGCTTATGGATATGAGGTCAGGCAAAACACAATTCCGTATTAGCCATATTGCAAAAGAAAACACAAACAAAATAAAATGATAAAAATCAAGCCAGTGAAAACAAGTTTGCTTCAATCAGCATTGAGAGTTCATCAGTTCTCTTTCTGAAGAGTATTTTTCATTATGGGTCCTTTGGAATTGTCTTGGATCATTGTCTTGATCACCATAACCAAGTCTTTCACAGCTGATCATTCTTTCAATTTTGCCATTACTATGTACCATGTTCTTCTGTTTCTGCTCACTTCACTTTGCATGAGTTCATTTAAGTCTTCCAGAGTTTCTCTGGAACCATCTTGCTTATCATTTCTTATAGCACAATAATGTTCCATCACAATCATATATGATAACTTGTTTAGTTTTTTTCCCAGTTAATGGGTATCCCCTCAATTTCTAATTCTTTGCCACCAAGAAAGGAACTGCTATATTTTTGTACAAATAGGTCCTTTTCCTTTGATCTCTTTAGGATACAAGAACTAGTAGTGGTGTTACTGGGTCAAAGGCTATGCACAGTTTTATAGCCCTTTGAGTGTAATTCCAAATTGTTCTGCAGAATGGTTGGACAGGTGTTAATAGTGTCTTAGTGTCATAGTTTTCTTTACATTCCCTCCAGCGTTCGTCATTTATCTTTTCTGTCATGTTAGTCAATCTGATAGATGTGAGGTGGTACCTCAGAGTTGTTTTAATTTGCATTTCTCTAATCAGTAGTGATTTATAGGATTTTTAAAAATGTGGCTATTGATAGTTTTGATTTCTGAAAACTTCCTGTTCATATCCTTTGACCATTTATCAACTGGGGAATTGCTCTTACTTTTATAAATTAAGCTCAATTACCTATATATCTGAGAAACGAAACCTTTATCGGAGAAATTTGCTGCAAGATTTTCCCCCAATTTCCTGTCTTTCTTGTAATTGTGTTTGCCTTAGTCTTATTTGTCCAAAACCTTTTTTATTTTGTGTAATCAAAATCATTTATTGTATCTCCTGTAATCTCATCTACCTCTTTTTTTTCGGGGTGGGGGGGAGTCATAAATGTTTCTCTTATCCATAGAATGACTGGTACATTTTTCCATCTTCCCTAATTTACTTATGATACCACTATATATAAATCTTTTATCTGCTTTGACCTTATCTTTGTATACAATTGAGATGTCATTCTATGAACAGTTCCTGCCAAACTGCTTTCCAGTTTTTTAGTAATTTTTGTCAAATGTTGACTTTTTACCTCAAAAGATTGGATCTCACAATCATATCATTTTTGTTGCAATTGTTATGAACAGAGTTAATCATGCTGATGGTTTTTCTCATATTCAACCAACCCTACTTTTTTGGTATAAATTCCAACTGCTGATAGTGTATGATCTTTGTGATTGTATTGCTATAATCTTGCTAGTATTTTATTTAATTTTTTGCATCAATTTATTAAAAAAATTGGTCTATAATGTTCTTTCTGTTTTTTGCTCTCACTAGTGTAGGTATCAAAACAATATTTGCATCATAAAAATAATTTGGTAGGATTCCTTCTTTACTTTTTCAAATAGTTTATATAGTACTGGGATTAATTATTCCTTAAATGTCATAGTATTCACTTGCTAATCCATCTGGTCCTGGAGAATTTTTCTGGGGGACTGATGGCTTGTTCAATTTCTTTTTCTATGATAAAGTTATTTAAGTATTCTATTTCCTGATCTGTTAATCTGACCAGTTTATATTTTTGTTAATATTCATCCATTTCATTTAGACTGTCAGTTTTACTGGTATATTATTGAACAAAATGCCTCCTGTTAATTGCTTTAATTTCATGTTCATTTGTAGTGCAATCACCCTTTTCATTTTTGATATGAATCATTTTGTTTTCTTCTTTTTTAAACTAAAATTAACCAAAGGTTTTTCTATTTTATTGGTTTTTTCATAAAACTACATCCTTATTTTATTTATTAGTTCCATTTTTTAAATTTCAATTTGATTTTCAAGATCTCCATTTTGGTTTTTAATTGGAAATTTTAAATTTGCTCTTTTTCTAGATATTTTTTAAAGTTGCATGCCCAATTCATTGATCTACTCTTTTTCTCTTTTATTTATATGTGCATTTAGAGAGATAACATTTCCTTTCAATACTGCTTTGACAGTATCCAACAAATTTTGGATTGTTGTCTCCTTGTCATTCTCTTCAATGAAATTATTGATTGTTTCTATCATTTGTTCTTTGACCCACTAATTCTTTAGGATTAGATTATTTAGTTTCCAATTAGCTTTTGATGTGTGATTCCATGGCCCTTTATGAAATCTAATTTTATGGTATTATATTCTGCAAAGTGTACATTTACTATTTCTGCTATTCTGTATTTAGTTTTGAGGATTTTATGCCCCAGTACATGGTGAATTTTTGTGAAGGTGCCAAGTACATCTGAGAAAATGTGTACTCCTTTCTATTCCTATTCAATTTTCTCCAATGATCTATAATATCTAACTTTTCTAAGATTCCATTCATCTCCTTGACTTCTTTCTTATTTATTTTATAGTTAGATTTACCCAGTTTTGTGAGGGGAAAGTTTTATTATTTCTTTCTTCTGTAGTTCATTTAATTATTGCTTTAAGAATTTGGATGCTGGGGCAGCTGGGTGGCACAGTGAATAGAGCACCAGCCCTAGAGTCAGGAGGACCCGAGTTCAAATCCAGCCTCAGACACTAAACACAAAACTAGCCATGTGACCTTGGGCAAATCACTTAACCCCAATTGCCCCTCCAAAAAAAAAAAGCAATAAAAAAAAAGAATTTGGATGCTATACCATTTGGTGCATGTTTGTTTAGTATTGATATTACTTCATTGTATATGGTATCTTTTAGCAAGATTTAGTTTCCTTGTTTATCCCTTTTAATTAGGTCTATTTTTGCTTGTACTTCATCTGAGATCATGATTGCTACTCCTGACTTTTAAAATTTTATTTGAAGTGAGGCATAATAGATTCTACTCTCACCCCTCATTTTAATTCAGTGGGTGTATCTCTGTTTCCAGTGTGTTTCTTGTAAACAAAATATTGCCAGATTCTGGTTTCTACTACACTCTGCTATCCACTACCATTTTATGGATGAGTCCATCTCGTTCACATTCACAGTTATGATTACTAACTATATATTTCCCTCCATCCTATTTTCTTGTTTTTATTCTTCTCTCTCTTTTTATCCTATCTGTCCTCTAACGTCTGTTTTGCTCTAACTACTGCCTTCTTTTATCTGCCTCCTTTTTTGGCCTTTCTTTCTTTTATCCCCTTCCTCTCCTACTTCTTGGTTGGATAAGATATATTTCTATTGCTAATTTAGTAATACACACATACATACATGTGTATATATGTTTCCCTTCTTTGAAACAATTTAAATGTAAGATTCAAATGTTGCCCCCCCCAACATTTCCTGCTCCACTATAAAAAAAAGCTCTTCTTTGCATTTCTCTTCTATGTGAGATAATTTTCCCCACTCTTCCTCACCCTTCTCCCTTCTCCCAGGGCATCCCTCCTTCTTGCCTATCCATTTTTTTTACATCATCCCAATATAATCAACTCACTCCTGCACTCTCTGTGTAGAATCCTTCTAACTGCCCTAATAATAATAAAATTCTTAGAAGATACATGTATCATCTCCCCATATAGAAAGGCAAAAAATTTAACCTTATTTAGCACCTCATGATTTCCCTTTCATGTGTACCTTTTAATGATTCACTTAAGTTTTGTATTTGAAAGTCATATTTTCTATTCAGCTCTATTATTTTCATCAGGAATGCTTGAAAGTTCTGTATTTCATTAAACATTTATTATTTTCTCAAAAGATTATGTTCAGATTAGCTGGATAGGTTATTCTTGTTTGTAATCTTAGCTCTTTTGTCTTCCAGAATATCATATTGCACACCCTCTGCTCCTTCAGTGTGGTTCTTGCCAAATCTTGTGTGATCCTCACTGTGGCCCCACAGTATTTGAATGACTTCTTTCTGAATGCCTGCAGTATTTTCTCCTTGACATGGGAGTGTAATGGTAATGGGATTTGAAGATCTTCCATGCCCCTTGAACTTGCTGATGTAGCAAGAAGGGGTGGGGCAGGAAGGAGCCAGAGCTGAGTAGGAGCTGGGCTGGAGCCAACACAGTGTCTGGAAGCAGCAGCGATGGCACAAACTCCTTTTTTTTTTGAGCCAGCCAGAACTTCTGCTAAAGACTCCTGCTGAGGACTGCTGGGGATGGGAACTATGAGGGGCCAGAGCTGCTGGGAACGAGCTGCATGGAGGCTGAGCATTTGCTGTGAGTGAGAAGAGGAGGATCTTTGTCTGAGGTAGCCTGTTCTGTTTTGAAGGCTTGAGAATGTGGGTGTTTACTGCGTTAACTATGTGTGCCAACTCCATGGCTACTGTGATGACTTTGATTTTCTGGTTTGGGGAGTCAGTTTTCTGGCATTTGAATAAATGTTCTAGCTATATACCCCATGTAGAGAGCCTGTTACATTTTGGTGATTCATAACCATATCAGCATACTTATAGTTACCATAGGCATTGTGAATACTGCATTGTTGTTACAGAGAGGTTTGGAATTTGGCTATAATATTCCTGAGAGTTTTCTGGGGATATCTTTTGGGATATCTTTCAGGTGGTAGTTGGTAGATTCTTTCCATTTCTACTTCACCTTTTGGTTTCAGGATATCGAATCAGTTTTCCTTGGTAATTTCTTACGATATGATATCTGGGATCTTTCTTTGACCATGACTTTTAGTTAATCCAATAAGTTTTAAATGACTGTTCCTTGATCTATTTTTTCAGATTGGTTATTTTTCCAATGAAATATTTCACATTATTTCTTGACGTCTCACGGAATCACAAGCTTCTACTTACCCAATTCTAACTTGTAGGGAATTATTTTCTTTAGTGAGCTTTTGTAACTCTTTTTTCATGTGACCAATTCTGTTTTTTAAGGAAATATTTTCATCACTGAATTTTTGAACCTCTATTTTCATTTGGCCAATTCTATTTTTTAAGGTGCTATTTTCTTTAGTATTTTCTGTGCCTCTTTTATGGAGCTGCTAATTGTCTTTTCATAATTTTCTTCCTTTGCTTTCATTTATTTTTTTTCCTCTAGTACTCTTATTTAATCTTGGAGATTTTTTTTAAAGGTCTTCCAGGAATTCTTGCTGAGCTTGTTTAATTAACCTTTTTTTCCCCAAGGCTTTGCTTGCAGACATTTTAACTTCATTGTCTTCTGAGTTCATGTCTTGATCTTCCTTGTCACTATTATAGATTTTTAATGATTATGTTTTTTTTTGTTTCTTTCCCACTTTTCAACCTTATTTCTTGATATGGAACTTAATGTTGGGCTCTGTTCCCAATGTGGGGTGGGATTGGGCTCTGTTTTAGGCTTTATGCTTTTTTGCACTACTGTTTCCAGAGCTAGTTCCAGGTGGGGGGTGGGGGTGGGGTTGGGAGTTTTCAGTAATTCCCAGGTGATGTGATCTCAGGAAAGGTGTGGTTACTATTCTCTTGGTCTGAACCTGCTCCTTACTCGGGAAGAAACTCATATCCTTCGTGATTGCAATCGATACCACTTCTTAGAGTTCCTCTTTTGATGGAACTAGAAATGATATTATTCCTTTGGGTCCTTGCTCCCTTGGGGCCCAAATTGATACTGCCTCTCAGGGTTTACACCCCCTTTTGACTGAATGTGCTCCTCTCTCCACTTGAACTATGACCCAGAAGTGGGTATAAGCAATAGAGCTGTCAAACAGTTGCCCCTCAGGGCTTCCACTCCCTCTTGACTGAAAAATCTTTCTCACTGAACTTGAAATATTACTCAGAAGTGGGTATAGACAATGGAAGTATCAAACAGTATCCGGTCCTATGTCCAGTGCTAGCATAGGAGCAGCCTGTAATCTCTTTCTGACCGCTTTCCAGGTCCCCTTACTGTTTCTAGCTTAAGAACTCCTAAAGCTACTGTTTCTTTCTCTCTTCACTACCTAGTCCGACCACTGGTGTTTCATTCACGTGGGCTTTAGACCAGCCTCCTCCCTCATGTCATAGATCTGCCTTTCTGACCTCCTAAAGTGTCTTATGCTGGAAGAATGTCTCTGACCTTTTGCTGTCTCTGACACTCCACAATTTGATTCGAGGCATTATTTTAAAGTTGTTTGAAGAGGAATGTTGAAAGAACTTATCTGAGTGATTTTCTACTCTGTCATCTTGAATCCATCCCTAGATTTTCCTCATTCATTTCTAAGATGCATAAATACATGAAGGAGAAGCTCCAGAAGCTTCTCTAAGCAAAAGAATTAAAAAGCAATGAATGGGACTCTTACAGTTTTCTAAGATTTGAAAATCTATAAATTCTTTCCAAATCTAACCTAAAGTTCTTATAATCATAGTATAAAAGCTATTCTCATTTACAAGTCAATCTCACAATTTTTAATGAAAAATAAGGAAGAAAATATAGATTTTGCTGTCACTGGAAATCTTTGTTATAGAATATATGTGTTAAATTCCTGCATTATATATCAGAGAAATGAGAACATGGCATATGATCTGTAATGCACAGACCTTCCATAAATGACTTGTAAGGGTCACAAATAAGTTCCAGATTACAAATGGTAGTGTTGAGACCCAGGGATGTGTTTGAGGCCCGGGAATTAGTTGGGTCACATGGAGGTCAGAGCGTATTGCTCCATCCCTGGCCAGGGGATGTTGCAGTTGCTTAGAACTTTCTTGCGTGGAATGCCTGAGGTTCCCGATTGATGTTTCCACACCTTGGGGTCTTCATTGTAATTACAATTTACCTCCCCTCTCTTAATCCCGCTCAGCTGCGCTGTGTCACATGTGGGGTGTGGATCTGGGGTAGATAAAAAGATCCAAGCCTTGGAGGGGTGGGCGGCTGAGAGTCCAACTTTAATAAACCCTCTTAAAAACATCCAGAGTCGTCTCCTTTGAAAGGGTAAGTACCTTCTGCTCCTTGGGGCAGGGCTTTCGAACCCTGACAATGACTTATATTTCAGACACCTGGAAGGACAATCTAAGGTGATACGCTTCTAGCAGTGGAGTCAAATGCAAATGATAAATAAATGATGAGCCCATGCCACACTTAAACATATAAAAGGGGAGAAGTAGCAGCATAAAGATTTCATAGACTTCATTCCTATGGGACTTAGAGGTCAAACAAGTTGAGGTAATTGCAAAACATATTTGTTGTTGAGAAGTCTTTTCTTTAACCATAATAAAAAAGTATTTGGTATAAAGCAGCACAGGCTTGGAAGGCCAAGGAATTGAAAAGCTTAATTGCTGCATCTCCCTCTTAATCAATGGAGTAAAAGAACAGAAAAGGGGCTCCTTCCAAATTTACAGAGGGAGATCTCATGTAAGTGGCTGAGGCTAGGGGTTGAAGGGGAAGAAGGTGAAAAGAAGGAAGGAAGGAAAAGTGCAAAGTAATGGAAGAAAGTGAAAAGGAAAGGAGTGCTTCAACAAAAGTTTCAGTAAACGTTTATTAAATGTGTAGTGTAAGGCATTATGTCATTCATGGGGGAAATGTAAAAATATGACCTGAGCAAATGAATGATTGACTAGGACTCAGAGGCAAAAAATATGTGAACGAGCAACATTGGGGTAGGGGATCAGGAAAGAATAGATATTAAAACATCCCTCTTGCTTAACACAGGATGTCTACTTACTTTCTTTGTCAAGAAATTTTATCATCATCATCATCTTCATCATCATCATCGTCTCTCTGATTTTGATCAGTTATTTGCCTTAGGAGAAGAGAGTGTTTAATACTGTAAAACTTCAGTATTATAGAAAGCTAGAGATGGAAAGGTTGCTACAGATCTTCTTTCACACCTTTTTCATTTTAAAGTGAAGATACAAGAGTTGAGAGAGTTAAAGTGATTTACCCAAGCTTGAATGACTAGTAGGGGGCAGAGCACGGGCTAGAAAATGAGCCTTGACTCCTGGTTCATGTTTCTTTGCATGTGGGTTTTGTCCAAATAGATGTACTGGTTAAAAAAAAAATAGTTTCATGTAAAACTTATTACTTAATTAAAGAGGTAGAGCTGTGTTTAGAAAACTTAGTAATTAAAGGAAGCTTAAGAAAAAGTACTAACAAATCACTTTCCCTAAGGAACTGAGTAGGTCGTTATCAGACAAACATTTCTATCAGAAAAGGCAAAAATACAGTCATTGGAACTTAATTTTACCCTTTTTTCTCCTCCACGTTTTAATGAAGTCTTGAGGTTATTCCCTCAATTCTCCAGGTTTTTGTTTTTCTTTTTTCTGTCTTTCTATTCATTCCACTGTTGTGATTCTGCTCACTAGACCCAGCTTCTACAGATTCCAGATCTAATGAAAAAATGAGTCTTATGCTTATTTCAAAAACTCAGGAAGTTTCTATACTTACAGGTGCTTTTTTCCCCCCCTTTTGAAGCAGAAAGTAACCTTTTATTAGTCACAAATAGGATTTGACACCCCAAATATTCAATTCTAGGTTTTAGTTTAGAATCTAGGAAGTCTGAGTATTGTTTTTTCTTCCAATTAAACAGGTCCTGCCTTTGGCTTGGTAGTGGCTTTAAAATTCTACTTCTTGTTACCTTGGTGAGAGGTCTTTTCTTTGACCATAATAGAAAGCATTTGGTATGAGGTAATCCAGCCTAGCAGGCCAAAGTACTGAATGACTTAATTGCAACACCTCCCTTCTAATTTATAGAGGCTGTGTCATTGCTGATTACAAAAATCTAAGTTTTGAAAAAATTAGAAGCTAATGAAAGAGAATGTTTATGTCACAGATCTGGCCTTTATTTTTCATGGTACAGACATTCCTTTTCTTGGTTCCAGTATTTATTTCCTTAAGAAGCTTAATGTATTTTAAATGGGATGTGTTTTTTTTAAAGGACATTGTTTCAAGGGTTTTTCCACAGTTCAAAGATTGTCTTTCTTTCCTTGAGTGGCTGAGCTGTTAAAACAAAGGTCTCTGTTTACAAAGAGTAAGGAGCCTCATTATTACATTTATAAGCTCAGAACACATGTTAACATAGATTAGGTATTTTAGTAGCTTAGTTTTAGTCCTCTTTATTTTATAACTAATTTCAATTTCCCTTAGATTATTTTTGTCAGGACTGTTTCTCAAACATCACTGCAACTACCAAGCTCATTTGTGTTACAATAGATTTGTGAGATAATCCCATACTTTCAAAAAACAACAACAAACACCAAAAGGGAATTTGTCAGCTGTAACTTTTCTCAAGGATACCAAAATCCGTAGGACTCTGGGGAGTACTTCTTCTTTCAAGCATCATTTTAAAAACATTAATCTTAACACAAGTAAGATAAAAGGAAGGTGAACATCATCATTTCTCCAGCAGCCATATCTCAGGTGAACTCCTCCCCAGCTTTGCTCTCTCCTAGCAACAATAGCTTTTCAGTATCATGGTTTCTCTTTCCCCTCACACCCCATGGGATGATGTCTCAGGGTTTCTTCACCCCGCCTGCACCTTAACTCATTCTCCTTGGCTCTCCCATTAGATTGAAAGCTACTCCAGGCAGGGACTTCATGCCTCTTGTTGTATCTATACGTATTTAGCACAATGCTTGTTATACAATACCCTTTGAAGAAATGTTTATTAATTGATCGAGATATGCTTTATGTTGCTTGCCTTAATGCATCATGTGCTTATTACTCAAAACATCCTGTTAGTTATGGCTCTGGGAATTATTCAAACTATCTGAAAATTCTTTCCTTGTTGATTATTTGAATAGAAATTCAAGTCAGCCTGGACAACTCTATGGTTTCTCCTCCTAATTTCTGTCTATATACATTTGCTTCTTGTCAAAGTATAATTCCTTTGCAAAATCGTTAAGTAGCCTGTGATATACTGAGTCATATGCCAATTTCAGTTTAGGCCAGATGCCTAATATCATTAAAATTTCTACGAAGACCATTGTACATTACTTATTGCACTTAGTGTCTCCAATAACCTAACTTGCCCTACTGAGCTTTCTATTGAGCAGACAGGAAACGTAGATGTTTGGGGAAATATCCTACCTACTTTATGTCATTGACTGTACGTAACCAGGTCTCATCCATCCATCCATTCAGTCCAGATATCTTGTTATCTGCTTTTGTTGAGGACCACAGGCTAGTGGGACTCTGACCCAGATGGCTGAATGAGCCCCATCAGGTAAAGGGCTTGCTGCCAAGCCTGGATCGGTTACCCATCCCCCAAAGAAGAGTTCAAGCACACAGGTGTGAGGATGATTGGATCCTCGAGATACAGAGCGGCGTTTATGCCCCTGGCTGGGGAACACTATAGTGCACAATTTCCACAGGGGAAAGCCATTAGGAAGCGTCCTATAAAAGGCTCTCACTGAAGACAATAAATGAGATTCTATTTTCCATCACTCTTTGAGTCCCCGTCTCTCTTTTAACTCACCTTCTCACAGCCTCTGGGTAGATCACTCTCTCAGCCCTGCTTGGGAATAGCAGGGTTCCCAATTCTGCTGCAGGACAGTAGGGCTCCCCACATTTTCTCAGCTCTGCCACAGAAGGCAGGGTTCCCTAACTTGGTCTGCCACATGCTTTGAAATCATGTATATTTCTTCTCGGTTCACTTTCTCCTAATTCTCACATCTTCATATCACCACCCTTTTCTTCAGAAACAGTAGTCAAATTAATACCACCATTACTAGAGACAACTAGGTGGTGCAGTGGTTAGTGCTCTGGGCTTGGGATCAGGAAGACATTCATATCTGGTTTTGGATACTTACTGGTTATGTAACTCTGGAAAAGTCAGTCAAACTCTGTATGTCTCTGTTTCCTTATTTGTAAAACGGGGCTAATATTAGTATCTACCTTGTGAAGTTGTAATGAGAATCAAATGTACCTAAAACATAATAGGCATTTAACAAATGTTTATTTCTTTTCTTCTGAAAAAGGAAGTTAAAATCAAATGCTTGATGTCCCTATTCACTCCCCTTGAAACTCCCTAGACCAGTGGTTCTCAACCTTCCTAATGCCAGGACCCTTTAATATTCGTACGTGGGCATATCTGCATGTGGGCAGACCTGCCTGGAGACGTATAGAGGAGTGGCATCTTGGTTCCTAAGACCATCAGAAATATGTGTTTTCTGATGGTCTTAGGCGACCCTTGTGACCCCTGTGAAAGGGTCATTTGACCCCTAAAGGGGTTGTGACCCACAGGTTGAGAACTGCTGCCCTAGACTGAAAATTCACTGGCTACCACTTTATCTATGTTATCTTCTCTTTGAATGTAAGCTCCTTGAGTGTAGGGATGGTCTCATTTTTTAAAATTTTTAGCCCTAATAGGTAACGTAGTGTCTAGCCAATAACCCATGCTTAATACATACTTTTCCCTTCATTTATTTATTCATTCATTCATGCAGATTAAAGGGTTATATAACAGCTTTAAAATACTAAATTACAGTGGCTTTCAGTGAGTGGTTCAATATGGTAAGGAAGTCATGCTTTGGGGTAGAAACCATGTTCATAAGAACAGCCAGAGGAATTTAACCAGAAACTGATGAAAGTAGTAGTCTCCATGCTTTGTGGCTATGAGTATAAGTTGAAAAAACTAAGGATGTTTAGCCTGGAGGAAAGAAGACTTAGGCAGATTATGGTGGATAACTTCTGTAGTTGAAAGAGGACTTAGTGTTGTTTTTTTTGGACTAAAAGGTAGAAGTAAGAGCAATTGGTAGAAGCTACAAAGAGGTAAAATTAGATTTGAAGATACCAAGGTTTGGATAACAATTAGTTATGCAAAAGTGGAATAGAGGAGACATATGTGAAAATTTGGTTGGCCCCTCTCCTGGTTCAAGTACACTCACATTTAAACTTGCTTCTGTCCCACCTAGTTCTCTCAACAAAATTTGTTCCAAATCTGTAGCCTGGTGAGTCATCATCCTATCTATTGAAATGTATTGGAATGGATTGAATTCTGTGGCAACCAGAAAGTAATAGCTGGGTAAAAAGTTAAAGGTTCATTACCTTTACTGAATGTTTTTCTGTTGAACACCAAATATCTGAAAGTTCCCAACTGTCATTCACAGTATTATAGAAGTATTTTGTATCATGAGAAGTGAAGTTTTAAATATCCAAAGAAAAAAAAGAAACCATATATATATATTCATATATATGTATATATGTGTGTGTGTGTGTGTGTGTGTGTGTGTGTGTGTGTGTGTGTGTGTGTGTATATATATACATACACAGATGCATGTGACAATGATGAAAACCTTTTTTTTTTTTTTTTTTCAGATTTTTGTATATATCCCATGCCTATATAATCCAAATGTCAGAGCTGGAAGAAACCTCAGAGACTAGTTAATACAATAACCTCATTTTACAGATGAGGAAACTGGACTAATGCAGTAGTCTTCTAATTGGTTTCCCTGTCTCAAATTTCTTCCCACTTTGGTGCATCCTCTACTCAGCTGCCAACGTGATTTTTTTTTTTAAAGTATAGGTCTTTGTCACCTCTCCTGCTATCTCCAACTCAATAAACTCCAAGGATTATTACTTCTAGGAGCAAATCTAAAATTCTCAGGTTGCTATGTAAAGCTCTTCATAGCATGTCTCCTTACTACTTTTCCAGTATTATACTTCACAACCTTCTCATGCACTCTATGATCCTGCTCCCCTGGCTTATTTGCCATTCCTTGCACATTCCTCCATCATTTGTCTCCTTGACTTTTTATTGTCTTTTTTCCGCACCTGGAATTCTCTTCCTTCTCACCTCTGCCTCTTCATTGCCCCTGCTTCTTTCTATATACAGCTCAAACATTACCTTCTACTGAAGTTCTTTCCCAGTCCCCCCAGTTTCTGAGATTCCTTTCTGCTTTATGTATGCCTTGTATCTATGCCTAGTTATTTACATGTTGTCTCCCCCACTGGAATGTGAACTCTTCAAGGGCAAGGTCTGTTTTTGCCTTTTCTTTATATCCTGACTACTTAGCATAGTGCCTGCCTCATAGAAAATACTTACTAAATGCTTGTTCACTGACTGACACCAGATAAACACAAGGGAAATCTCAACAAAGTGGTAATTTATAAACGGTTCCAGTGCCCTAAAAGAGTTAATCAAGTTTTCAAGGCAAGGTGACAGCTTTGGGGAATAGCTAACATAGAAGGACTTAAAATGTCAAGGAAAAAAATTGGTAGATAAGGTGATATTTTGTGAGGTTATAGACATTAGATTCAAACTTTTAGCAATCAGAAGAAAAATAAAGATAACGTGACCAAATAAGATCAGAATATAAAAATATGATGGATTCAATTCTCTCCTTTATTCTTTTCCCTGATTTCCACCCTACCCAATAGTCTAAAAAGAACCCCCACTATAGAATATTGAACAAGGGATGTTTATCTTCTGCTTAATGACTTCCTATGGGGGAAACACATTACCTCCTAAGGCATTCAATTTTGGATAGCTCCAATTATGGGGGGAAGTTTATCCTCATATCAAACCCAGACTTTTCTTTATACAACTTTGACTCTGCTTCTGATTCCTTCTACTGGAATCAAAAGATCAAGTGTAACCCTCTTCTACCTTTCACATATTGAAAACAGCCACCATAGCCCTTTGGATACTTTTCAAGCTCTCTTCCTTCATCTTCTAGATCAGAGTACAATGAATGGGGGAAGGAAGAAGAGGAGGGAAGAGATTTCTCTCCTACCAAACATGACAAGTTAGAGTAAAAGCATGTGGAAGCCAGAGGATAGGGGTGGGAAGGGAGAGAATAAGCATTTATAGAGTGTCTGCTATGTGTCCAACATTGAGCTAAGTGTTTTTTAAAGGTATTATCTCATTTGATTCTCAAAACAATTCTGTGAGGTATGATTTATCCTCATTTATAGAGGAGGAAACTGAGGCAAACAGGTTAAGTGACTCGCTCAGGGTCACACAGCTAGGTAAGTGTCTGAGACTGGATTTGAACTCACATCTTCTTGTCTCCAGGCCTAGCTCCTTAACCACTGTATCACTTAGTTATATGTAGCTCACAAGGGCTAGAAGGTGGCAGAGAGAGAGACAGAGAGACAAAGAGAGATAGAGATAGAGGCAGAGAGACAGAGAGAAAGTGTGTGTGTGTGAGATCCTTTTGCCTTCACTTGATGCACTCTAGTTTCTTCAGTCTTTCCAAAGGGGAGAAAGTACAAAACAGAATCTAAAGGATAGATTTCATAACAGCTGACTCAGAGAGGATTTGTTTGACAGGGTTCTGTCCTCATTGTCCTCAGTTAACCAATGGTCAGGAGACAGCCCCAGTTACAGGAGACCAGAGTTCCCTGTGTCCTCTCAGAAAGGGAGTATGCAAGACACACCGAAAGGCACAGTGCAGTTTTAAGATTTAGTTGCTTAATACTGTGCTCAGAATTTTTGAGACACCCTGCATAATGCTTAAAATTTGTGAGATTTATACATATATAGATAAATTTTATGCTCATAGCAACCAGGAGAAGTAGGGGTTATGATTTTCAATTTATAGTGGAAACTGAGGTTGAAAAAAGTTAAGTGACTTGCCCAGCGTCACACAGCTGGTAGGTATCTAAGGTGAGATAACAAAATCGAGTCTTCCTGATAACAAGTCCTGAACTCTGTCTGCTGTGCTACATACTTGTCTCCTGTTTACATGTAGCTTCCAGGAGGGTGCTCCCCATTCGCCAAGGCCCATGAACTGATCAAATTGATTAGAGGACTCACTACATTGATGAGAAGTTCCCTAACTAGCCCACTCATATTATTATCCTAATTTTGTCGATGAGAAACCTGAAGCTAAGGAAGGCTACACTGCTATATGTAACAGAGTTCAGTTCTTTTAGTTCCAAGTCTAGTATTCTTCACCCTACACCACCCTTTTTTTCCAGATGATCCCTAAGGTCCCTAGCTCAGCTATGCCTCACAAATCTAATTCAGAAGTAAGTCAAGACATCACCCTTGTGATGTCTTTGGTCCTCTTTAAGAACAAAGGATGAACAAGAACAAAGGTCCCTTCCAAATAAATCTCTACTAATATATAAAAGTTAGTATTTACCAGTCTAAATTATAATAGAAAATATTCCATTGTATATTGTACCAAATAACTTTACCTTAGCAAGTAAGACTGTTTTATGTATTTCCTTTGAAAATTGTTTTTTAAAAAAGTAATGCCTATATTTTGTAATACTTCTCACCAATGAACATCAAAGTCTTTTGCAAACAAGCAATCCTCATTTATTTTTCAGATTTTCATGCTCTTTGGTAAAGGGCCCCCAGGCAAGAGTACAATCAAATAATATGAATTCAAAATGTACTACATGTAAAACCCCACTAGCAGTAATAATCAAAACTTAACAAACAGAATAAGATAGCATAAATCAAAAATAGCAACCATTATTTTGCTCTCCTGGAGAGATGTGCCTTTAAAACTCAATAACATTTTCAAATTAGGGAAATATTGCCATAGGCCATATGGAGAAATTGAGGCAAGAAAAAGTAAAGGTATCTCCCTGGAAGATCAAAAAATGGAATGTATAAGCAATGAAAAGAACCTCACTCTTTTTTTTTTTTACTCTTCAATGGGCCCTGTCAAGTCCTAAGATTGCCTATCTACTGGTGTCTGTCAGTGTTTGAGGCAGTATCAGTTACTGAAAGATACCAAATTTACTTTTTGGATCCTAGGTAATGAAGATCCTTTGGCTACGACAATCACACTCCTAATTTTCTTCCCTCTATATTATAGAGTCTATAATGTTGGAATGGGCCTTGTAGCAGCTGCTGCTACCCAGCAAAGGTGTGAGTCCTAGGATAATACCAGGTGCAGAAGAAAATTCTCAAGGTTTGCATCAGTCACAATTTCCTCTTGCAGTTGTGATCTACAAGGCGTTAAAATGTAGGCTATTCTACAGTTAGGTGGTATAGTGGATAGAGGTCTGGGCCTGTAGTCAAGAAGTCATTGTTGAGTCCTGACTCTTCCTGACCCCATTTGGGTGTTCTTGGCAAAGATACTGAAGTGGTTAGTCATTTTCTTCAGATGAGAAACGGGCAAACAGGGTTCAGTGACTTGCCCATGGTCACACAATAGTAGGTGTCATATTTGAACTCAGGTGCTTCTGATTTCAGGGCCAGTGCTCTATCCACTGCTCCACCTAGCTGCCCTAGGAAGACCAACAATGTTCCCAAAGGTCCTGTGGGCCTGGTATTCTCCCACACTGTGATAAGATAACAGATAGAAAGATATGGGTGATGTCTTGCATTCCCCTCTCTACCACATAGTTTTTTGTTTGCTTTTTTTTGGAAGGGGGAGGGCAGGGCAATTGGGGTTAAATGACTTGCCCAAGGTCACACGGCCAGTATGTGTTAAGTGTCTGAGTTTGCATTTGAACTCAGGTCCTCCTGACTCCAGGGTGGGTGCTTTATTCACTGTGCCACCTAGCTGCCCCTCCACCACATAGTTTTTTTTAGCTATTTCACAGTCTCTGAGGTGGCAAAACTCTCTTAAGAGCGAGACCATGTCAAAAACACAACCTACCTGCCCATTTGCTGGCTCGATGATTTTTTTAGGTTGAGATCTAAGTGAGGAGAGGTGGGGATGGATAATGGGAGTCAGAACACAAGGACTGGAGAGGGGAAAGGGCTGGAGAGAGGGGGGAAAGAAGTGAGGGGATGGGTAGAATCAAAGTGATGCTCCCAGGGGACTTTTCTTCTCCTATGGAGGGTGTCCATGTGTAACAGCAAGCACCCTAGCATACCTAGGGCGGCTACTAGCACAGGTTCTTAGATCTGCTTTTCTAAAGGAAAGCAACTCAAAATGGGTTAACAATCTTACTTTAATCA
>CM053586.1:122288522-122336020 GCA_028646515.1 Pseudochirops corinnae
CCTGGCGCCACAGGCTCCACGTGACCACATTCAGCCTATTAGGGAACACAGTATACTTTCAAATATCCAAGGGTCCTCAAAGTCACGTAGCCACATTAGCAAAGGGCCTAGGGGCAGGGAAGATCTTTAGATTCCCATAACACCATGGCAACACAGGGCTAGAAATCATCAAAGAATAAAAGTGTCAGGGCCCCCTTGCCCTGAAAATATGAGTTCCTTTTTAAAAATTTGTAATCAAAACATTTAATGCTTTCAGAACCTGAAAATAGCTAATCCTCACCCTCTCCCCTACCCTCTTGTTCACAATCCAGATTTTGGCAGTGA
The DNA here is from genome assembly GCA_028646515.1 of Pseudochirops corinnae. Lineage (NCBI taxonomy): Eukaryota > Metazoa > Chordata > Mammalia > Diprotodontia > Pseudocheiridae > Pseudochirops > Pseudochirops corinnae. The sequence continues at coordinate 122,288,847 of CM053586.1, forward strand.
GCCTCTCCTACTCCCCTCTAATGGAATCAGCCTGGTATGGTGGATAGGGGAAATCAGAATGGAGTTCAAATCACACCTCAGACACTAGTTATATGACCCTGGGCAATTTACTTAACCTCTTTATGCCTCAGTTGCCTCATCTGTAAAATGAGAGGTTTAGGTTCAGTGACCTCTATGATCCCTTTCCAGCTGTGAATCTATGATCCTAAGAAAGACCTGTAAGGCAGTATGGTGTTTTGTCCAGAACCCTGTGAAATTTCTTTTTCTCCCCCATGCATTAACCAACCAATCTCCCTTCAGTGAAGCCATCAATGGGACAATAATCAGTGGCTAAGGAGTAACAACCGTGCATTCAGAACAGCACCAATGAATTCTGCAGGTGTCTGAGCTGGCATTAGCCAGTTTGAGGGCCTGATTTTGAGCGATTGCTCACAGCTGTTTCAGAGACTGGAACGTCCACTTGCTGCTAATTACCTAGCCATCCTCCCCGCCTCTCTGGTTAGCTCTGCTCTCTGAAGTGTGCCAGAGAGGCAGGTGAGCAATCTGGCATGCTCTCTGTCCAGGGATTGAAAGAAGACACGTTGCATCATGCAGGCTCATTTAAGCAAAGTCTCTCTTTGAAACAGGGAGAAAACCTGCCTCTGAGGTGATCTGTGACAGCAGACAGGGGTTTGGAAAATAGCAGGGAAGGGCAATGCCTCAGAGCTAGGTAGTTTTATCCTTTCCCTTCGTGGGATGGGTCATATTTTCAAACAAATCTCAAAATTGTGTTTGAAATGTGTTTTCCCACCTTTATTGCCTATTTTTATGTCCATATCTCTGTGTTTTGACCTAGTGATTGCTTGTTGAAGATCTGCTCATTCATGGTTTACCAGTGTCTTATTTTTTCCTTGTAAACATTACCCCATATGATACAAAGGCGTTCCTGTTCTATGGATATCCTTGCTCCAATTTCTTTTTTTTCCAGGATATTTTTCTGCAGTATTTTTGTGAAGATATCTTCTGGCATAATAGCAGACTTACTAACCTGTCCAATTATGAATGATTGTGCACATTCATTTAGTAATTTCTTCTTAGCATCCATGCCAAGCTAGAGCCAATGAGGGAATTGAGGCTTAGTCAGTTGAAGTGTTATACCCACATCCACACAGTGGTGATGCCTGCAGGCTGTGTCAGTTTGTACACCATGGGCCACTTGGGTAGGTCCTGAAGTAGCAGGAGCAACTGGAGTTTTGCCTTTGGACTTCCTTAATCCTATAGAAAAGAAATGTGGACTTCACTATTTAGTTAAGAGCCATGCTCGCTGTGTTTTGAATTTAAATGAGAAGATGATGTATTATTCAGAATTTTTTTAAAAAGAAAAAATAATCCTTATCTTTGCCCCCCCCCAATCTCCCTCCCTCCTTTTTCTCCGGCCAAATTTGGACTTTTATGTCTCAGTTTGAATTACATACACACATCCACAGCTCTTAGATGGGGAACTCTCTGCTTTTAACATATTTCTAAACCTCTTCCTGTTAAACTTCCCAGCCTTTCTTTCTGGGCTCCCAGAAAGACTGTCCTAAAAGTGCTTGTATGCCTAGCTCTTTGTAGGTCTTGGGAAAAGATCATGGGGAAGAGCTACTTATGTGGCACCCTTCCTCCAACTAGGGACTAGGAACAAGAAAATATAAGGGAGATGGTTTAGTCTTCCCATCTTGTTATAAGTTGGCAGGAGTTATAGTAGCCAATTTCCCCAAATTCCAAGCAGCCACCTGCTTAATTTTCGTTTTGTTTCAATGTTGATCTAGTTCATCTCTACACTACTGGCCTTAGCAGATTTTATACTGCCAGAGTTATCTGTAACAGTGCTGTGGCTTCCTGTGTCCTAAGCACACCCTGACATACAGGAAGCTAGTGAACAAGCATTTGTTGAGTGCTTGCTATGAGCGACACATTTCAAGGGCTTACTGCATACCAGGCATTGTGCCATGCTGTGGGGATACAAGGAAAGGCAATAACAGGGTTCCTACCCTCATGGATCTCACATTCTAATTGGAAGAGACAATATGCAAAAATTGTACATACCAGATATACATTTACAGTATAAACGGAAGGTTAATTACAGAGGGAAGACATGAGGAAGTAGGGTTGAGTGGTACTGGGAAAGGTTTACTACAGAGAGTGGGATGTGTGGTGAATCTTGAAGGATTATAGGAAAGTCAGTAAGTGGTGGGAGAGAGCCATTGAAAACATGTAGGGTCAGGAGATAGAGTGACTTGTTCAAGGGAGAGAAAGAAGGTCAGCATTGCTGGATCATAAAGTCCATTGAAGGAATAAAGTTTAAGACTGCAAAGGTAGTCAGGGACCAGGTTGTGAAAGGCTTTAAAAACCAACCAGAGGATTTTATATTTGATTCTGGAGGTATGAGGGAGCCACTGGAGTTGATTGATTATGTTGTGCAGAGAAATAAGAGCAAGCCGAGACCTGGGTTCAAGATAAATTTAGATGTAGATTTATTGATTAAGGGTGGGACTACCTGAGTGATCAGCATTCAAATGAGTAGTGATTTCTGGATTTTCAGATCTTGGTTATATAGGCTAAAAACCACAAAATCATAATAGGGAGGGGAGCTAGCAGAAGCTATGATGTACAGAAGCAAAGATAAGCCATTGGTCAAATCTATATGACTCAGGGGAGTATAGTATAAGGGTACAAGGGGTACAACTGTTAATTGGGTGGAGGTCACAGAGTGGAGGGGCATGGGATGAGGGGAACTAGAATTCCCCAGGTTGTAGTCAGAGGGGGCTAGAATTCCCAGAACAGTCCAGGGTCATGTTCCAGGCAAGAGAGGTGAAGGCCCTGCTTGGTCAGCAGGGCAGGACAGGATGGTACTTTAAGATCCTTGCACTGTAATGAGCCTGGTACACTATAATGATTCAAGGAGAAAATATGAAATACTGATTAGGGGAGACAGAGTCAGGGAATGCCTTGAACAATATGCCTAGACATACCTTAAGCAATTTCAAGCTAAAATATAAAACAGGGACAAAGACAGAAATACAAAAGGGGCTTAATGGTGGGCCACAAGTCAGGTGATGTGTAGTGACCTGGGATCTGGGTTTGGGTACAACAATTAGGGCAATGATATAGTCAAACCTATGCCTTAGGAAGATCAATTTGACAATGGAGCGGAGGATGGGCTTGAGGCAGGGAGACTAACCAAAGTGCTTTTGCAATAGTCCAGGCATGAGGTGATGAGGGCCTACATCAGTATGGTAGCTATGTGAAAGAGGGGGTTGTAGGAGAGACATTATGAAGGTAGAAATTACAAGACCTGGCAACAAATTGAGATAAAGCATGAGATAAAGTGTCAAGTATAGTACTGAAGTTGTAAGCCTGGGCAAATGAGGATGATGGTAGGGAAAGAGATGAAACTGTCCATTCAGTGATTAGGCCTGGTGAAGAATTGAGTCAAAGGATGGCCCCTTTAATTAAAAAAAAATTAAACTGAGAGGGAAAGACCCTCAGGCTTCCTGGACTAGGGAGAAACAATTACTATTTACATTCCTTCTGAGCCAGGAGAGCCCAAAAAGTAACCATTAAGTGGTGCTTGGGCAAGGACCTATTGTTCCATCAATGAGATCCAAAGTGAATTGGGTTTTGGGCATGGTCTTTGACAAAGAAATCTAGCCAGTAAACCCTAAGATAACTAGGTAGTTTTCAGGCATCAAAATTTTACCTTCCTCTGGGCAGAACACCCTCAGTTAAGGGTATGATACCCCATTTTGAGAGAAGAGAGGAGAGGAGAGGAGAAAGGAGGAGAGGAGGGGAGAGGAGTTGAGTTGCCCAACTGGAACTGGCCAGTTGAGTCCCCATTCAGACAGCTCGTACTACTCACAGGTGTGTTCTTCTTTCTCAGAGGATCTTGACATAAAGGAGACAATTATATGACTTGCATTGAATTGGATTTGAATGAGGGAGGAATTGAACTCTTCATCCAATTCCCTTATTGTTTGTGGGCTGAGAGGTCTGGAAACTGCCACTGCCCCCACTGGTTTAGTCACCATGAGGTCTATTCCTGGTTTGGTGGGACCTGGTCAGCACTGGACTGAGTTCCTCTCTCACTCTGGTACAACAGACTTTTGCTTCTGACCTTCTAAGTTGTTTTGGACTGAAAAAATGTTCTACTCCATCTTTTTGTGTGTTCTGTTGCTCTAGAATTTTTGAGTCATTATTTAAAGGTATTTGGAGAGGTTTAGAGGAGATCTCAGGTGAGTCCCTGCCTTACTTTGTGCTCATGGTTCTGCCTCAAAAGTACCTTTTTTAAAGCAATACCTTTGACTCCTATAGTTTCTCTGGCAAGATACACAATTCCCTTAAATAGCAAAGTTTAGGTACTATTATTCCAAGTTTATAGCTACAGAAACTGAGGCAGAAAGGATTAATTGACTCTCTTAGAGTCACAGCGTGCTATAGAATTTAATATTATTGGTAATAATGATGATAATGATGATGAGGAGGAGGAGAAAGAGGAGGAGGAGAGGAAATTAATAAATAGCTAAGTGGTAGCCGTGATGTAGTAGATAGAGAACTAGTCTTGGAACTGGGAATATCTGAGTTCAAGTACTGACTCAACCATATACTGTGTGACTTTGAGTCAGTCACTTCATCCCTCAGGCAGTTCTTCCTAGGTAGTTCCTAGTTCATCCCTAAGTAGTTCTCTAATACTAAAAGTTACAAAAAAGATGCTGATTTGCACTGGTGGTAGTAATTTCTTCATCCCACTATAGTGATGAAATCCAAAGTCCAGTCCCTATCCTTGATTAATAACCAATATTTGCATAATGTTTTAAGGTTTACAAAGTATTTTTCATACATCATCTTATTTGATCCTTATAGTAATCCCATAGCTTCAAACCCTGCTCTGATTCTGAGCCCTCAAATCTTCTACTGGTTTACAATCTACTCTTTTGGCAATGGCAGCATATAAAAGATGAGGAGAGAATGATGTGATCAGAAAAGGGCCAACATATGGATAAGATACTTCTGGGGGCTCTGCATCTTCCTGTGGTTCTCTGGTTTGATTTATTAATCTGAGGTGATAAACTGCCTGGGCTTAACATCATTTGATCAACAGGTGTTTATTAATCCCCATACAAAGTGACTAGAGGCAGCTAGGTGGCACAGTGGATAGAGTGCTGGGCCTGAAGTCAGGAAGACTCATCTTCTTGAGTTCAAATCTGGCCAGATACTAATTAGTGGTGTGACCTTGGGTAACTCACAACCCTATTTGCCTCAGTTTCCTTATCTGTAAAATGAACTCGACAAAGATATAGCAAATCACTCCAATGTCTTTGGCAAGAAAACTCCAGCTGAGGTCACAAAGAGTTGGACATGATCAAAAACAACTGAAGAATAACATACTACATGACTGGACTATCACAATAGCATTCTAATTGGTCTCTCAGACCAAAATCTCTCCACATTCCAACTTATTTTCCACTCACCTGACCAAGTGATTTTTTTTCTTTTTTTTTTGGAGGGGGGAAGGTGGGGCAATTGGGGTTAAGTGACTTGCCCAAGGTCACATGGCTAGTTTTTTTTTTGTGTTAAGTATCTGAGGCTGGATTTGAACTCAGGTCCTCCTGATTCCAGGGCTGGTGCTCTATTCACTGTGCCACCTAGCCGCCCCCTGACCAAGTGATTTTCTTCAAGTACTGGTTTGACCTTGTTATTGGCCTCTTTAAAAACCATGAGTGGCTCCCTAGTATCTATAAGACCAGATTTAGAGTTTCCTAACTGGTTTTTAAAACCCTTCACAACCTGGCTCCTTCCTACTTTTCTAGCTGCCTCATACTTTACCGCCTTCAATGTACTCCATGGTCCAATTGTTCTGGACTAGTTGCTGGACTACTCACACAAGACATTCCATTCCCTTATCTAGGTCTTTACCGTGGCTGTCCTCCATTCCCACTGTTGATAGAACAGCAGTTGCCTGATGCAGCTTCCCTTACCCTGATATAGCTTTCTCCCCACACACAACCTCCGTACAACTTCTTTTGGCTCCTCATTAATTCTATTTACTCTGATTTCTTTGATGCAGTTTCTTGACCTAGGCCCTATAAAAAGCCCAAGTTGTGTCAAACCCCACTCTCATAGTTGGTGAGTGCTGGAGACCATTTGAATCTGCTATACCCTGGTGACTGACCAGAGGCATTTCCAGATGGTGAAGCTAAGGACTACTGTGTTCTTGCTACATATCCTTGTTTTACATCCTTGCTGTGTTAGAACAACGTTCAGTGATTCACTTGTGCCTCATTTCATCCCTGCATAGAACCTGAACTGAGAGAGCGGTGCCTAAAGTTTAGAGGCACATCAACAGCACCTGTAATACTCTCCCTGATTACCTTGATCAGTTAGAAAGCTTGACTTCCTACATGATTCAGCTCAAACATCACCTTCCGTAGTCCTTTTCTTGGTTCCCACAGCTATAAGAACCTTTCCTTGTAGGTTTGAGTTGTCTAGATATATAGACACAGCTTGTAGGTGGCATGTATAGAGACCCCTGGAATCTCCCTTCTTCTTCTTCTCCAAGGAGACTATAACTTCTACACTGAAAGAATCAAGTAAGACTAGTGGCTAGGTGTTTGCTCCTTCCCTTGCCTCTCTAGGAGGTGGATATCTGCTCCCCACCTCAAATGTTGCTGCTCTAAGGGTACAATAGACTCAGAACAAAAGCCATTTCCCTGGGTTCTCTTAAAAGGGAAAGTAGCCCCTAACATACTCTCCAATTTAGTTCTTGCCTACCAAATGCTCATTGTACAAAGACAATCACAAATAGTGAATAGATGATGATCACAAATAAAGAATAACTCATAAGCCTATCTAAGCAAACAAACAGAAACCAGCAAAGTTATATAGTTTAGAATATACAAGAATGAATATGCTCTTTGGGTGGGAATGAAGTAAGGTCTTATCCCTAAGAAAGAAGGCCCAATCTTGCTAAAGAAGGTCCAGTTTGAGATTTCTAGGAAGAAAAGCTAGAAATCAGGGAGATTTGGGGAGTACTTCCCTTATATGTCTATAGCTTCTAAAATTATTCTATCCCTTCTGGAGTGTCCTCTGTCCCTCTGGAGTGTCTCCCCACAAAAATTCTGGCAGGTACTTCATCTTTTAAGGAAGTACACAATCTATAGTGTCACATTATATCATGTGCAGCCTTTTCTGGGCACGTCTCAAGTCAGATCCCTGTGTATATCTGCAGCTACACATAAAACCTACTAGGCTGTATTGGAAACCTTGTCATATAAGATTATCTTCAATTTATTCTATATGGAGGTTATATGTTAGGATACATATACATGTTGTCTCTTCCAATAGAATATTAACTCCTTGAGGGCAGGGACTGGTTTTGCTTTTCTTTGTATGCAAACCACGGTGCCTGGCATATAAGAAACACTTCATAAATGTGTGTTAACTAATGTTTTGATTGATAGTTTGATTGTCAGGAGTGCCTGACATTTTGCTAAGGCAAATACAGAAGAAAAATATCAAAGTGATATAGTCCCTGAAAGTTACATCCTAATGGGGAATAGGATATGTTCTTAAGTAAAGTAGGAGAGGATATATTCAAGTAAATTCAAAGTGTTGGAATGGGGGGGGCACTAACATCTAAGGGACCCAGGAAGGGCCTTTTGAAGGAGATGACATTTAAGCTGAGTCTCAAAGGCAACCGAGCTTTTCAAGTGGCAAAGGTGAGGTTGGAGACCATTGTAGGCTTGGGAGATAGCTGTTGTAAAGGCATACAGGGAGGAGATGGGATGTCATTTCTAGAAACAAGTAGGTGAGTTCGGCAGGAATGCCAAATGGGTTAAAGGATGTCATGTGTTATCAGTCTGGGAAGATAGGCTAGAGTGACAGCTATTAACATAGGGCTGTTGCTCAGCAACCATGCCATATATATACTAGTTTAGGCTGTCCCCAGGTGTCATTGCTCTCCTAGTGTTCTATGAAAAGAAATTTGTCACTCAGGAGAAGCTTGGAATGTTAGTTTTCAATTTACTCTATTAAAACCTCCTTTTTTATTAGATCAAGGGACATATGAAGTGAACACTGTTACCAAATAAAGGATAGCATAAGACTCACTGGTTTGTATCAGAAGGTGATTTAAGGTAATTATGCCCTTGGGTCAGTGATCTCCTTCCTTCCAATGGGCAGCAGAGAGTCTGGTATCCTGGTATCCACCCCCGCCCCCAGCCTTTCCCAGCTGGCACAGAAAATTTTAATGAGAATATTTTAACTCCTCAAGTAAACTCAGATTAGATTTTCATTACTTGTTTAATTTCAAAATCCTTTTAGGAGATTTTCCATTAAGAATTTGATTGGCATTGTCTGGCATTAGCAGACAAAACCATTAGCTCAGAGACAGGATAACAGATAGAACAATATAGGGAGTATGTGCTCTAGTTACTTTGTCAAACCCCTTCTGTTAAATGGCCAGCATTTCAAACCTCTCGCCGCTATCCTAAGTTCCCATCTGCCAACAGAGATGCCAGGCTTGCAACTCGAACTAGCTTGGTGTGTCGGCAGAAAATTAAAAAGCCCCTTTGCTCTTTATTGCTGCTACAATTGATTTTATGAATCAGTCTAATTGCTCTTTGTTTATCCTGATGTTTTAATGGGCATTATTGACCCCCTGGTGTTTTCTTCCCATTTAATTACAATATATGAGTGGAATCAATAACAACCACCTTTATGAAGGGTAGACTAACTCTGAGCACAGCAAAGACACTGGTGCTAAGATTGAAGGGAGGAGATAGAGGATAGCATTCTGTAGTTTTGAGTTTCTCTTTCTCTTATACCTGTTGGTAGATGTTCTGTTGAGCCTTCTCAGAAAAGGTGAAAAGCTGAAATGTTGGGAAGTGATAGGGTCAGGTGCAAGTGATGGTCAAGAATATCTTAGAGCATTAAAAACATTGCAGAATGTGCCCTTTAGGACTCACTCAGAAATAACCCCGGAGATAAGAGAGCAATTCCATTTGCGGTGTAAATTATGTAGTGGAAGCAACAGATGTAATCATGGGGGAAGGAATTTCCACACTCATCTATTATCTGCAATTCATAGTCCATAGATAGCTTCAGCTTTCCCTTTGCTATTTTTAAAAAATTTTTTAAAAGATGTTACTAAACTCTGCCACTTGAGTGGGGATGGTAGTGGAGTGAATAAAATCATTTCATCTCTGACCTCAAAAGAAGACTTGTCATGATGGCCCTTTACCAAGGGGAGGATAACTCCACTTTAGAACCTTATTTTAAGATGATGATGTTGATGGATTCATTTTTTTTTGTTGTTGTTGATCTAGCTATCACCTCTGTAAAGATATTGGGTTCTCCTTCCCAGTTCCCTAATTGTTTTTATTGCAAATATTTTTTTCTTGGTCAGAATCGTTCAGTAATAATAATCATAATCACAGTCACATATATTTACATGAGACTTTATGATTATAAATCATCTTTCATAGTCCTCTCTTCTCCCCAGTAACTCAGAAAGTTTAAGTAACTTGCCCAGGATCATAGGACTTATTAATTACTAAGAAGGACTTAAATTCCAACACTGAAGGACTCCAAATCCAACATTTTGTAGAAGACAATACTGATGATGAGATATAAAAATTTTCCATGTTTTTATGCTTTTTTTTTCTGTTTCTTTCTCTGTCTCCATTACTGGAGTGACTTCTGAACAGCATAAGAATATACTAGATTTTATACAAGTAAAGTAGAGAAGGAAACATTAAAACTCAGGTCAACCAGAGACTGCAACCTGAATTGCTGAAAGACCCCTTCTACCAATAACCTTACTCTGACCCCCTTCCTCCAGATCTCCCTAAGCTCTTCTCAGTGCTACCAGGCCTTTCCATCTGCTCTGTAGCCAAACTCTCCTATATTTGTTATCTTTTCCCAATTAGAATGTGAATTCTTCGAGAGTAATGACTGTTTTGTTCTACTGTTTTTATTTCTAATACTTATCCCAGTACTTGGCACATGATAACTGTTCAATAAATGCTTTTCCGTTCTACTTAATTCCACACCTCTCAAGGTTGTTTGACCATCAAATATAAAACACTTTGCAGATTATAAAGGGTTTTATAAATATGAACTATTTTTAATTACCTTTTTGATATTATCATTCTTTTTTTGTTATGTTTGAGTTATTTGGGAAATGGATTTAATTCTCAATTTTTCCATACTAACACTTTTCGGACCTGACAGTCTCTTTCTATCCTCTTTAAATCTATAAAGTATTTTCTGACTTAAAAATCTAACTTGAACTTTACCAGGATTTGCATTGTCTCAAAGTTTTCATAATACCATTCTTACAAAAACCTCTTCCTAGACAAAGTTCTTATGTAGAACTGTCTGTGTAGTGGTAAATGGAACGTAATAAAATTCTCCTTCATGCACACAATGCTCATTAATCTAATTCATAGCGATAAGTTGAATAAATCCTTTCTACACAAAGAAGGAAATCAAAAACCAACAAGTCATATGTTTTTTCCTTCAAAGTTGGGGATGGTTCTTCAACCATTCTTAATTTTTTATTAAGAAGTTCCCAGTGTTGTCTTCTTAATCATTAAGGAGACAGCTTCGGCTTCTTAGATCAGTTGGCAGAATGCTCCTTCTGTACAAAGGATGTTTGGCAATTTTATGTTAATGTTATTTACATTTTAACTCTATTGCAGTGGAGTTGGGGAGAAGAATGAGAAGGGAAACAATTCAATTAATTTTAACTAGTGTTGATTAAATATTTGCTGTGTGCCAGGAACTGTGTAAGGTGCCAGGGCAAAAATGAAGTCTCTGCCTTTGAAGACTTTACATTCTACTCAGGTGGAGTAGGAATCAATGCCAGATTTGATTGTTGACATTTCCAATATTTTCAGTAGTTCACATGATCAAAGCTGTAAAACATTCATCACTAGGTTCCCAATCAGCCCATTTCCTTCAGTAGGGCAGCTACTCTGACAAAATATTTTTTTAACAAGCCTTGGAAATATTTGATGTCTATCTTTCTCCCATTGGTGGTTCTGGGCAACATGTTATCTTATAAAGAGCCATTAGTGTAGCAATAGTAGCATTTTTTGGTTAGCTTCTTTATTTATAACTGTATTTTTGGTGAATATTACCATATTTGCTAGGGCAAAGAGTTTCCACTCAAAATATTGAAGAAGAAAAGCAAGGTTATTTTTTTAGCTTTAAAGAATCTTGCATAGTACACAGAAACTGCTTTAACTTGAGGTCCTAAGGTTGATAGAGTTTTTGGTTTGTGGGTTTTTTTTTTTTTTTTTTGCTTTTTGGAGGGGGGAAGGCAGGGCATTTGGGGTTAAGTGACTTGCCCAAGGTCACACGTCTAGTAAGTGTTAAGTGTCTGAGGCTGAATTTGAACTCAGGTCCTCCTGACTTCAGGGTAGATGCTCTATTCACTGTGCCACCTAGCCACCCTGATTGATAGGGTTTTAAGACAGAAAAGGCTATCTTACTCCTACATCCTATACTTTGTAGTGTTTCAGCTAAAAATAGTCAAAATGTTCAAATATCTACCTGCCAAAATTATAGAATCATGAAATTAATGGATTAAATGACACCTTTCCCTACCTCTAAGCAAGGGTTACTTCTAAACCAGCTGTGCATAAGCCTATAATGTTGTTTGTCCAAAGTATTAGGTCATAAAAGGAATGAAAAAAGCCCTGAAGGAGCAACCAGAAGACCCTGGTTTCTGCCTGAGCTCTTTCTGCCACTTGTTGAATGACCTTGTACAAGTCACTTGACCTCAGGCTTCCTCTATTTTTATGGGCTGTTGAACAGGGACAACAATGGCAGCTTTGAGTGTCTCACTAGGCTACTGTAACTTTCAAGTGGAACAATGTATGTGAATGGAATATTTTAACTATGGATTGCTTTATGAATATAAAATAGAATAATAAGAAATCAGTGGTGGCTTGATAATCAGTCTATTAGTGCCAAAAGGAGCTGAGTCTCATAAGGAAATGAGTTCAATTGTCCTATTCTCATTTGGGTTTTATGGGTCTTTCCTTTACCAAAAAAAAAAAAGTATTGATTAAGAAAACCATAATGTGTTATTACACGTTCTCCTACGACTGACTTGTTAAAGTCATGAGATACTTAATATGGGAAGAATTTTCTGATGCTTCTAATTCTTTATGTTCAAATGAGAGGATTTACTGCATTTATAAAGCACTTAGCATAGTAAGCACTTAAATGTTTGTCTCCTGCCCCTTTCTCTTATTTGTCTTCTGCAAATTGTTATGTTTATCTGATTACATACTGTTTCCCCCCAGTAAAAAGTAAAGCCCTGGAGGAAAGGGATCATTTTTCATTTTGTACCTGAACCTAATACCTTTCATCATACAATCTCTTCCACATAACAGGTTCTTAAATGCTACTTGGTAGATTAGATGGGATGATGAGCATTAAACATCACATATTGGAAGTGGTATGTTAGTATGGTTCTACATCTCAAAGAATAGAAACAATCGTGCCCATCTCTAATCTAACTATAGCATTTATCAAGAGCTGAAATTAATACTTATTTTTATTTTTATTCTGGTATTTCTTGATAAGTAGTAAGGAATTCTGGCAAAATGTATCGAGCTGTTTATTTCATTGCTATTTTATGTTTTTATAGATTTTCATTATAGGAGCTGCTCTTTTGGGTGAAAAAATAAATCTCTATATTAAATAAAACCATACTGGAGGGCATAGCAGACTTTTAAAATTATATGTTAAAGGGACAGAGAGCAACTTTCCAGCAAATCGCAAAAGAACAATACCCCCCAAAAATTAACACATGGGCTGTACTCAAGATGTCAGATTTAAAATACCAAACATGACGATGTAATACCAATTAAAAAAAATGAACAGCTAACATATGAGGCTAGGTCCACAGTATTTTGGCACCATACCAATGACTTTCAATATTCTATGTTTGTAGAATTTCCATAATTGTGTATTTTCTTTTCGCAAGTTTTGAGATATAATTTTCCTTTGTCTATCCCCCCTCCCTTTTATATTACTTTTTTGAATTATCAAGCCTCTTTATGAATCATGGAAGAACTTCAACTATACCATAAGCTCTTTGAGGGCAGGGTTCACCATTCACACTTCCCTTGCATCACCCCAAATGCCTACCACAATACTAAGCACATAATAGGTGTTATGTGCTGAACAGAAGGATATTGAAATTAAACCTTCTGCTTTTGTGGCATCTTACAGTACTTTGCACACAGGAGGTACTTAATATTTGAACAACTGTTTGCATAAATGTGTAGTACCAAGCTTTTTCTTTTTTCCTTCCCTTTCTCTTCTCCTTTCCTCTTTAATCTCCCATTTTTCTTCTGTTCCTTGCATGTTAAAAATACAATTTTTAACTGGAGCTGTTGTTCATTTTGGTGATCAAGATAGATTTTTGGTGCTAATAAGAAATGATGATTCACAAAGATGATTCAATTGTTGTAAGAAACTATGCCCCACATCCACAAAGGCAACACCAGTGAAGTAAATTTTTCACCTGATTCTTATCCTGGGTTCAAGGGTGAAGTGTTCCTTCCCACTAATGGAACCCATCTCTGAACTGACACAGATTAAGTTCAATGTGTTGGTGAATGAATGGAGTCAGACTTTATTCATATCCTTTAGCTAATTATACTCCAACTTTTGATCAGAACTCCAGGGAAAATCTCTTAAGCAAAACTCTATCTGAAGACTTCCCCAGGCACTCAATCCACAAAATAGATCAGGTATAGAACAGCCATTATTTCATCTACCACAACAGAAGCACTTAAAAGGAAAAGAAACAAGCATACAAAACTCATATGCAGACACTGACAAATATTTATGTAAGGTGCTCCTTCTTCTTTGGACATTTTTATTGATGGAAAAGAAAAAAAGAAAGAAAATTTGTGTAAAAGCTCTCAGAGAAATGTACTTGGGAGACACACAGATAGTTTTGAGAGGACCTGAGAGAAAGCAGTCCCTCAGGAGAAAGGGAAGCCAAAGCTGACTGAAGTATGTTGTTTTTTAACTACTCATTTACACAGACTTTGAGTGTAATAGCCAGAAAACCCTGATAACTAGATCTTTTTGGTAACTATGGGACAATTGTACATGAGCTATCTCTAGTATTTATGATAGAAATTGGTTTCCATGCTATAGTAGAGGCAAGCCACTTAATACCATTAGAACTTGCTTTGAGGCAGGAGCCAAACAGTGACCAGAGTCAATGACTAACGGTACAGAAAAGAGACAAAGAGGACGAAGAAGGTAGAGACAGAAGCACAGTAGGTTGAAGTAGGGCAGAAGAAGGATGAAAAGAAGAGCAGTGTACTTCAGCTGATGCCAGGAATGACCATCTGAATCAAGGCAGAAAGAGTTTGCATCTGCTGCTGGGAGCTGATCGGATGAAAGGAAAAGTGCTATTCAAAAGAGTTGTTTGGCACAAAGAATACTCTGTTGAAGAGCTGGCAGGAAAGAAAGTCTATAGAAAGGAGCAGGACCCCACTTCTATTATTTGCTTTCCTTTGTACCATCACCTATAGTTTGAAAGGTAGAAACCATTTAGAAATGTGTCTGCCTTGCTCTTTATTATCACCTCTGACTTGAGAATGTGTGTGTGTGTTTGTGTGTTGTGGGCGAAGGGAACCCCTGGACAGACCTCAGACTTAGGGTCTCTGCTTTTATTAAGCTAATAATAATAGCTAGCATTAATATAGGATTTTAAGATTTTTGCATTGTTTTACATGTTATCTCATTTGATCCTCACAACAATCCTTCGGGGTCAGTGCAATTATTGACTCTATTTTACATATGAGGCAACGAAAGTTAGGAGAAATTAGGTGACTTGCTCAGAGTCACACCATTATTCAGTGTTTGAGGCAAGAGTCGAATTCAGATTTTCCTGATTATGTGTCCAGAACTCTGGACTCAGCTTAACAAGGTTTCAGTGGCACAAGAGTAGCAACCAGTGGAAAAGTGACTTTGCTCAGTAGATCAGAGAGTCTCAGCAGAGAAATGGCCTTACCTAGCAGGTAGATTATGGTGCAAAATATACCCTAAAGTGATAAACAAAAAAAAACCAAAAAAAACCCCAAAAAATCAAGACCTATATAATCCCAAGTAGTAAGCTGCCCTAGCAGCAAGAATTTCTTACTCACATCCCTCTTTACCAGGGTTCTGCAAATCTGTATCCACTCTCCTCAATGGATGTTGCATGCATTGGCGGAGTACAATGCAGGTGTGTTATTATGTTATATTATTCTTGCTTTTCCCTTCTTGTTTTGTAAATGTTTCATGAATAAGAGTTAATGGAATGATCTTGGTTGATTTAGGTGAGAAGTACATCCACAGGAGCTCAGAAACTAAAATTGTAATTAGTAGATACATAGCTCCTCCATAACACGCTTATTCCCAAGTCCCTGAGAATGAGTTGAAGCCTCTTCAACCTCCAGTTTTCTAGTGTGAGATCAGGCTAGGGGGAGCAAGTCAGTCTCAAAATATAGAAAGGGAAGAGGCGAGGAATTAGTGCCACAATCACAACAGTAACCCATAACTCTTATTGTTGTTCCTTGGGATTGTTCAATAAATTTAAGTTCTTTTATGGCCCTAAGACTCACAGACATAAGAAATGTCATAAGACTAATACAGTAGTGACTACTTAATGCAATATGCACAAATGAGGTAAAATTTGACTCAGTGCATGTTGAATTTCAATGTCATTGTCAGTCAGTGTAAGATCTTAATACAAATAAATTGTGTTCTCATGATATTTTATGCATTTAAACATGAGGCTTATAAAGGGGAAGTTATAAAAACTTTATGTAGAAAAGATTTCCATATACTATATACTATAATTTCTGTTACATTTATCAAAGTTATTTATTTGATAAATATAATCAGATAATCTAGTTTTGCCCCAAATCACAAATTAAAAATTAAATAGCTCCAGAACAATTATTGCTAATTTTAATTTTTTTCAACAAATTCAAATTTGTTAAAAATTCTTTGTTTTCCCTAATTTTTATTTACTGTTCCTTTATTATGAATATAGACATAACCATTTTGGAAAGAAAATCCACTGGAATTGCTGAAATTGGTAGAAAAATTAATAGAGGTGGTTTAACAGTAGAAAAATGAAAAAAACAAAGAAATACAAGTCATGTTATTTATCAATAATCATTCAGTCATTTCATTCATGTCTGATTTTTTGTGACTCCCATTTGGGAATTTCTTGGCAAAGATATTGGATTGATTTGCATTACCTTCCCCAGAACACTTTACATATGGGTAAACTGAATTAAACAGGGTTAAGTGACTTGTTCAGCTAGTAAGTATCTGAGGACAGTTTCGAATTCAAATCTTCCTCATTCTAGGCGTTGGCACTCTACCTACTATATAACATAACTGCCCAGTTATCATTAGGGGTCACATATATTATTATTAAAGGAGAGGAAAGGCTACTGTGTTTTCTTTATACGATTATTTTACCTTTGTATGACTAGCTGCAGATAGCTTGAAACCTAACAAAGAAATATTTTGAAATTGTACATTCATGTAACAAACATGCAGAGAACATGAAAATGTCCTTTGTCCAAACAATATACTTTTTTTTGAAAAATTTAATAAACAAATCTAAAGATCTTAAAAAATCCTATCAATGACATAAAAATTGCTTTATAAAAAGTATGCTTGTGGAATTTCTGAGTAAAAAGTCTCTTATTAGGAGAATCATTTAAATTAGCTGCAACCATTAATATAGTTCAAATTACACTTGATGAATCAAGTGAAAAAAGTGGTTTTATTTACAAATAACACAATAGAAAGAAAAGTTGTTCATATGTCTTAACATCTTTGCTATTAATTGAGAATAAAATTTTCCTATATTGTAAAGTGGATGTAGTCGCCAATAAGATTCTCATTTATTACATATTTAGACTATGTTGTTAAGTGGTATTAAAGAAGATTTGTTCCTTTGAAAATCTATTGATGGCAAGTGACATCAAGGGCCATTTTTACTATAATAGAAGAATTTTTTTTTGATGAAAATGACAAAATGTGAGTAAATTGTATTGAACTCTGCACTAATGGACCTTAATTGATATAATGATAAAGTGCAGGACAACAAGCACTAGTTAAAGATGCGAATCTTTGTACAATTTGGACAGTTAATGCTTCAAAGACAATCAATTATTTCAGAATATTAGTGATGAGCCAAACATATTTTTAAAGTTGTTCTAAAAGCAATTGACTTTACAAAAAAGTCTACTCAAAGGAAAATAGTTTGTAGAACTATGTGACAATATGGAAGCAGAGCAAAGGGCACTTTGATGTCAGTGTGAAACATGCTGGTTTTTTCGTGCTCAGATACTTCAAAATGTTTTTTAACTACAAGAAAAATTGACATTTTTTTTCTTAGTGATAATAAAGATGAAGCAAACACATTTTTCACAAAAAAAAAATCTTCCTGAAATTTACACATTTGGTGGATATTTTTGGAAGAAAAATTGGGCAATCAAAACAAATTTATGTAAGGTCCTTAAATTCATATTTTGATTTAGAAAAAAATGACCATATTTGTGAAAAAATAAAGCTAGATATTACAAACTTACAAAATAACATTTTAATATGCTTTCTGATTTAAAAATGCCAACCTTACAAATGATATTAAAATCCCTTTATTAATTACAATGGAAATAATTTTCATTTTAATTTGAAGACCTTGCTATTTTAAAATAAGATTAAATAACTAATACCTTTTCCTTGCATAAATCTTAAGACATTTGTTCTTATTCACCTGAACATGAATGCTTAATAATCAGGTAATGAATTATTCAATATTTGTTAGATGCCTACTATGTGTCAGGCACTGTACTGAGTGCTGGGGGTAGAAGAAAAGTCAGAAAAGACAATCCCTGCTCTCAAAGAGCTCATAGTCTAATGGGGGGGACAACATACATAATAAATATATACAGAGCAAGCTATGTCAAGGATACATAGGAAATAATTAATGGGGGAGAAGACAATGGAATTAATAGGAGTTAGGGAAGGCTTCTTATAGAAGGTATACTTCTAGTTGGGAGTTAAGGGAAGCCTGATTGATAAGTAGTCAGAGTGGAAGAGCAAAAGCATTCTAGGCATGGGAGACAGCCAGAGAAAATGCCTGGAGTCAGATGGAGTGTCTTGTTAATGGAATATCCAGGAAATCAGGTGTAGGGTAGCAATGTGTATAAAGACTGTCTAGGTAGAAGGGAACTAGGTTATGAAGGGCTTTGAATGTCACATAGAGCACTTTGCATTTGATCCTATAGGCAATAGGGAGTCATTAGAGTTTATTGACTGGGAAGGGTAAAGGGGGAGGAGGGTGTGTGACATGGTCGCACCTGCCCTTTAAGAGAATCAGGTAGTGATTGAAGGGAAAATGGGTTGGAGTGGGGAAAGACTTGAGACAGGCAGATGCACCAGCAGGCTATTGTAATATTCTAGGCATGAGATAATGAGGCCTGCAGTATTGTGGCAGTGCCAGAGGAGAGGAGGAAGTGTATAGGAGAAATGTTGCAAAGGTAAAATCAAGTCATGTGCAAAGGACTGGCAAAAAATATTTTTCTGTTAGTCACACTGAGTGTGAGGGACAGCAAGAAATACAGGATGACTCCTAGGCTGTGAGCCTGAGGGACTGAGAGGTTGGTGTTGCTCTCTACAGTAATAGAGAAAGTAAAAGTTGGAGAGGGTTTGGGGGAAATACTGACTTTAAGATACCTCCTGGACATCCAGTATGAAACGTCTGAAAGAGAGTTGGAGATGTGAGATTAGAGATCAGCAGAGTGGTTGGGGCAGGATGGGTGAATTTGAGAACTGTCAGCATAGAGGTGACAACTAAATGAAACATGGAAATAAGTCTTCAATACTGAATATGCTTTAATATTTTGGTTAGAGATAAGTAAAGTACTCTGGTTTATCCAAAAAAATGCTACCATTTGTAACATCTGACTTTTGTAAATTGGGGTTCTCTGGTACATTTGTCATAGAGACAAATGATCAATCCTGATTAGTGGCTGAAAAAAGAATTCCAAGTAATAATGACATCATTGATATACAACTTCAGAAACTGTGTGCCAGAAAAAACCTCATATATCACAATAATGTTATTATTTTAATAATGTTATATGAATTATTGCAAATATTTATGTATCCTATGTTATTTTTATTTCATGTTTAGGATCTTGAGTATTTTTATAAAATTTAATATATTAGTTATATTGGAATAAAATAAGTAATAAAATTATTTTCATAGATTGTTTTATGAAAATAGGTCGATGTGACATTTTAAGATGGTAAAAAGAGGACATTAATTTATAATATTTGTGAAGCATTTCTTTAGGTAAATATTTTTCTGTTAGCCCCACCGAGTTCACTGGTTCATGGAAAGGGTGAGACAATATACATGCATACACACATCTAGAGATGAGTAAGACCTTAAAGATAATTTAGTCCAACTATATTATATATGTAGAACTATGTGTTGTCACATGGTCATTAAGCTCTTCATAATTTGAGGAAATTATCTTTAGATAATACTTGATAGATTTCTCTTCCCTGATCTGTAGCATCAAGTTGCTCAGAATATTCTTTTTATCAGATCTTCTTGTGCCTTTGTACCGAGAGAGACAAGAAAGTTAAGGAAAAATGACTAAGAGAGCAAACAGAATCGTCCAGAATGATGAAAAAGATTTCAAACTTCAGACTACTATATTAAGAGAAGCCAATGCAGGCAAATTTACTGCTGCTGAATTGATAGGAGTCAATACTAGTTTTTTGCAGTACTCTATAATGTCTATTTTGCAAACCTTGGTCTCCCAGGACTACCAATGCAGAAAATTTCCTTAATATTTTCAAGTAAGTAAACTGTTTTGTGTTTTTATTTGTGTAGGTGGAAACATAAGGGTTAATTGGAAATCTATTTATAATGTGAGGTAGCAGCTATTTGGAATTGGTTATAAGGAGTGTTTAATATCTTTTTCAATTCCTTCTTTTTACCTGTTCATTTAGTTTTACTAAACGCCTTTTGTTTTAAATTGATGTGTCTTTTTCCTTGGCCTGGTACAAGGAGATACATCAGTGGGAGCTCATGACAGCAACTTGTTAGTACCATTAATTTCTGTTTTGCTGAGATGGGACACTTGTGGGAAGCATGATGAAGAAAATGAAGCCCCAAGAGGCGAAATGACTCACCCAACATCACACAAGCAATAAATGAGAGACAGGATTTGAGCCATTATCTACGCATTTGTTTTATTTGTGCCTTTCCACACCTGCAACTTGGCACCTTTACTCTAGATGAGAATAAATTAACAAGGAAGTGTATCTGATGATAATACCCAGTATGCATTTCTGATGTCCTGAATCTCTACCTTGCCATCCTAAGACCATTCTTCAAAGTCCTAGATATAAGACGTGTATGTTCTTCCTCCTTCTCTACCCTATATGGAGCAATGGGCTTCAGCTATGGAAGCATCTCTTTTGTTCTCAGTAGGGATAGTTGGAGAAAATTACATACTTTTTCACTTTTGTTTTAGACGTAAAATGTTTTGAGAGGAGTAAGAGGTGACATTATACATGGAAGCATTCATTCAACAATTATGGAGGGCCTGCTTTGTGCAAGGAGTGGGGTTGGGAAAGAAAAAATGAATAGAAAACAAGGTTCCTGCCCTCATCTTTCCACATCTACTGTTCCTGCTATAGAAATAATAACATCTAGAGCTTAGAGATTTTGAAATCACCTATTTTCTACTAGGCTCAAAACACTTCACTTCCAAATTTACTCTAAGATAATTCTCCTACTTACCACTTTCCTCAGTATTTGAAGTTAATGACTTATTTCCTAATTACCTCACTGGAGCATACTCTATAGTAAGAATGACTCTGGAAAGAAGGAGAGAAAAACTCATAAATTTAAGAACTGAATTGTTCATTCATGGCTTAGTAGTAGAGCCTCTCTTACTGTCTTCTGGGAGAGTTATATATGTAGATATATATATATATATATATATATATATATATATATATATATATATATATACACACACACACATATACATAATATATGTATATATTATACACACAGCATTATGTATATATGCATATCTATACACGAACAGATTTACATATATACACATGGCAATAATGGTATCCATATATGGCAAAGATTCATGACAATATACATATACATGCATGTATGAATGTAAGTATATATGTGTGCATACAAGTGTAGTTTATGTGTGTATATACATATGTACGTATACATATACAATATATATTTGACTGATTATTAGCAAATATTCTGCTCCTTATCTGGTAGTATGTAGCACTATCTGTACTGACCAAGAATATGACAGAGATCAATCTTTTTTGTACTTTAAGAGTGGTGGTATGGTCTATTTGTCTATTAAAAGAGAAATTATTCTTTAATTATATGACAGTGTGCTGCAGTCTGTTTATAAACTTGCTTGGGATTCTACTAGTGTCTAGGTGACACTTGATGTGGTACAGCAGCAAAAATTGTCTATACCTGACTCATGTCTTGCTTTCTGCAAATCTACTGAAAGCTATCACTTAATGGTTAACCAACATGAAAATACAACATACAATGTGTCCACCAGGTGGTGATAGACTCAAGTCACCAGTCAAGTGTTTTTCCATTGTGTCTGCCCAGGGTCTTTCTAAAACCTTCTCAATATCTCCTGCATACCATGTGGTAGCTCCTCCTCCCTAACATGCTCTTAGAATATCTTTCTCTCTTCTAGCATGAAATCTCTCAGTTCCTCTTGACACAGGGCGGCAAGTGTTGGTACCAAATTTAAGTGATTTCAGGGTATAGAAATGAAATACAGTACTTCTCCATATATAAAAGGGACAACTATTGCTCTTCATTCTCCAACTCTGATATGTAGAAATCTGTTCTTAATCAATTGGTTTCATTCATAAGATTCAGGCTTTTCTGTGACTACTTTCTATATTTATTAAAACAGAAAAGTAAAAGTATAAAAAGAAACTGTCATATTCTCTCCTTTCATAGAGAATATTGCTTAATTGTTCTTCATCTGCCTCTTGCACCCTTAGGTCTTGAGAAAAAGTACAAGATGGGATTCTTTGTTTGGGACCTGATGTGATTAGTTCTGCAAAAAATGGAGAAAATGTGAGACTAGTTTTGAGATTGATCTTGCCAATTGCCAAACTACTGAGGTATCATGACTGCTGTCAGTCCTGTTCCCCTCTTTTTTCTGCCCCTGCTCCTTGGAGTATGTTTCCATCATAAAACCAAGTCTCCTCTCCTCTCCAGGTTCTTTCTTTCTTCAGTGAAACTCTCATCTAAGAGAGTCCCATCTCTCCTTTTGCTTCTCTGTTGACTCAGTGGCAATGACTGCTAATGTTCTCCTGGCTTGCTGACGGTTTTCTGTCTTTATTCTTCTACTCCTGGATGGATGGGAGGGAATGGAATTGTGGACCACTAGTCTTTGTTAATAGAAATTATTTTAAAAGGGGTCAAGAGTAAGTACTGAATGACATTCTGACACTCAAAATCTGGTCCCATTTCCTGATATAACAGCTTACATTGATAGCACTTAAAGGTTTGCAAAGCACTTTACAAATATTCATCATTGCCTTGAGTGTATGCTCAAACAATCTTGCATTTAATATTTTCATGACATAGATTGTCCTTTTGAAGCCTCTGGAATCTTTCTGTCTTCCACAGAGATAAGATATGGTATGCTTACTATAATTATATGCGCCAGCTATTTCTATCTTCTCTTCAATTAAGGCAGAGGAAGGAAAAAAATATTTAATTAGCTAAATGAGACCATAGCTATATGGAAAGGTATCAGAAGTTTGCAAACAGTCAGGCTGATTGGCTGATACTAAGTCAAAGATTATGGAAACAGAAAATAAACTCCTTTCAGAGAGCTCAAGTGGGTACATCACAAATAGTTCAGGAGTATTTTTATTCAGGGCATCTAGGTGGCACAGTGGATAGAGCATGGGGCTTTGATCAGGAACACTCATCTTTATGAGTTCAAATCCGACCTCAGACACTCAATAGCTGTGTGACCCTGATCAAGTCACTTAACCCTGTTTGTCTTAGTTCCTCATCTATAAAATGAGCTGGAGAAAGAAATGGCAAAGCACTCCAGTATCATTGCCAAGAAAACTTCAAATGAAGTCACAAAGAATGGTACATGACTTGAAACTACTGAACAACAACATTTCCAATCAGCTCAACAAGTATTTATTAAGTACCTCTTATGTTCTAGGCACTGTGATACATGCTCATAATTTAGAAACATAAAATGCACAGTCCCAATATGGAGGAACAAGGTTTGCCTTCTACCTGTGACCTTGTCTTATCCCTTGGCTGTCAATGCCCTCCCTCTCATAACAACATACACACATGTATGTGTATGTATGTATATATTATGTATATATCACACACGTATTTATGTTCTCTCATTAAAATATATGCTACTCAGTGCAGACTCTAATTTTTTTGTCTTTGTACTTTACTACTTAGCATAGTGTATTCCACATATTAAACATTTAAAAAAAATTCTTATTGATTTAGGAAAAGAGAAAAAAAAAAAAAACATTTATACAGCATCTACTATGTACCAGGCCCTGTTCTGAGTGCTTAACAAATATTATCTCATTTTATTACCATCATTATAAATATTTGATTATTCACAAATATAATATGTAACTATATAATACAATTTAAAAATATAAGTAATAAGGAAGGGAATTATTGAGGCAAAGGAAAGATTCAGAAAAAAAATGCTCTAAGAAAATTCAAGAAGAGAAAACACTTTTAGCTGGTGGTTGGGGGAACTGTGGGTTGAGCACAAGGAAGACTTCACAGATTCAGTGTTACCTGAGCTAAAGATGGAAGGAAGATTAAAATTCTGAAAGGCAGAGATAAGGAAGGAATGCATTCTAGGTGCATTCAAATGCACAGAGGCTTTGCTGAGTCTTTCACTTCCACAAAAGAATGTATGATTTTTGCTAGTAGGGAGTTTTATTTTTATATATATCCAAGAACCTGGCAAGCCTTGAATATACTAAGTTTTAAATTCTTGGTGATTCTGAATCTGAGGACCAGGAATATATGAAGGAGAGTAACGTATTATCAGCAATTGGGAGCCATTGAAGTTTTTGAGTAAGGGCATGACAAGGTCAGATCTATGTCTTAATCCAGTGGTTCTCAACCTTCCTAATGTCATGACCCTTTAATATAGTTCCTCATGTTGTGGTGACCCCCAATCATAAAATTATTTTCATTGCTACTTCATAACTGTAATTTTGCTACTGTTATGAATCATAATGTAAATATCTGATATGCAGGATGTATTTTCATTGTTACAAATTGAACATAACCCACAGGTTGAGAACCACTGTCTTAATCAAATGCTCCAATAAATCTATGATTTCATAAATGTGGGCATTCTCTTTAGTGTTGCAGATTTTAACCCCATCATAGACAGCTCTTGTGATCTTCAAAATTGATTCTTCAGATATGGTAATGTTTCATGACTCAGTCATATAACAATACTGGAAGAATATTAGTATTTAACAGGTCTTTATTTTGGGGGGAAGCTTGAGGTCATTACAAGAACTTTGTAATTTCTTAAAAATCAATTCATCCCATTCTCCTCCAGTTCCATTTTGGTCCAACTCATTTCTCATTTGCAGTTTCTCTATATTTTTACTGATAAATGAGTTCTACAGTTTGTACAGTCATCTACATGTCACAGCCTGGACAAAAGGCATTCTTTATTCACTTGTTTTCAGTTGTTATGCTATATTTTGGGGCTCAATGCCATCAGGATAATAACTCCCACCAACAGGAACATCCAGAGGATATCATAATCTTTTCTTTCTTTTTAAAATCATTATATTTTCCCCAATTACAAGTAAAAACAATTTTTAACATTCTTTCTTTTTCAAATTTTTGAGTTCCAAATTCTCTCCCTACCTTCTCACCCCCCCCATTGAGAAGACAAGCACTTTGACATAGGTTATAGATGTGTAGTCATGCAAAACACATTTCCATGTAAATCATTCTGTGAAAGAAAACAGACTAAAAAATCTTGAGAAAAATAAAGAAAAAACTTCTTTGATCTGCATTCAGACTCTACCAATTCTTTTTCTGGAGATGGACATCACCTTTCATCACAAGTCCTATAAATTGTGCTCCTTTCTCACCCTGGTGTAACAGACCTTTCCTGCCAATCTTCTAAGGTGTCCTGTGCTGGAAAAATGTTTCACTGAATCTTTTTGTGGGCTCTGTGACTCTAGAATTTATTTAGAGTCATTATTTAAAGAAGTTTGAGAGAGAGCTCAGGCAAGTCCCTGCCCTTACTCCATCATCTTGGCTCCTCCTCGGACCTCATAGTCTTTAGAGGATTCCTCTCCACTGTGTACTCTACAAAAGCACTTAGAAAGTACATCTATATTTTATACCTCTCCAGATGTTAATAATCTGACAGTTTCATAAAGAAGTTATCTCTGTTGTTATATTTTTACTTGAATCTTATGTATTTGACAAATACATGGGAGACAAAGTGAGGGAAAGGAGCATTTAAGGCAATATTTTGCTCCACCAATCAAATGATTTTTAAATATTCAGCAAATTATCTTTTATTCTTTATCTTTTAATTTCGTTATGGTAAAGATGTAGTTTACCGTGGAAAATTGCTTGGAAAAGTCAAAGTTCTAATCCCCTCATCAAGGATATCTTCTAAGTTCCTAAAAAGTGATATAGATGAGAAAGTAGGCATATGACTAGTTTTCAAAGTTTTAAAAACATATTTTAATGTCTTCTCTTTCTGATATCTTGAAAATACTTTCAAATTTGTATTGCTTCCAATATGTGCCTACTTGGGGTATACAGGGTCTAGTGCTACTGTTTTTGTCATCTAACAAGATACGTCACTACTATTTCTACCTCTTCTATAAGCACAACATAGCACCCAAATGTGGTAGCTCCACTGTCCTTGATGGTGAAAAAAATTATTTAAAAAAGCTTCGTAGCTATTTTATGTTTCTCTACTTTTGATTGTCCTATTTTGAATTTTCTCTTTAAGTGTCCTAGGAATGGTTTCACATACTTGATTCTCTTGTCAAACTTTCTTTAATCTTTTTTCTGTTTTTCCCCCTCCATTATTGCTATTTTATGAGGTCTTATTACTCGTAATCTTCTACCACTGTCCTCTATAATATCATACAAGTGGATTAACATTTAAAGTGGTGTTACCCTTGGATTGACTTGGAATATTGTTCTGCTTGGCAAATAAGTCAGATATTCATTGCTAAGGCAATTTTAAAACTTTTTTGGGTCCCTTATGGTAATTGATTTACATCTATCAAGTTATATATGAAATTGTTATAACTGGTGTTGAAGTCTGTTCCTCGTAATATTTCCAGTTTTTCTGTCAACAATAACTTATTTGAATAGATCAAATTGGAGATGTTTTCAGTGAATACCATATGTTTTTCTCATTTTTAGAAATGTTTTCTTTTAATTTTGTGTATATTTTGATCTTTGTTCTTATACATCAGTGGTCTGATGTTACAAAGATAGAATTTCAGAATGACACACACATCAATAACAAGGTACCGCCTGTCTGCTAAAGTATATAGGTAGCTCAATTTTATTTTTTGTAACACTATCACCATCTACAATTCTTTCTAATTATTTTCTTAAAGAAAATATTCCTGACTTATCGACATCAGACTTCTGTGCAGTGTGCAAGACTGTGGTCTCTCTCATTCTTTACTTTGGACCCATATTTTCTGAAAGGTTTCATCATCCTTACCTAGTCCTACTTTCCTATTGAAATTCTCAGATATCAAAATATGTCTTGATTTTAACCTATGGCTCAAACTGATATTTTTGCGGACTTTCTCTTATCTTATCATCCTATGTAGTAGATGAAGAATGAACTGCAATTGTTTTCATTGTGGTTTTCTGTGTACTTCTCATTAGCAGTATAATACATAAGATGACCAAATATCTAGTGAATTTATGTTTCTTGTTACTTTTATCTTCATGGTAAAACCAATACCTCGAAATGCTTTATCTACTTTTCCAAAGAACTTGTGAGCTATTCTTCTGTTTTTCTGCAGTTTCTTTCTCCCTTAAGCCTTTGTTTACATGGAGAATGTCAAGATTGATATAATTTAGTTTTTTCTAGTAGTGCATCCATTTATTAATCATTGGACAATGTTCTCACCTTTAGAGTACCAACAGCTGAGTTAATATTTATAGATGGTGAAAAACTTCTGATTCTTGTGATTTAGTGAGATGATTTTGGCAGCTTTTCCTAGTAGGAATTCAAGAGGGGAGAGAAACTAGAGGCAATTAGGATAGGTTATGTTAGAGGTGCTACGGATCTGGATTAGTGTGGTGGTAGGGGCTAGATGTAAAATTTGAGACAATTGACTCAATAAAACTTGACAATTAATTGAATTATGGAGGTTGAATAAGAGGGAAAAGTAAAATGTGGTTCCAAGTTTTCAAAACTCAGTAACTAGAAGGATAGTAAAAGTATCAAGAAAAAATAGAGAATCTGGGAGGTGGGACAGATGATAAATCCGGTTTTGGCCTGGCTGAGTTTGAGATAATGGTGAGACCTAAAGGTAGATATGTTTCACAGACAGTAGGAATTCATGATAAGGCTCAGAATTCAAAAGACTAGTGTAGATCTAGAGATCTGGGAGTCATTTTCATGAAAATAATTGAATGTGTAATTTCCACAAGAGAAAATATAAAGAAAGGTAATTAGAAGGCCTAGGACTATAATTTGGGGGATAATGATATATGGCCCCAACTTCTAAAAAATTATTTTTTTACTTTACAGAATTTTAAATTTAATTAATGCTTTTTATGAAATATTATATCCCCTCATCCTCAATTAAATTGCAAATTCATTTAAAAGTTTGTAAAAATTGTGCAATTTTTCATCTTTATATCCCCAGCTCCTAGTTCAGTTATTTATACAGAGTAGGTATTTCAAAAATGTTTAGTATATTGAATTTCATGCCTTCATTTGAATTATTTATCTGTCATAACTGACAAACAAAAAAATGGTACTTTTGGGGGAGGGGTAGTTCTTCACTTTGCCGTGCTAGATTAGCATACATTTTCATGTGGAATTGCCCAGAAAATTAAACATCATTTCATGACTAGGAAAAAACCAGGATTCTAATGCATTATCTCTCATGCTTCTGGAGAGCCTTTTTAGACATTAATTTAGTCCTCAAATATAGACATTAACGTTTTTAGCTTTATCATTTTGTAGGCTGTCTAAGAGGATAGGGAACAGAGGTGAGAGCAAGATAAAGAGATGAAAAGCAAGGAAGTGACTCTTGTCTTTGTCTCCTTTATTCCCTGATCAAGAGACTAAAAGACTTCTTAGAGTGAATGTGTTTTAATGTGTCTGCTTTACATTAGCTTGAAAATGTGCCCTTAATAGTGATAAATAGGACATTAACATTGCAGCTCTCCTTTGAGTATTATATAAGTCATGCTCATTGACACATGCATTTCCAAGGGAAGAATTTGCTTTTGCTGTTCCAGCTATCCTTTCTTTTCAGCTAAAGTGGGTGCCTGTATTTCTACTAGCTTTATGCGTGTGTACAAATATAAACATATATATGTGCACACACATGTACATAATGTATAACATGTGTGTTTATATACACATATACATACATACATACACAGGCACAATATGGGGTTTG
Organism: Pseudochirops corinnae; assembly: GCA_028646515.1. NCBI lineage: Eukaryota > Metazoa > Chordata > Mammalia > Diprotodontia > Pseudocheiridae > Pseudochirops > Pseudochirops corinnae. Next base: position 122,317,686 of record CM053586.1, read on the forward strand.
CATGTGTGTGTTTGTATACCAAAAGACTTAATTTAAGGAATGCTAGTTGAAGGAAAAGAGGCAATTCTCATGAGTCCTGTGTAAAAGTCTTCATCACTGCTCCCTATTCTGATGCTCTCTATCTCTCTATAACTTCTGTGGGGTTTTCCCAACATATCAGCAATCAGTCAAGGACAAGGAAGTCAGATATTACAATATCCATCACTGATCCTTGTTCGACCAGTGAAATCCTTGAAGTAAATGATTCCTTCTGTTTTGCTAAAGCCCATGAATTCAATTGAACAACTACAAATTCTACTAAAAATAAAAGTGAGGGGATAGAGATGGAAGATCACTTTAAAGAATTTCCAAATTTTCTTTGGAATTAGAATCACATATATTTTTTTTTCATTTTTAAAGCATTTGTAGACATTCGCAGATATATTTTCCCTCTCTCTCTCTGTCCTTCCCTAATGGAAAGGGAGCAACTAAACAAAGACATCTGACCCAATGACTCCACCAGATAACGTATGCTACAATTTGCCCTTGTAGTCCTCTACTTCTCAGTGAACTAGTCAATAAATGTTTATTAAGTGCTTATTATGTGCTAGGTACTGTGCTGATGCATTATCTATGCTATGTGTGGAAATACAAAAAGAGGCAAAAGGTAGTCCTTGGCCTCAAGGAGGTCACAATTGAACGGAAGAGACAAGTGAATAAGTATGTACAACCTACATACAGGATAAATAAGAAATGATTAAAATAGGAAGGTACTAGAATTAAGAGAAGTTGGGAAAGGCTTTTTGTAGAAGATGGGATTTTAATATGGACTCAGAGGATGCTGAGAGGAGGCAAGTATGTCTCATTTCTTCTCTGGAACCATTATTGACTTTTCATTTACTCAAGATTTCAGATGACTTTAGTGGAAATCATACAACATTAAAATTGTCAGAGATTTTAGATATAACCTAATCCAACCTTCCTGCTTCCCCAGTGAAGGAATCCCTCCTATTGTATCCTAGACAAGTACATATCCTATCACTACTCTTTGAGTCAGTCCTCATTGTAGGAATGTTTTTATTTGTTATTCAGTTCTTTTATACATTAGGCCAAATTCTGTGAGGTTTACTCTGATTCCTATTTGTTCCCTGAAGACTAGGGCAGACAAAGCATTAACCCCAATCCCTATTTCATATGAGTTCTTCAAATATTTGAGAATGACTATTATATTCTATTCTCATTGTATTCTTCTCCAAATACTCTCAATTCTCCCAATCATTTCTCATATGATTTTCAGACCTGACTATCCTGAGCATCCTCAGAATACTTTTGGTTTAGTCAATTTGACTTTTAACATATGGCATCCAAAGCTGGGCATGATACTTTAGATACTTCAAAAAACTGAATACCATTGAACTACTGATTGAACTACCATAATTAATTTTTCAGTGAAAATTTATGTGATCAGAAAGTTCCAACTCTTATGTGAGAAGCTCATTAGACTCTTATTACTATGCTGGGATTAAACTCTAAGGAAAACTTCTTTGTTATAGGTTTTCCTTACTATAGATCACAACAGTTTCTTTCTAAGGGCCCCTCTGACTCCAGCATTCAAAATCTGAATTATAGTATACAGCTTAGTAGATGTATTTGTGTATATGCTGGGCAACTAAGTGTCACAGTGGATAGAGTGTGGGGCCTGGAGTCAGGAAGACTCATCTTTGTGACTTCCTGTCTAGTCTGATGGTTACTAGCTGTGTGACCCTAGGCAAGTCACTTAACCCTGTTTGCTTCAGTTCCTCATCTGTAAAATGAGCTGGAGAAGGAAATGGCAAACCACTCCAGTATCTTTGCCAAGAAAATCCCAAACGGGGTCATGAAGAATCAACACAAATAAAAAATGACAACAATAACAACAAAAATTTGTGTATATGCATATGTGCATATATATGTAAAATGGAGTGTGTTTATGTATGTATGTATATATATATATATATATATATATATGTGAATATGTGTGTACACACACCTGTATATTCCATTATTTTATCAGTATGGGTCTTATGTTTATCATTGCAGGTCATAGCCCTCTGTAACTTAGATGGTATAAGTTACTTAGGCAAAAAAAAAAAATACTACTAGGTAACCTATATAGTACAGAGATAAGTCTCTTTCACCCAAGCCAGAAGAGTTTGTGGTTTACAGACATGCAGCTCATGGCTGGCCGATATTCAGTCTCTTTGACTTGAAGGAACTTGCGGGAGCTTACATTCTGCTGGCATAAATCTCAGAGAATTCAGGGTCACCTTCACACCACACTCAAGCATTACAGTAGCACTTTAGTGGAAACTATATGCCTCTATCTATATAGACACATTCAAGTCAATTCAATACATATTCATTAAGTATCCACTATGCGACAAGCACTGAGCTAAGCACTGGGAATACCAAAAAAAGGCAAGATAGCGCCTGCCCTCAAGGAGATTACAGTCTAACAGGGGAGGCAACATGCAGACAAATATACACAAAGGAAGCTATATACAGAATAAATAGGAAATAATTAACAGAAGAAAGGAGCTGGAATGAATATATATGGATATATGTGTGTAAAGCACATACATATGTGTATATATGACATAACTGTCACGCAATAAGCACTTAATGCATGCATATTTGTTGATTAAATTTAGTCAGCCTATGTCAAAAAGGAATCGAAACAGTTCATAAATCAAGACTTAGTAAAAGATAACAAAGATCTAATTAAAATAAGTAAACATGATTTCATGTATTTAAATTGACATTGACAGCTAATGTCAATGTTTCTAAGAGCTAAGACAAAAATAACAAATACATTTAGTTTTCATTTGTTGACAACAAAAAGCATACAAATTCATTTATACAGAAAATTGTCTTAGAAATAAATTAAGTGGGATATATTCTCTCTCTCCCTCTCTTTTTGTACCTCTTCCTCTCCCTCTTCCTCCCCTCACTCTCTCCCTCCCTCCATCCTTGCACCCTCCATCTCTTCCCTCTCTTGTCTTCTCACTCTCTCTCTGTCTTCTCACTCTCTCTCTCTTTCTCTCTCTCTCTCTCTCTCTCTCTCTGAAGAAGACGAGTGGTTTGACCTAGAGATTCCCTATGTTCTTAGTAATAAAATTTAATATCCCAATTTAAAAGTCTTAGCTTAAAAAAGTTCTCTAATAGGTTTTTGATTCTGTTTTCATTACTAATTATATATTAAACAAAAGGTATTAAAACATTTGAAGCTTATTTCCTCAACTTAAAAAAACTGTTGCATTACAAATAATTTCAGATTATTTCTACTTAAACATACTTAGATGTATATTTATAGTTAATGAAAGCTAATAATTACAGTGAACTCATCTGAAAGTATATGCAATATTCACATCTAGAGCACTGCTCACCTTTCTATTTTAAAAATTAACACAAATTTATTTTTTTTCCTTTCATCTCCTACCCTACTGAAAAAGAAAAAAATTTCATGTAAGATATATTCATAGTCAAGTAAAATAAATTTATTCAATGACTGTATATAAAATATGTCTTAGTATATGAATTCATCACCTTTCTTTAATTGATGTTAATTATTTGTTGTCTGGAAATATGAATAGTCATTGTAATATTAATAGAATTTTAAAAATTATAAAGAAATTAATAGAAAGAAAAAATGTAGAGTCTCAATGAAAAGAAATGGGAATTAAGGAGGTCAAAGAGTAACAGATCTTAAATTAACTGCAAGGCAATAACTATTTAAATTTGTTCTGATTAAAAGAAAGAGAACTTAATCAGTGGAACAGATTAGATGTACAACATATAGAAGAAAAATATGTAACACCCTAGTTTTTGATAAACGCAAAGACTCCAACTATTGGGAAAAGGACTCTTTACTTGACAAAAACTTCTGGAAAAAGTAGACAGCAATATGGAAGAAATTAGATTTAGACTAACATCTCATACCTTTTACAAAGATAATTTTCAAATGCATATTTGCTAAAATTGTAGAACTATGTCAAATAATGGGGGAAATGTTCATCTTTTCATTGCTCTTGTATTTTTTGAGAAAGCTTCTATTTTGTCTTCATTGCATATAATGTAATGGAAAGATACATTTTATGATATTAAAAAGTTCACTACATACCCACTCTTGGAAGGGTTGTTAGCATCAATGAGTGGTGTACTTGGTCCAGGATTTTTTCTGGCTATTAAGATGATCATGTGGGATATTTGTCTTGGTGATAATCATTGGAATATTTGTGCTGTTAAATGATTAATTATGTTGCTTGTTTCCTAATGTCCTTGGAATAAATTCTATTTGATCATAATGATTTCTTAGAATTAGATGAATCTCTGTGATCTGTTTGACAAGATTTTATTTCAAATGTTTGAGTCGATATTGATTAATGATATTGACCCATAGTTCTATTGTGCTTTGTCCTCCCTGATTTATGTTTCTGGACAAAATTAGCCTTATAAAAGGAATCTGCCAAGGTGTTTTTTCTCTTAATTTTTGAGGATAATTTGTGTAGTGTTGATACTATTTATTCATTAAGAGTATGATGTAATTCTCTTGTGAGTCCATCAGAACCATGGACTTTTTTTCTTTGGTTCCATTACAGCTGTTGTTGTTCAGTCATTTCAGTTGTGTCCAATTCTCTGCGATTCCATTTTAGAATTTTCCTGATAAAGATATTGGAGTGGTTTGCCACTTTCTTCAGCTCATTTTACATATGAGGAACTGAGACAAACAGGGTTAAATGACTTGCCCAGGGTTAGAGAGATAGTAAATATTTGGGGCTGAATTTGAATTCTTGAAGGTGAGTCTTTCTGATTCCAAACCCTATGCTCTATCCATTGGACCCCCTAGCTACTCCATTACAGTTAAGTCCGTTTATTTATTTTCTTGTTTCTTTAAGTATGAATTATTTCAGATTTCCAACTGGTCTTCTGTTAGTTTGGGTTCTTTTTTTTTTTTTTTTTTAAGGTATTGCTCCATTTCTTTTGTTCTTAGTTTTGGTAGCATATAATTGTGCATAGTAGGTTCTAAGAATCATTTTTATTTCTTTTGTTTTTGCTATAATTTCATCTTGTCCATTTGGTATCCAATTGATTTGATTTATTTTTTGCTTTCTTTTTAAATAAGATTAACTAAAGGCATCAAATTTATTAATTTTTGCGAAGAACCAGCTTTTAGTTTTATTTATTATATCTGTAGGATTTTTTTGTTGCTTTCAGTTTATTTCTCTAATTTTTGATATTTCTTCTTTTTTTGCTTACTTAAATTTTGTTGCTTGAGGCCACATTTGCTATTGGTTCATCTGCTGGTCTTCAAAGTCTTTGACTTTTCATCTTCCTCAGATTTTTCCCCTTATATTCCCCTATTCCACTCTTTCTGAACCTTTGGCAGCAGTTTCCTTAGATTTCACATCTGTCCTAGTCTCTTCCCACAATGGGCAATTTTACCACCCTTAGTCTCTACCTCAAGCGATTTTTGGGGAGAGAGTACTAGTTTCAACTTAACGTCAGTCCCCTTTATTCCAGGTTTGGTAGACACACAAATATATGTGACACCCAGCCCCAGTACCCCCTGCTTCTCAGTTCTCTGGTTAAGTGCTGCTATGTCAGCCAGAGCAAGCTTCTGACTTTAAGGCTTCCTACCACATATGGTGGAGTAGGGGCAGGGTTGAAAAATTGAGGTGAAGAGTTGAATTCTGTTGCAAATCATGTATGATTCAGTTTGTAAAGCTATATCAGAGCATGATAAATGGTGGGAGATGGGGTGCTAAGTAAACACATTAAATATTGGTAATTAGTCTTCTCTGCCATTATTTCATTGGGTTGTTACCTCACTAGGTTTGTTGGTGTGTTATATCATTGAGAGAGCTGAAATGATTTTTATCTCTTAGAATTCCTATTTTGGAGAAGTTTGAAAGGTCATGAGGATTAAAAAAAATCTACTCCTCCATCTTGTTGGTCATATGACCAAATAGTCCAAATGCTGTCTTCTAAATCTGAACTAAGGCAAAAAAAATGCAATTTATAAATGCGTCTTTCATCAGTTGGGGAACAATGCAGAAACACTGACATCAGTTAAAATATCCATCATCGGTAATCTCCTATAATTTACTTTTACTGACACATTTTACTCAAGGTTGTATACATCTTCTAACTCTACATATTTACTTCAGGAAACTGTTTTGGATACTAATTACAAACATTTACATGAATCTTAGAGAGGAGGCCATGGAGAGTTAACAACTTGCCAAAATTCTACTAAAAATATAGAACATCCTTTCTCCAGTTTCTTCAGAAAACTCAAGATGTTTAATGAGCCATAAGGTGAGTTAGGTGTAATCTCATTAAAAGTAGTAAGGATGAAAGTTTTCTCTAGGTCGTATGAACAGAAGATATCCCTTTTAAATGTAAAATGTAGCTGTGACAGAGACAGGTATTTTAAAGTCTACTTGTACTTTGATTTGTATGTTCTTCATGTTATTTCCTAAAGAGAAAATAAACTATAGTCTTTGTTCTTTAGCAGAACGGCTATTGGGATAATGGTGAAAAAACATTTGTAAAAGAATACTTTTTATTTTTATCATTCTTGGCTTCACTGCTTGTCAGAGAGATTGCTAATCTTTCTACTAGATAGTTGACTGTATTGTTTTGTTGGTGGTGGTGGGTTTTTTTTTGCCTTTTTCACATTAGGTTGTGTGTTTTTGAGGATCTAGAATCTGAATATAATGAATTTGGGTTGTATATATGAGACTCAAATGTTCTTGTGTTCCACAACCACAACCTAGGAAAATTCTCAGGAAAAAGTTAATTGTTCTTCCAGGGCAGTAGCATGGATTTGGCATCAGCTGAGCAATCACTGTCAATTACTTCAGTGACAGAAAGTTTCTATGTAGGTTTAAGGACAGGTACTGAATTTGTGATTTCATCCATATAGGGAACTTCCAGATGAGTATACTCTCTCTACCAATGCCAGTTGTCAATTTCTCTTGAAATTCCAGTCTTAAGGAGTTTCCCAGAGCCCTGAGAGATTCAGTGACTTACTCAGGGTTAAACCAGCTGTGTTTCAGAGACAAGCACCGAACTCAGGTCTTCTTGGCTTAGAGGTCAGCTCTCTAATTAAAGATAATGGTCATTCCATGGCATCACCATGGACTTTGTCATCAACTGATTTATTGAAATTCATTAATTCAATGACAAAAAGTTTCCATATACACAAAAATTTTAATAATAGCACTCTTTGTAGTAGTAAACAATTGTAAACAAAATGCATGCCCATCTGTTGGGGAATTGATTAACAAATTGTGGTATATGAATGTAATATTGCGCCCTTTGAAATGACTAATATAAAGATTTCAGAGTCACTTTGGGGTGATTTGTAAAAACTGATATACAGAAAAATAAGCTGAATCAAGAAAATAATTTATACAATAATCATAAAAAAGAAAAATGAAATTGAAAGACTTTACAACTCAGATCTATCCAGTGACCATTTTTAACACCAGAATATATCAGATACATATTTTTTTGCCTCCTGGTGGAGATGAAATTGACTATGGTAAGTGTTATTAGATATGGTCAGCTGTCAAGGTCTTCCTTCCTTCCTTCCTTCCTTCCTTCCTTCCTTCCTTCCTTCCTTCCTTCCTTCCTTCCTTTATCCAAGTGTACTTCTTTGTGACCAGGGAGAGTTCTACTGGGTAGAGTTTTATTGGGAAATGACAACAATGTTAAAAAATCAATAAGAAATTAACAAACAACAACAATAAAAATAGCAACCTCAGACTTAGTCTTGCCACTTCTAGGATTTGAAAATTGCCCCATCCTGATTATAATGCCATGCTTTGGTGAGAGGCATTGAGGGATTTGTGCTTTCCAATTTAATTATGTATCCTTGTCCAAAAGCATTTATTAAGTCCCTGTTTACACATGAGAATCTCCAATATATTGTACAAAATGACTTAAACAAACACAGACATTAACTGTGACCTTTAAAAGTTCACAACTGAGTAAACTAAACATGTTCTTGGTGCTGTGAAATCATAGCAGTCAAAGACTTGAGAGGACTACTATTTATATACTATAGATAAATTATATTGATAAAGAAATTGCTTACCTTCCAGAGGAGGGGCAGAAATCTGATTTGGGTTTTTTTTTTCATCTCTGTTGGGAGAAACCATACAAGAATATCACAGTATCTTGTAACAAATAGCTTTTCCATTGTGTTCTCTTCGACAGAGCAATTTGTTTCTATAATACAAAAACCTCTTTTTTGCATAACTGAACTTTTACATGGTATATCACTTCAAAAGATTAGTCTGAATCTGTGGATAGGGTTACTCCTTCCACTGATCTAGATTATAATCCCTTCACACTTTAATGAAGTTGGTAGAGAGAGAGTGGCTCAGTCTCTTAGTAACCAAACACATAACTCCTGTCAGAAGTTCAGTTATTGAAAGAGGGAGCATCTATACTCCTATGGTGATGATATAGGATGGGTAGCTAGGAGACCAATATGTAAGGATGGCAGCTGCTCTGGTGTTTATTTAGTTCTTTTTCATCTCCCTTGTTACCATGGAAAGGAGGTATACTATTTATTGCAATGTCAGAACCCATGTTGATGGTAGTGATCTTAAGACCTGCTACCTTGTTAAAGCCAGAGTGAACGCCACTGACGTTGAATGTGTATACAGCAGAGAGATACAGGATCATAGATTCAAGTGAATTGTACTCATTGCGGTTTGTGATTTATCTCTCCCTGCCCATCTTCTTGTGTTAAATATCTGTGAGTATTTGTGTCAATATAGTATGAAAAATGGAGTCATAAGAGGAAGGCTCAGGCCATACCTGAGAAAATTTCTCTGGGATATTTTGAAGGTTGACTGATCTATGGGAAGTGAGTGAATTGAGTCCTGGATGATTGTATCAGAACAGGGATTCTTAACCTTTACTATGTCATGGAATCCTTTGGCAATCTGTTGAAGCCTATGGGCTCACACTGATGCTTTAAAGTGTATAAAATAAAATATATAAGATAACAAAGGAAATTAATTACAAATAAAGTTTTCAAAGTTCATAAAGTTATCAAAATATGAAAATAAGTTTGTAGACCCCTGTCTTACAGTATTTATGGGAGCTAGATAATAGAGTTCAGTTGATCCACACAGGATATTGAGCAAAGCATGTGGTAGGAATGTCTGAGGTGACTGTAATAGGAAAAAGGAATGACTGTACCTGACTTTTCCCTTGGGAATGAGCAATGCAACTACAATGTCAGTCTGGGGCCTAGGTCTTTCTACTCTTGTGTTTTTAGCTAAGCCAGCAGAGTGAGATGAAGCTGGGGAATACAAGTGTCTGTTAGTCTAGGATCAAGGCTGGTGATGCTGTTGAACCAACAAATGGCAGACACCATAATTAGAGGGATGTAACTATGCTTTTGATTCTGTCTAGAGCAGTGGTTCTCAACCTGTGGGTTATGTTCAATTTGTAACAATGAAAATACATCCTGCATGTCAGGTAGATTCATAACAGTAGCAAAATTATAGTTATGAAGTGGCAATGAAAATAATTTTATGGTTGGGGGTCACCACAACATGAGGAACTGTATTAAAGGCATTAGGAAGGTTGAGAACCACTGGTCTAGAGCCTCCTGTCTGCATTGTCCTAGTTGAGCTTACTTCTAATTCCTGATGCTCACAGAAAATATCTAAGTAGCTCCTGACACTCTAGTACTCTACAGTGTCCATGGGGTTGATGAGGTGTTCAGGGAAGGTTAGCACCTCTGGTGTGAGGGTTTTCTGAGCCTTGTCAGTGCTTGTCAAGGATACTTATCCACCTTTAGCATTCACCTTTCATTCAACTCTCACCTGTGGCTCCAAGAAGCTTTTGTAAGTGCAATAAAACCATCTTGGCAAATGGACCAAACCAGATCAAGAATAACCAATAATTCTAAAAACTGTGAGTGAGTTAAGGGGATGTTTACCTCAAACATGTGAATATTTCCCAAAGCAAAATGAGTAGATTAGAATATTTTCTTTCAACAGCCAGGAAGGTGACTGAAGAAGGCACTATGAAGCTCTAAGATCCTGGTCAGACATTGAAGAAGCCAAGGTCATCCACTACATCCAAGGGCCATCTTCAGTCCTCTTGACTTTCATCTTGCCACTGGGCTTTTGATGACTTTGTACAACTTTGCCTCAATTAAATCTGGTTCATTCAATATGACTTCCAAGAACCAAGATGGCAGAGGAAGCAGTAAATTGTTGTAACTTTATCTTATTCACCTCCAAACAATCATAAAGTAGAGCCCCTGAACAAATCCTAGAATAGCAGAACCAGAAAAAAAGAAAGGATGAAATAATATTTTAGCCTAAGAAACTTGGAGGATCAGCGAGAAAGTTCTATCTCACTCAGGTGAAAGCAGAGTATGGTCCAGGACAGGAAGCATCCCAGCAAGCCCCACCTCCGCAAACCAGTGGGAGAGCCTGAGCCCCAGTGTGGTAGAGCGGGCAAATACCAATACCAGGATACCACACATCCTTAACATAATCAGGGGAACCAGCAGACTCCAGCTCTGAGAAGCACCGAGTGCTCCCATATAGCCTGGGGCCAACAAACATTCTAAAGTGGCCAGACATTCAAGTATTTCAGCACAGCCCCAGGCAGACAGGCAGCTGCCAACCAGAACCAATCTTACCTATTCAGCATAGCTCCAGGCAAACAAGCAGCCTCCAAAAGCCAGACCACAACATGCTTTAGTGTAGCTACAGGAAATGCAGAAAAACCCCACTGGGTCTTAGCACAAGTTAGACACCACTACTAGGACTCCAAATCAGCACCAGGTAAACTGCCACACCCCTACATCCTCCAGTAGTGCCAGCCAACCCCCACCCTAGCCCTTCAGTACATCACCAGACACAATGGTCCCCCATGGACCTCAAGGTAGCATCACTGCAAAGCTAGGTAAACAGCCAGAGCCTGCAGTCACTAGCACAAGAAGCCTGAGATAATGCCCCTTCTACCCTTTGAGTGCAGAGCTCAAATTTAAAGAAAGGAAAAAGCCCCTCCCCACCCCAAAGGGAAAAAAAAAAAAGATGAACAAAAAAACAACAAAAAAGAATCTGACCACAGAAAGTTATTATGGTGACAGAGAAGAGCAAGACAAACTCAGAAAAGCACAACAATGTCAAAACGCCTATGAGCAATACTCCAGAAAAAAAATGGGAAATGTTCTCAAGCCCAAAAAGAACTCGTGAAAGAGCTCAAAAAGGAGCTTTAAAACTATATAAGAGAGATAGAAGAAAAAATGGGAAAAGAAATGAGAGTAATGCAAGAGAATTATGAAAAAAAGAGTCAACAGCTTAGAAAACTGCTTAAAAAGTAGAATTAGCCAGATGGAAAAGGAGATACAAAAATCCATGGAAGAGAATAACTCCTTAAGGAGTAGTACAATTGGTCAAATGTAAAAGAAAGTAAAAAAAGCTAATTGAGACAAATAATTTTTTAAAAGTTGGAACTGGTAAAATGAAAGCTAATGACTCTGAGACACCACAAATCAAACAAATTGAAAAGAATTTTTAAAAAATGGAAGCAAATATAAAATACCTCATAGGAAAAACATGATATCAGAATCATTGGACTACCTGAAAGCCATAACCAAAAGGAGGACCTGGAGATCATCTTTCAAGAAATTATCAAAGAAAACTGCCCTGATGTCCTGAAATCAGAGGGCAGAACAGGCATGGAAAGAATCCACTAATTACCACAGGAAAAAAGATCACAAAACAAAAGCCCCAAGGAATATTATAGTCTAATTTCAGAACTATCAGGTCAAAGAAAAAATACTACAAGTGGTTGGACAGAAACATTTCAAATATTGGGGAGTCACAATAAGGATTACACAAGATTTGGCAGCTGCAAACTTAAAGAACCAGAGGTCATGAAACATACTATCCTGGAGGGCAAAGGACTTAGGATTACAACCAAGAACTACTTACCTGGCAATATTAAGCATAATACATCAAGGGGAAAGTGATCTTTCAATGAAATAGAAGGATTTCAAGCCTTCTAAAGATTTCAAAATTTGACCTGTAATGTCAAGACTCAAGAAAAGCATAAATAGGTAAAAAAGCAAAAGAAAATATAAGGGATTCAATAAAGCTAAACTGTGTTTACATCCCTATATGGGAAGATGATAATTGTAATTTAAAAAGATTATATCACTAACAGTACAGATTGAAGGAATATGCATAGACAGAGGGCACAGGTATAAGGTAAATTTCAGGGGATGACTTAAAAAAATTAAGGAATGAGAAAGAGGAGTACAATAGGTACAGAAGGAAGGGGAGAGGTAGAATGGAGTAAATTATCTCACATGAAGAGATAAGAAAGACCTATTACAGTGAGGGGGAAGATGAGAGGGTGGGTGATAGGCATTGCTTTTGAACTTTATCCTCATCACTATTTTTTCAAAGAGGGAATAATATATACAATCAGTTGAATACAGAAATTTGTCTTAACTGTCACTAAAGTAGGAGGGGAGGAGATGAAGTAAATAGTGGGGAAGTGGGGACTGACAGAAGGGAGGACAGATTGGGGTAGGTGGTGAACAGAGGCAAACCACTGGTGAGGTGTGAAGGGGTGAGGGGAGAGAGAGGATGGGCAACAGGAAAAATAGGACAGAGGTAAAAACACAGATAGTAATCACAACTGTGAATGTGAGTGGGATGAACTCTCATAAAACAGAAGCAGGTAGCAGAGTAGATCAAAAACCAGAATCCTACAATATGTTGGTTACAAGAAACACACTTGAAGTAGAGATACATGCACAGAATAAGGTTAAGGGGCTGGAGAAGAATCTAGTTTGCTTTAGCTGAAGTAAAAAGTGCAGGGGTAGCAATTCTAATCTTAGACAAAAAGCAAAAATAGATCTAATTAAGAGATAAGGAAGGAAGCTGCATCTTGATAAAAGGTACCATAGATAAAGAAGCAATCAAATTCGGTGAGTAAGGAATAGTCTACCTGTCAGATCTATGGGGAGGCGAAGAATTCATGACCGAACGTGATAGAAAGCATTATGAAATGCAGTACAGATAATTTTGATCATATTAAACTGAAAAGCTTTTGTACAAACAAAATCCGTGCAAGCAAGATTAGAAGGAAAGCAAAAAGCTGGGAAACAATCTTTACAACAAGAGTCTCTGATAAAGGCCTCATTTCTTAAATATATAGAGAACTGAGTCAAATTTATGAGAATACAAATCATTCCCCATTTCATAAACAATCAAAGGATATGAACAGAATATTTCTTCAGATGAAGAAATCAAAGTTGTCTATAGGCATATGAAGGTGTACTCTAAATCCTTTTTCATTAGAAAAATGCAAATTAAAATGATTCTGAAATACTACCTCATACCAGTCAGATTGACTAATACGACAAAAAGAGAAAATGACACGTTTATGAGAATGTGGGAAAACTGGGACACTAATGCACTGTTGGTGGAGTTGTGAACTGACCCAACTATTCTGGAGAGCAATGTGGAACTATTCCCAAAGGGCAACCAAACTGTGCATACCCTTTGATCCAGAAATACAACTACTAGATCTGTGTCCCAAAGAAATCATAAAAAAGGGAAAAGGGCTTACATGTGCAAAAATATTTATCGAAACCCTATTTGTGGTGGCAAAATGTTAGAAACTGAGGGGATGCCCATTAATTGGGGAATGACTAAAAAGCTGTGGTATATGAATATGATGGAATGCTACTGTGCAATAAGATATATGAACAGATAGATTACAGAAAAACCTGGAATGACTTGTACAAACTGATGCAAAATGAAATCAGTAGAACCAGGAAAATATTGTAAACACTATCAGCAACATCATGGTATGATCAAGTATAAATGATTTGGATCTTCTTAGCAACAAAATGATCCAAGACAAGTAAAAGGGACTCATGAAGGAAAATGCTATCAATATCCAGAAAAAGAACTGATGTACTCTGAATGCTGACTGAAGAATATTTTTTTTTTACTCGCTTCTTTCTTGTGTTTTTTCTTTTTTTTTTTACTTTTGATCTGTTTCTTCTTGCACAACTGTGAAATATGTTTTACATAATAGCACATGTATAAACCATGTAAACTGCCTACCATTTTCAGAAGAGGGGAGGAGAGGGACGGAGATAGAGAGGGAAATTTGGAACTCAAAATCTTGTAAAAATGAATGCTAAAAATTTTCTTGATATCTAATTGGGAAAAAAATAAAATACTATTTAAAATCCTCCCCAAAAAGCCAATTCACTCAAAAGTCAAGACTGCCTTTGAAATGAAGGACAAACAACAGTTTCTATCCAAAGGGTCTAGAATCTAGTTAGGTTCATCAACTCTGTTTATGTTTCTGGACAGCCTTTTCAAATTATTATGGAAATTATCCTATGACAAATAGTGGAGTACAGATAAGCCAATATAGAGTATTCTGGAGAAGGGTTAATCTGAAGCTTTTCATTTTTATTATCATAGCACATTGCTTCTTGCAAGAGAAAGACAACTCAGTCTTCTCGGATCAAAGCTGGGCCCTGAATATAGTCATTAATCCACAGATAGTGGCACAAAGTTGTATGTGACTTGAGGCATAGACTGAAAAGAGAACTTAAGGCACAGTGGAAAGAACACTGAGCCTGGAGTAATAAAGACTCAAGTTCAAATCCTGCCTCAGATACTCACTAGCTATAGACCCTAGGTTAGTCACTTAACCTCTACCTGCCTCAATTTCCACATCTGTAAAATTGGGATTATAATAGCATTTACCTCTTAGAGTTATTTATTAAGATCAAATTAAATAATAATTGGAAAATGCTTAGTACAATGCCTGGCACAAAATAGTTGTTATTATCATTATTATTATTATTATATCATGGACAGAAAAGAGTAGTGCTCTGAGGGGATATAATACTGGAGGCATAAATTAAGATAGATAAGGAGACAAGCTTTGGACCATGGAATTCTGATGTAAAGAGCAGAGTTGAACTGGCCGTGGAAGAAAGGAATAATGAAACAGTCTTCATACTGGAAAAAAGAGACAGAGTTGGACCTTAGGGCATGAGATTACTAAGTGCTTAGAGCAGTGGTTCTCAACCTTCCTAATGCTGTGACCCTTTAATACTCATATGTGGGCATATCTACATATGGGTGGACCCGCCTGGAGACAGATAGAAGAGTGGTGTCTTGGTTCCTAAGACCATCGGAAAAATGTGTTTTCTGATGGTCTTAGGCAACCCCTGTAACCCCTATGAAAGGGTCGTTTGACCCCCAAGGGGGTCACAACCCACAGGTTGAGAACCGCTGGCCTAGAGGGACTCTACATTTATCAAGCATGTACTTGGCACCAGGCACAATGACAGGTGTTTGGGATACACAGTTGAAAAAAACTATAATTCTTACCTTCAAGAAGCTTATAGTATAGTACGGGACATAAACCATGTACAGAAATAACTCTATTATAAATTAGACAAGTGTAAAGGAAAGATACTTTTAATGTATGGTCCTATAGGAAAAACAAATAAGTGAGGAGAGATATTTGCAGCTGGTGTGATCATGGAGGAAGTGGAACCTAAATTGAGATTTCAAGGAAGAATAACATACATCAAAGGGAAGAAAGGCCTGGTGGCTGTGAGACTACACGATAAAATAAACAGAGGAAACGAGAAGGGGCCTATAAACACTTCATTTGACTGAACGTAGTCTTTGAAATGGAAATAAAGCCATAAGGTGGCAAAGGATTGTGGATGTTTTGAATACTAAAGTATGGATTATTTTCCATTTCCCCATCTTGGTTAAGCGCCTCATGTTGGAGGGTAACAACGAAAGCAGAATGTCGTGGAAGCCAAAGTTTAAAAGAGATTATCAAGGAAGAGAGAGTAAGTGATGGTGTCAAATATGGCAGATGTGTACACGACAACAAGAAATGAGAAAGATGCCTTGGGAGTAACCAGCTAGCAATGCTGATGCAAAGGAAAACAACACAGACAGACTTTAGCACTGCGATCAATGCAGAGATGGCTCATGATTTCAGAGAGCTAATGGCAAAGCTGATTATGTGTGCTTCTTGGCCAAAAGGGGGGAAACTATAGGTGAAGAATGGTAAACAGCCAGTCAGTCAATAAACACTTATTTTTGAGCATCTACAATGTGCCTGGCACTGTGTTAAGTACGTTTGCTAGATTGTGCAAGCTTTGAACAATTTTTGGCTTTGTTCCCCTCTGAAGTCTGGATCTATTTCTCAAGTGCTGAGTGATGACTTTACAAATCTCTCCCTTTTCGTCTGTTATCAGTAGCATTCCTGGCCGTATGAAAGCTAAACAGTAAGAGAATCAATCTAGTGTTGCCTTCTATCAGCTGCTTTCTACTTCTAACCTTATTCTTTACAGCCAATCTCAGAAAAGGAGGAATAAGCTTTTGGTCATGAAAGCTGAGAAGACATAACTTTAATTGGTTTCAGTTAAGCCAATGGCTTACTAAAGACTCTTTAGCTCTCCCTTAGTGACTTCTTGCCCCTTGGCAGAGGTCCTGCTTCCCTTCATTTCCATATCACCTCAGGCAAATTGAAAAGATTTCAACTCCCATCTCTGCTGGAACACTAGCTCTGCAGAGTCATGGGTGTATGTTAGGTGGACCATGCCCATCTCTTCCTCTGTGCATGTGCTGTGGTCTTCTTTCTGGAAGCAGTGGTAAAGAAAGAAAGGAGACTTGGGGCTCCGACTGTGCCCCACTAAATCTGTGCTTTCTATTTTCTGTTTTGATGACTAGAAATTTTATGTTATGTGAGGGAATAGGGATAATTGCTTTTAAAAAAGGCCTTGTGTGTGAGAAGCACTTCAATGAAACTCTTACTGAACATAAAAGTAATTTATTACTGAGCTCTAACTCTTTGAATGGATTTTTAAAGATTTCTTTCTGTTGCTTTATTAGTTTTTTTTTAATGCAGTCCCATCCTTGATACAGTGTCCATATTTTATAAGATCACTACTTTTGTTTCATAATTTTTGCTAGGTGATATTTTTCTTTAATGAAAAAACATACTTGATATAAACAATGTCATAAAATGTACATTTTATAAGGTTGATAGCATAAATATGCATACATCTTGCTTCTAGATAACCTAATCAATAGACCAAGTCCTTTTAAATTCAGGCATGATCATTTTCAGTTTCTTTAAATCAAAATCTTTCCAATTTCACAAATGATAGCTTTTAGTTACAGCCTCCTTTTTTTTGGTTAAAAAATTTGATTACTAGAGATACATTCCTTAAACTGCATAATAAATTAGCTATGGGTTTATTGCAAAACTTAAAGCAGCTATAAAATGGATCTCACTTAATCACATTCTTCTCAAATAAATTTATAAACAAAGGACTATTGCAGGGACATTATATCAGTTTTTTGATCTTTTGAGAACTATAAAAGCAAATAAGGACTTTCATACAATAAATAAGATAAATATACATTTTTAAAAATACCTTTTAAAGGGAGTGCTGAAGATTACGCTAAAACTAGCTTACGAAGCTGAAGAGAAAATAGGAGACAGCTTGATACTTCACAATCATTTTTAGTTTGCTCTTGACATAGCTTTGGAAGTAGTTTTAATGTCAGTGTGTTATCATGGAAAGAATACTGGATTTGGAATAATGAAAGATAACGGTTTGAATTCAGCTGCCTCTGACACATTGAACATAGTTTGAATGTAGTCGGGTCAATTAAAAGCCTCAAGTCTTGGCTTATTCACTTGTAAAAGGAGAATGGTAATAACTTACTATGAACCTCAATAGGATGTCATGAGGATCAGATGCGTGTAAAGTGCTTTGAAACCTTAAATGAGATACTGTACATAAAGTGCTTTGAAACCCTAAAGCACCATGAAATGCAATATAATCTTCCACTGCTTCTTCTGCCATGATGGCTTATTATTATTAATGTCACTCTTAGAAATGGAAAGAATACTGTTACTCTCACCATAAATGTTGCAATTGGTATGACAAATTATTGCTGTGGTAAAAGTGATTGGATCCAGATACTATGATTTAGCATGGTCCTTAGGATAGTAGGCTTTCTTTTCTTTTTACATTTTAACAAACAAAACACTTTTGTTGGGCCCCCAACCCCCATTGCTCCTTCCTGCTGCCCTCTGGGTGGTCTGTTGCATTCCAAGGCCTAGGAGCCAGAGCCCTGATAAGGCTGTCTGCCTTACCTGAATGTAGATTAACAGCATTGAGCATGTATCATCCAATGGGATAGCCCACCCTTTCTTCTTGCCCCTGTTGCTGAGGCACGTGACTT
>CM053586.1:122336520-122371496 GCA_028646515.1 Pseudochirops corinnae
TGCCCCTGTTGCTGAGGCACGTGACTTAGTCTGCCCAGGTGGGAGATAAAGGGGAGTGAGGGAAGGGAAGGGGTAGAAGTAAGAGGTAAGTATGAGGTGAGAGAAGAGAGGTGAGAGAGGAGAGAGAGAAGGGAAGAGAAGATGTAACAATAAAGTTGCATTTCTAAACCCATCTGCGTGTGCCAGGAGCTCTGTTCGAGAAGCAATCCAGAGACGTCTGATGACCCTGGGGAGGGTAAGTGAGGTCGGTGGGCCAACAGGGAACCCGAGGTGAGAGGGTCCTAACAACTTTGTGTTAAGATGGCAGTATGAAAATTCCTAAGGGAGATTACATCTCTAACAAATATTCCAGTCAAGAGCTGAAAAGGCACCAGATGGAACAATGGTCTAAAAAATTAGAGTGAAATGCCACTAAGCTCCTTCAACCAGTCCAACACAACATAAGAAGAGGACTAGATGCCTGCTGGCTTTTAGAGAGAGTATTATCATGGGAGGTTTAAGCCAGTGCAAGCTCTATTAAATATAGCCTTATGCCTCCTGGAGTTCTGAATGAGGACACAAGGAACTTGAAGCCAACTCAATTTCCAGTAAAAATGCTATGGGCAAGGGAGACAAGGGTAGAGGATGTCAGTTGCTAACTTGCTCTTTGGTCAATGGGGCCTGAAGCCTAGAGGTACACTGAACTGGTTGCATCAGAGAGACTCTGAGTAAACAAGACCAAAAGTCAGTGAGATTTCTATCCTGGCAAATCAGAGAAACTCTAGGGCAGCGGTTCTCAACCTGTGGGTTATGTTCAATTTGTAACAATGAAAATACATCCTGCATATCAGATATTTACATTATGATTCATACCAGCAAAATTACAGTTATGAAGTAGCCACGAAAATAATTTTATGGTTGGGGGTCACCACAACATGAGGAGTTGTATTAAAGGGTGGCGGCATTAGGAAGGTTGAGAACTGCTGCTCTAGGGGATAGAGCAAAATGTCCCACACTTAACTCTTCATCTTCTTCACTAAATCAACTTCGCCCTCAAATAAACTTTTCCTAGTTTCTATATTCCTGTTATTTTAAACCTTTCTCCCCATCACCAAGACTTAAGAGAATCTCTCATCATTAACATATTCCTTTCCCTCTTGTTCTTGACAGATGTTAAATCCTGAGGAGTTTCTATCCAAGATCACGCTAATCAATTCTTCCCTTTCCTTCTCACTGACCCTCCCATGCTTCATCTTTTTATTACTTTTTCTTTAGACTGGGATCATATGACTGTATTCTAGAAGAGACATCAGAGGCCATCTAATTCAATACTCTTATTTTATATATGGTGAAACTGAGGCCCATGGAGGTTGTGACTTATCTAAGGTCACTGAGGCAGTAAATGTCAGAGACTGGATTTGAATACAGGTCTTCTGACTCCAGAATATGATATTCTTTCCATTATTCCATTAGACTCCAAATTTCATTCCTTTCCTTAATTTCTACTTCTCTTTCACCCTGAACAAAATTAGCAGACTAATCCTTCTAAAGCATAGCTAAGATTGTTTTTGAACAGTTGAGTAACATTCAGTAGCTCTGCTTGGCCTTTATTCTATAAGCAAAAAATACTTAGTTTGATGTTTAAACCCCCGTGGTTTCAAACTACCTTTCTAACCTTCTCTTTCATTATTCCTCTGTACATATCTGCTATACACTAAGAAAACTAGACAACTTATTTTCCCCTTAATTTGCTTTGTTTTCTACCTCACTCACTGCCTTTGCTCAGATATTCAGTCTAGGATGAATGCATGCTCCCCCTCCCCCCATATTCACCTTTTGAAGTTCCACTTATCCTTTAAAACCCAGATAATATGACTCAAATTTTCCTCTATCAAGCCCTTCTTGATTCCCGCAGGCAGAAGTGATCTCTCCTTCCTATGGACTCATTTTTAAATGCTAATTTTATTAGATTAACGTGAAGATTTCTTCTGGTAATATGAGTCTAAAGTTCTATGATATCTATATCTCTTTAATTATTACATGCCCCTACAATTCTTTTTATATATCTTTTCTCTCCACTAGTTTTTTTGTTTGGACACTGGGTCTCTCTATCTTCCTCAGCTGTAAGTGCATCAGGCACATGTGGGTAAGATGCCCTTACACACAGAATCTTTACCTGCTCTGTTTTTCTTACCTGGATCAGTTCAGCCATTCTTAGGCAGCTTGGTGGCTCTCCACCTCCAGAGAAACACCATATTGTTGCTGGACTTAGTACAGATGCCTAGTTGGCATTAGCCCAATGACAGCTCAGCACTCCTGAGTTCATGTCATCCAAAAGCCTAACCATCTACCATACCTGCAAGTACCGCCATTCTTGGCAGTAAATTCTTTGAGGACAAAGATCATATTTTATCTCTATCTCTTATAGTACATTGCCCTGCATATAGCAGGCTTTCACTAAATACGGAGTAAATTAGTGAATAGAACTATAAATAGAAATATACAGCACAGTAAATTAGTTTCATATTTGTCACTTTCTTCTTTTCAGACATGAGTCAAGGTTCAGTTTTTAATCACAACTCATATGTAGACAGCTGATCTTCAGACCTTTAATGGGACAAGATAAATGAGGAGGCTACACTGAGGGATCAGAGAAGGGTTGGTAAAACATTCTCTTCTTTATCCAAGATATAGAAGCATGCTCTCCTTTCACTGTGGTGCTGATAGAGTCTTTGAATTTGGCAAGACAGTGAAGTCGAATTAAGGGAAGATTATTTGAATACCACATAATTATGTTCCAATCTGTATAGAGTACTTGAAATAGGATGATTACGACTATTACTCTTTGACTGTAATAAAAAGAATGTGGTAAAATGTTGAAAGGTTGTAAAGAATTCTAATAGAAAATTGATTTTCTCATTTCAATTACAGAACTCCTAGTGTTTTGAAACATGCAGAACATTTAAAAACATTACTTTGCTCCTATTTGTTAGGCTCCCCACTAATACAGGAAACTTCCCAGTGAATGAGTTCTGGGAGAGATGTGGGGTCCCTCTTTTTAAGAGTATTTCTACCTTATCATTTTCTCTTCCAACCAATTCACAAGAGATAGGTTTTTCAAGAGATTTAAGGGGGGGCTTTGTTTGTTGTACAAATGCTTTATAGTCATGATTGGGAAATAGGTTAAACCTGCTGTGTCAATTAGCTTAATTGATGAGAAGCTCAATTGGTCCTGGAGTGTGTTAATTTCCTGAGGTGAACCTACTGAAAGAACTACTTAGAGAAACTTTCACAGTTGGAAAGGCTTTCAAATGCACTTGACTTGAATCAAGCTAAAGTTGCCATGTTTTTATCCATTGACTGCACCCAAACTATCATCTTAGTGTTTGTTATGTGAAGTTCTTTATCTTTATGCTTCCCAAATTTCATTTCATTTGACTTGGCTCCTCAAGATCTTTTTATATGCTGATGCTGTAACCTAAGTAAG
This sequence comes from Pseudochirops corinnae, assembly GCA_028646515.1. Classification (NCBI taxonomy): domain Eukaryota; kingdom Metazoa; phylum Chordata; class Mammalia; order Diprotodontia; family Pseudocheiridae; genus Pseudochirops; species Pseudochirops corinnae. The sequence continues at coordinate 122,339,987 of CM053586.1, forward strand.
TAATTATTCCTCCAAACCTAGTGCCATCTTGCAAATGTGATAAGAATTCTATCTACATCTTTCTTTACTGATGTTTTCAATATAAGCACTGAATATAAGAACAAAAACCCCTGGGCTCCCATAATCACCTCCCTCCAGGATGATATCAACACATTAATCACCTCATTCATTACATCTGGTCTTTCAACCAGTTCAAAATTCACCAAATTTCATTATCACTGAGTCTCCATTTCTTTGTCTTATATACAGAGACATCTTCAGAGACTATAACATATTTTGCTGAAATACAGATAAGTAGAGACTCCGGTATTCTCTTAATATGTCTTGATAATTTTTGAAAGATCTTCAACAAGAGTTCAACAGTGTTCTTTCAGATCTCAGTGATATAATTCCTTCAGGCTGGGTTGAAGTGTTCAGGACTTCAATTCTCATGACACTGAGGCCCTGAACAAACGGTTCATTTTATGTGGGTGATTTCACAGAGATTCATGGAAGGAAGGGGGAGCTGCAAGCAGACATGATGATGGTGATAGCAGGTGCAAGAAAGCAGGCAAACAGCTGCATAACCTACTTCCTATCTTTGCTATAAATATAGTCCCACGATGCCCACTAAAGTTATGTATTGAAGACGTACTTTATATAAAACCTCAATATATGGATGCCATGATCTATTTGTTTACATATTACGTCACCATTTAATCCAATGAATAACACTCTGACCTCATTGTTTTGTCCACTGAAGGCTACTTGGCTATGTGATTTTTTGTATCATGTTTTGTATTTGACCCTTGTATCTGGTCTACAAAATACAACTCTAATTAAGATGTTATGTACTATGTACCTACATATGTTTCATGAACTGGAGATATTTGACTGTGACTTTGACATATACAAATTAATCTATGGATTAATCTGTGGATCTGTGGGCATGAGGTGATAGTATGCAGGGATTTCTATTTTTTTTACCTGGGCAAAAAGTATAATAGGAGTGCAGCTAAGAGAGGACTACATTTCCTATGAGGGTCCAGCTTCAAGATTTCAAAGACAGGTTTGACTGGAGTTCTTGGGACTTCAATTCCCATGAGCCTGTGAGCTTATGGCATTGGATAATTACTTAGAAAAGCAATTGTGATTTTCATGGAGTGAAAGCTGTGTGTAGAGACATTCACGACGATGTCCTAGCCCAGAGTAGGAAGGTTAGCTCTGGTACAAAATTCCTGTCAACTACTTTGGACTGTTATTTAAGCTGAGAGAGAGCAATATAGAGAAAACCCCCTGCTAAGAACAAGATGATGGAAAGCGCCTTTTATTAGATTCTACATGAGTGGACCATTTCAACCCACTTACACAAGAGATATTTGCTATTTCCATTTCACACCAAAGTGTGACTTTCAGAGACAGTTGTTTTCCCTATTTCCTGAATGAATATGTTGAGAATGTTTTCTCATTTCCTTTATTAATTGTTTTATCATACCAATTAAATGATTTAATTTTAAATTTCTGCTCTGTTAGTCAAGACCAAACTGAATTTAAATTATCTTAGAAGTTCCCAGATGAGCTAAGATGGGGTCTTGGACTAAACTAGATAAGATTGGATTAACATTCAAATAAAGGCTCTACATTGAACCAAGTAATCCATGTGAATGCAAAATTGAGTGGTGACCAAATCATTCAGAAAGTTAAATCCTCCTCTCCAGCATAGTTTTTTTACTCAGTTGGTAGCCTCCTCTGTCTTCTTTTCTACTTCCAAGTGCTTCAACTTCATTTTATAGTGGTGATATAAGTTCCTCTTATGTTCCCAACTCCTTCAGTTTCTTCCCCAGGACTTCATAATCCTTAGAAATTCTTTCTCAATTCCTACCATTGTTATTACCAATTCACAAAAATATCACTACACATGGCTAACTTCAAGGAATGAAGAAATGAATTAAAAATCATTTATTAAGTACTTATTACATTCCAAACACTGTAGGTACTAAGGGGATACATATAGAAAAATCTCATACTCTAACGGGAGAGGGGCATATAAAGAAAATTTATTTATGAGACAGATGGAAAGAAAGAATTTAACTTCAATGGTCAGCAGGCCAGGGGTCCTATATTACATAAATAGGTCAGATGATAGTGCTAGGAAATTCAGGTCAGAGATGTAGGGCAAATGGTAAGGTGTGGAATATGGCAGATAGCAAGACTTGTGATCCTCTATCTCATTAGAAGGAAAGAGTTGTAGACTCTCATCTCATTCAGTCTGGGCAAAGGGTGAAGGAGGGGGGAAGATAGAGGGAATTCCTAGTAGAAGTCTTTCTACTTGCAAAGATGGATTCTAGGATGACCAGTGTCTAGGAAGGTAAGGGGAAAGTTTGCACACAACAGGGCAGGTCTTCCCAATGTTCAGTTATCCTGGATGGGATCACTAATATGTATTTTTTCTTTATTTTGTATTAATAAGTGATCTTGAGCTCAATGGTAAATCTGTGGCTTCTTTTATATTATTATGCCAAGCAAATTCTGATTAACTTATTCCAAGTTGAAACAACACAGAATCCTGAGAGAGAGACAAGTGATAAATTATGCCAGGCAATTAAAACCACTACCACTACCACCTTGATTGCTACCTCCTGTCACACTCTGATGGAGACAATTCAAGAATAAGAACTTAGAAGGCCTGTGAATAATATCTCCCAAATCACTAGCCCTACTTCCGATCATCATTGAGAGGGTATAATCCCTGTGTTGAATGCACTCGCCACCCACTATACCTCCACCAACAATTGCTAACCAACTGTCATCAATAGGAAGGTAAACCCAAGAGCCCTGGCAATAGGAGTACCACCCAGGCCATTTAACCTGCTTCCAATCTGACTTTTACCCCTATTGCTACCATCAAAGAAACAACCTTTTAGGAGAGGGAGTCAGTCATCACCACCAACTGCCAATTGACAGGGCAAGTAAATGTAATGATTATGGGATTTGAAGATCTTCCATGCCCCTTGAACTTGATGACATAGCAGGAAGGGGTGGGACAGGAGGAAGCTGGAGCTGAGCTGGAGTCAGCATGGTGACTAGAAGCAGTGGCTGTGGCACAAACTCCTTTTTTTTGAGCCAGCCAAAATTTCTGCTAAGGACTCCTGCTGAGGACTGTGGGGGGGCCAGAGCTGCTGGGAGTGAGCTATGTGGGTGCTGAGCAATTGCTGTGAGGGAGGAGAGGAGTATCTTTGCCTGAGGTAGCCTGTTCTGTTTTGGAGGCTTGATAATGTGGGTGTTTACTACATTAACTATGTGTGCCAACTCTGTAGCTACTGTGATGGCTTTGATTTTCTGGTTTTTGGGACTCAGGGTTCTGGTATTTGAATAAATGTTCTAGTTTTGTCCCCATGTAGAGAGCCTGTTACATTTTGTGATTAATAACCATATTAATATATTTATCATCACCATAGGCATTGTGAATATTGCATTGTTGATACAGTAAGCCAACCAAGCCGAAGCAACCAGGCACCTTGAGGGAGAGACAGAAGATGTTATATGCTAGGGAAGTCAAATCATTCCCTCATATTCCTTCAGACAGCATAGAACCTTGAGCCTAAACATATGGGGAATAATCCCAGCCTAGAAGTCCCACATCCAGCCTAGCTTCTGCAACCATTATCAAAGAAATCAACCCTTGTGGAGATGCAATCTGGCAGCTGTTTCTGAAGGTACTGCAACCAATGCCTCTTTGGGAGCTACAGCTACTGAAGACTGGAAAATAAAGTTCTTGTCACTAGAGTTCTTGGTTCCGTCAAATGGCTCAATATCAGAAACAGAAATGGCTTTATCTGAGTCAATAACATTAAAAAACATGCATTATGATCTGCTTTGCTCCTGTATGCTAAGGATAATGGGGACTTTCCATTTGTTTTGCACCTGAAACCTCCTAAATGTGTTGTCCCCCCAATAGAAAATCAGCTCCTTGAGAGCAGGAACTATATTGCTCTAATTATTCTCTTCTTTCTTCCTTCCTTCTTTCCTCCCTTCCTCCCTCCCTTCCTCCCTTCCTTCCTTGTCTGTTTCTCTCACCTGCCCATCAAGCTACTGGTTCTTACCTCTTCAGTTTCTTGAGCAACTATTGTATCTCCCACTTAGATGGTCCCACCCTTGTCCAGGCACAGGTGATTAATAGTTAGCAGGGTCAGGCTAATGCCCTCATGAAGACAGTAACTGCAGCTGGCAGAAATGAGATAACTGGAGTTAAGATGGCAGAGTGAGAGTCATTATTTATACCTAGAACACCCCTTCTGCAGCAGTGTAGAAAACATACTATGCCAAATGCTGATAGAGAAATGAGACAGCCTTGCTGCAGATGAGCATGCTCCAACTTTCCAGCATCTTCCTCACTTTAACCTTCTCTCACTTACTGCTGGGTTAAATACTGTGTGATTATAAATTGCAAAATACATCTTTAGCTTTTCTTGCACTACAGGCCTCTATAATCAAGAGACTGGCCTCCCTTGGATGTGGTGTCGCACAGTAGAAAGAGTCTTGACCTCTGGGTCAGAGGTCCTTGGCTCAAATTCTGATTCTGGTATTTTTTGTGTCATCTTGGGAAAGTTATTTGACTTCTCTGGGCTTCAATTTTCTCATCTTTAAAATGGCAAAGAATGGACTAGTTGGCCTCTAACATACATTTCAGCATCTATTATCTTATTCTCTTCTGCTACAGGAAAAGCAGGACGAGGCAGTGTAAAATGTGGAAAAGTTTTAGAACTTGAAGGTCTAACTTTGAATTCTGGTTCTCTGTGACTTTGGGAAGTCATATGTCTCTGATCCTTAGACCCTTCATCTGCAAAATGATTATAATGCTGTTAGCACAACATACTTCATAGGGCTATTGGAAATCAAATGAGAAGATTTATATGAAAGCAAGCCCTTTGTAACTATAAAGTGCCAAATAAATGTGTGCTATTATAATTTTAGAGCATCTAGAAGGGTATAGGGGGAAAGGGTAAGTCACAATTAGGCCCTAGGCACTTAAATCCTCTGAATATGCTTTTTCATAGAGTCCTTTAGGGACCAATTTCACTCAGCAGCCCCAGCAGCAGTCACTTTGTTGGGAGTTAATATGAGGTACAAGACATTTCAAAGATTGGTGTGTAACTCCTCTGTAATATTGGGTAGAAAACACTAACATAAAAGTGACTGTGAAAGCACAGAATTCAATTGTATACACATTTTAAAAAAAGCAAATTGTTCTTTAGAGAGAAATTCTGAAGCAATTTGAAGGCTCCTCCCCAAAAATGCAATCAAGGGAAACAATTTGGTAAAATATCTGAGGAAGTCAAAGGCAATAGAGAAACAATGAAAATACATATTTTTAAATGATATGAGAAACAGAATGGTATAATAGAACAATGGACTTGAAGTAGAAAAAATTCAGTTTAAATTCAACCTTTTACAAATATTAGGTGTGTGGCCATAGGTAAGTTACTTAAACTCTCTGAGCCTTAGGTTCCTTGTCTGTAAAATGGGGGTAATAGTACTAGGAGCACACATCTTATAGGATTGTTGTGAGTCTCAGATGAGACAAGTGTATGTAAAATGTTTTGTAAACTTTAAAGTGCTATATAGTGTCCCAAAAGTCTTAGTGTATTTCCCTAAAACATGTCTTCCCTACATGACAGCAGACAGTAAACTTCTCAAATTACAATGCTGTTGATCTCATCTCTGGTCTTAGTCTATGGTTAAGGTTATGGGTGACCTGAGACAATAGATCAGCAGAGGAAGCCTTTTACTATTAAGTAGAACTGTGTGACAGTCTGGTACACTTGTGATAGAGGAACAGTGTGTACTGGGACAGCAGTTAAAGAAATAGGTCTGAGAATAAGTTAGGAGGTAAACTGGGAGCAATATATTAGAGAAAATATATTATCATCATGTTATCCATTACTTCCTTAAGTCTAGAAAACCAACACAACAAATCAAGTATGAGTGCTCACAGTGAAAATTTTAAAAATTAGCCCTCATATAGGGAAGAGTTATATTGGTCCTCCAGAGTAGAGTTTCATATCTACAAAACCAAAGAGTCATTTCAAAGTAGGAAATGCAGAATTATTGGCCTCATTGTAATAGTCCTAGTCCAGCCATTTGAAAAATATTTAGAACTAACGATTACATAACAGTGCCCCAACCTTTTGAGAGCCTCCCAAAGCCTTTGCTGCCCCATCCTCTCTGATCCTCAGAGGGTGCCTTCCAGTCATTCAGTCATTGTTACACGTATGAGATCTGTCAATAGCAAGAGACTAAACTAGTCTGTCCAATATTTGCTTCATTTGGGAAATGAAATAGATGAATAGTCCTCTAAGAATGTCATAAAAAGCATTAGACAACTAGATATAATATTAGATAAAGTACTGGACTTGGAATTAGGAAGATCAGTGTTCAAATCCTACCTTAGAAATATCCGAGTACCTATGCACATAAAATGCTTTGTAAGTATATATGCAATATGTACCATATGTAACTCTTTATAAGTCACTTCAACTTTCTGTACCTCAGTATCATCATCTGTATGTAACCCAAAGCTTAAATCCCATTTGCATAAAATTCTTCATTTGTTGAGACTAAATATTTATGGGTTAGAGGTAAAATGAAGGGCAGTGAAGTAGCATAGTAAATAGAGCACCGGCTATGGAATCAGAAGGCTCTGAGTTCAAATCCAGCCTCAGTCATCTACAAGTTGTGCAACCCTGGGCAAGTCACTTAACCCTGTTTGTCTTAGTTTTTCTGCAAAGTGAGCTGGAGAAAGAAATGGCACACCACTCGAGTGTTTTTGCCAAGAAATCACCCCAAAATGGGGTCACAGTGGGTCTGACATGACCGAAATAACTCAACAATAACAGAGGTTAAAATGAGAGGTGAGAACTCAGTGGCTTCTAAGGTTTCTTTTCACTCTAAACCAGTGATGCAGTGTGTCTTTGCAACAGAAAGCATATCCCTATATCCAAGTGTAACAAGGATGAAAGATGAAAAAAGTGAGCTATGACAAAAACAAAACAAAACAAAATACACCAAACAAGACAAACTCCGCCTAGAGACACAGCTAATGTGTCCTAGGGGCAATTTCTAGCTAGAAGAATACTCCAATTTAAACCTGCAAATGTGTATTAAATGCCTACCATGCACCTCTCTGTCAAGCAATTGGAGGGTATAAAGATAAATACTCTGTCATCCCAGTCCTCAAAGAGGTTCAGAATCTGGGAAGACAGAAGTCTCTTTCTTAGCCCAGAATTCTGTGCTGCAGTTTGGAAGTAGGCTTAAATGTCTGGGTTGGTCAGCTTTAATAATTTTGGGAAGCTGGGCATTGCTCAAAGTGCTGTCTCTTTTGTAACATATGAATGCAGACCTGGAATGTTTTGGTTATCTCACACACTTTCTAATGAATTACTGCCCTATGGGGCAAACTGCTGATTTCACAGAAGCTGACAAGTAAATTATTGATTTAATAAAAATTCAACCTTTAGCCAAGAGTGAGGGGAACACTGATTTTTTTTCTTAGTCAGTGTGACTCCTCACCTTTTCTGTTGTTTCCTCTAGTTAGCACAGAGATAAAATGAACATTGTTATCAAAGAACTCAGTGCCCATGCCACTTATATGTTAGCCTATGTGAATATATTATATATTCAAGCAGGGATGGGGAACCTGTGGCCTCGAAGCCACATGTGACCTTCTAGGGCCTGGGGTGAGACCCATTGAGTGAGTCCAAGTTTTACAGAACAGATCCTTTTATTAAGGGATTTGTTCTGTGGAGTTTGGCCTTGAGGTCACAGGTTCCCCACCTCTGTAAGGCGTATCAGTAAAATTACAACGATGTATGCCCACCTCTTGAAGCTGTTGCACAAATGAACATAACTCCATAGATTTACAGGAACTTAAATCATTTGAAAAATATATAGTACCATACATTGCCAAGTAAGAATTTTTAAAAAATCAATAATGTAATCAGAAGCAGCTGATAAAATCTTAGTGAAAGTGAAAAATTGGATTAGAAGTGGATTAGAAGAGTAAAGAAAGGGGTTTGTTGATAAGTGAGAATTTTCAAAGGAAACAAGAAAAGGGGAAGTTTGGAACATTATTCAAAACTGGTGAAAGGGGAGAGTAGTCTGATAAAAGAAATCCTTGAGAGTTTTAGGAGTTGGGGAGATTAGAGGTATATTAATTCAGGGAGATTGTGGGGAATTTAAGATCAATGGATGAAACACAATACAAACTGATTTGCCAACAAGTGGAACTAACTTATCCATTTACTTGCATAGTATAGGGGAAAACAGATTGAAATAGTTAGGACTGAGGGCTTGTTTTCTGACATAAGAATGAAGGAAGAGAGAGGTGGCAGGAATGAGGATTTTTGAAACATTTGGAGAAATCCAAATTATTTCTTAAAGGAACTTCTTTTATGTTTGTCAAGGTAATGTTCAGTGTTAGTATTTAAAACTCTGTCTTTAAGTCAGAGAGTTGGGGTTCAAGGGCTATACCCAGTGTTTGCCTAGAAAATACAGTATACCCATAGATAAATTATTCAAGGTAATTTGAGGGAGGTTAGAACATTAAGGTGGTGTTACTTGAGTGAACCTGAAAGCCTTAGAAATGAGATAAAACTGCACTACAGGTATGGGGGACAAACTTGTTTGAAAAAAGAAAAGTAAGGAGTAGTTGGAAGATCAAGATCAAGAAATATTTGTTAGTTTGATGATGAGAATATAGAGGTCATATCAAGCAATAATGTGAAGTACCAATGTAAATACAGGTTTAAACCAGATTATGGAAGTCCTAAGGCACCAGACTAAGAAGTTCGTATTTTATATTTAGAAAAATAGAGATTCCTGGACAAGATAATGACATGGCCTGAGCTAAAATTTAAGATGATTGTTTTGAGTGTTCAGTGGCTATTGGAGGATGGATTAAAGAGGAGAGACTGGAGGAAGGAAAAATCAAACAGGAGTCTATTCAAATAGTCCAGGTGAAAGATGAGGGGAGCTTGGACTAGGGTGTTGATCATATAAATTCAGATAAGGCAATGGATATGAGATGATGAAGAGGAATATTCAACAGGACATTAATTGGGGTCAAGTAAGAAGAGTTAAAATTGGACCTTATCTTCTGAAACAAGCTTAAAGTTAAATGAGAGAATAGCAGGACCATCTTCAGGAATGGGTGGATTTGGGGTAAGTGAAGATTTTGGAAAGAAGATAAGTTCTGTTTGGGATATATTAAGTTAGAAATACTGATAAGGCTTCCAAGTTGAATTATACATTCAAGAGCAAGAGATAAGATGTTGTACTCCAGGAGAGAAATGGGACTGAATGGGTACATTTGAGAGTCATCTACATAAAGATAATAATTGAAACTTTTGAACCTAATGGGATCAATAAGACAAAGAATGTAAAAAGAGAAGAGAAGGACTAGAGGAGACTCCTGAGTTACACCAGTGCTTAAGGAGGTGGGAAATAGTTGGTGATTCAATCAATCAATAAACATTGATTACGTGCCAACTGTGTACCAGGAAGCAAAGAACTCTAAGAAAGAGTGACCAGGCAAGGAGAGGGCAATGTCACAGAAACGAAGCAAAGAGAGTATTTAGGAAATTCAGTTTTTGTTGTTCAGTCATTTTTCAGTTTAGAGTTTGGGGATTTTCCTAGCAAAGGTACTAGAGTAGTTTGCCATTTCCTTCCATAGCTCATTTTACAGATGAGGAAAATGAGGCAAACAGTGTCAAGTGACTTGCCCAGGGTCACACAGTAGTAAGTATCTGAGGCCAGGGACTCAGGAAGCTGAGTCTTCCTGATGTCAGATCCAACTCTCTATCAACTATGCCACCTAGCTACCCAAGGTATTCATGATGAGAGGGTAATAATAATGAGAATTAATAATAAAACTAAAATTATTAATAACAATAGCTGGTACTTATATAGCACTTTAAAGTTTGCAAAGCACTTTATAAATATTATCTCATTTAATCCTTGCAACTCTGGAGGCAGGTGCTATAATTATCCCCATTTTACAGATAAGAAAACTGAGACAGAATAAATGACTTGCCCAGGCTTGAACAGCTAGAAAATATCTGAAGCCAGATTTGAACCCAGGTCTTCCTGACTCCAGGTCAGCACTCTGTCCACTGTGGCACCTAGCTTTCTTTAGCCAATAGTATAAAAAGCTATAGAAGGGTCCATAGAAGAAAAGGTCTGAGAAGATGTCAAAAGATGTAGCAGTTATTAATAGATCAGCAAGAACTGATTAAGGGCATACTGTGATGCATGTACTGTTCTAAGTTCTAGGAATGTAAAACCAGTCACTATCCTCAAGAAGTTTATAGTTTACTGAGGGGACAGCTTCAAAGATAATCATGATATGATGATATAGAATACATTGAAAATACAAGCACAGTGATGCAGGTGGGGAGGGGCAAACATTGCAAATTGAGGAATTAGGAAAGACCTCTAGGAGGAGTTGAAACTTCAGCTTTTACCTAAAAGAGGCTAGAAGTTCTAAGAAGTGCATATGAGAAGGGATATTATAGTAGATATAGGGACCATGTGCAAAGACATGAAGCAGGAGATGGACTGTTCTGTATATGGAACTGTAAATAGACCTTTTTGGTTGGAAAACAGATGATATGAGAGGAAGCATTGTAAGTATTCAGTCTAGCAAGATGTTAATGGGATATAAGATATTCCCTGCCCATTAATAGGTCTCACATGGACATCCTATGGAACCCATTAAGGGAAGTTTGCTTAGGGGAGGCTTGCTTGTAGGAAGGCTTTCACACCTTTTGCTAATTTCTAATTAGACACTGAGTCAAGAGGGTTGCAATGCCTTCTTGATCTGAGAAGTGTATTTACGTTCTGAGTTGGCATTTTGCTTTGGGGGCTCACTTACAAGACAGATGCTATGATTCCCCAGTTGAGATTCTGAGTGGCCTGACTTTTTTAGAACTCCCTGACTGCTCAGATGTAAAGGCTCTCTCTCAATCTAGGGATGTGTAATGGGGATGGGAATTTGAAGATTTTGCCTGCCCCTTAATAGACCTAGGGGGGAGTTTGAAGACCTCTCCTGCTTTGAGAGTAAACTCTGTCCCCTAATAGGCTGAATGTAATCACATTAAGACTGTGATGGAGGGAATTTGCTAGAGGGTGCAGCAGAGCCCACAAGAAGCTTCCCTGCTGTGAAGATAAACTCTGCTGCTTAATAGGCTGAATGTAGTTACATGGAGCCTGTGGTAGGAGGAGTTTTGCTGAGGGGAAGCAGAGACCACAGGTTCAGAACTAGTCAGCCATTGGATGAGAGAAAGGAGGCTCAGGCAAGGAGAGAGTTTTGTGAGTAAATATTGATCTAGTATTGGTTTGTTAGAAGGCTGAAGGATGCTGTGGCTCTGTGTTCTTATGGATTCTGAATATCTTTGGTACTATGATGGAATTGGCTTACTACTTTTGGCATTCAATTTTCTGGTGTCTAAATAAATCCTTCAGTTCTATCCTCTATCTGGAGAATCTGGTATATTTTGCAATTGAATGTCATGAGATACTTATAGGCACAGTCTTTATTGTGATTGTGGGCACTATAAATATTGCATTGGCACTACAGGATTTATGTAAAGTATAGTTGACTCAGGCAGTCAGAGCCCTGTCTGTTGGTCATTATTTCTCTGCTTGTATTTTCTATGTCTGTATTTTCTCTGAGGTTCAGGGTGCTGACTTTTCCCCCTGAACTAATGAAGGTGATTAAAAAAGATTGTTGATCCCATAAACAACTATCTTTTCTAGTAAAGCAGATCTAAGAACCTGTGCTAGTAGTCATCCTGGGCATGCCAGTGTGGTTGCCCTTACAAAGTTTTAAATGCCAAAATGAGAAATTAGTATTTTACCTTAGGGGCAATAGAAACCACCAAAATTTCTTGAGGAAGGAAGTGACATTTTCAAATCTGTCCAGAAAATCGGTTTCTGTGTGAAGGATGGCATACAGAGAAGAGAAACTAGATGCAGAGAAACCAAATTAGGAGTCTATTTGCAATAATCCATATAAGAGTGGGTGTGGGCTTGAACTGGGGTAATTGTAGTACAGTAAAGAAGAAGGTATTGATGTGAAAGATATTGAAGATAGTTTGCTAGACCTGGAGTCATCAAGATCTTTAGTTCAAATTCAGCCTCAGGTACTTACTGGTTATGTGAACCTGAACAAGTCATTTAATTTTTATCTGTCAGTTTCTCATCTGTAAAACTGGGAAAATAATCCTACTCACCTCTAGGGTTCTAATGAAGATAAAGTGAGATAATATTTGTAAAACCATCTATAAGCACTTAAAGCAACAGTAGCATCAGTAGTAGTAGTAGAGGTAGAAGTAATAAAAGTAATCATAATAATAGCAGTAGCATAGCAGTAGCAGCAGGAGGAATCAAAATAGCAGCAGTATTAATAGTAATCATCATCATAATAGCAGAGGCAATAGTAGTAGTCATAGTAGTAATTATCATAAAAATAGCAGCAGTATTAATAGTAGTAGTCGTGGTCATCATAATGATATGTCACCTGGCTCTCCTAGGAGCAGTAATGGTAGTAGTAGTGGTATTTAGAAATGAAGGGGAGTGAGAGTGAAGAGTCAAGGATGAGTACTAGGTTAAAAAATTTGAGTGCTTGAAAGGATGTGGTGCCCTTAATAAGGAGAGGAAAGTTAGATAAAGGGTGGATTTAGGGGAAAAGATGAGGACTCCTGTTTTACACTTGGGTTTAAGATGACTATAGGATATCTAGGTGGAGACGTCCAGCAGGAAACTGGAAATGTAGGACTGGAGTTCGTAAGAAAGATGAGAACTAGGTATATAGATCTGGGTACATAAGTAGTGTACAGTTGACATTTCAATCTGTGGGAGATGATGTGATCACCATGAGATCGCTGGTAACTTTTGAGAGAGTCATTTCAATAAAGAGGTGGGATTTGGACAAATAATAAAGAGGTTGAAAAGAAAAGTAGTAGAAGCCATGTGTGTGTGTGTGTGTGTGTGTGTGTGTGTGTGTGTGTGTGTGTGTTGGCTCAAGGAGTATGGCAGCAGAGGGTCAAGTAAAGGTTTTGTTTTCTTTTCAGTACTGAGGAAACCTGGACAAATTTGCAGAAAGGATAGAATGTGGTGCAGTGGGTAGAGCACTAGAGCTGAAGTTGCGAAGACTTGGATCAGAATATGGTGTCAACCACTTACTAGCTGTGTGACTTTGGGGCAAGTCGCTGAACAAGTTTCTGTCTCAGTTTCATCTGCGAAATAGAATAATAATAGCACCTACCATGCAGGGTTGTTGTGAGGATCAAATGAGATAATATTTGTATTGTACTTTGCAAACCTTAAAGCACTATAAATACTAACTACTCCTACTTTTAATTTTTATTATATAAGGAGAAATTGAAAATACAGAAGAAAAAGAAATAGGGCAAATTCCTGAGAGGCAATGAGGTCAAGGTCACAAGTAGAAGAATTAGACTTGGTGACAAGAGCAGACTTTTCATAAAAAGGGTAAAACAAATGAGAAAATAGCAAAGATATAGCTAGGTTTAAAGATTTAGAGGAGGAGTGATGAGGAAGGTCATGACAGATGGACTAAATTTTTTCAGCACAGAGTGAATATTATCTGTCAGGGGGTGGAGGAGGGAGTAGCATGAAAGGGGACTCAGAGAACAAAAGGTTTGCAACAGCTGCTGCAGAGACTAAAACAGAAAGTCAGTCAGGGAAGAGTAAAAGGGTTTTAGTCTTTGAGAGGCAGCTTGAAGTACTGGAATAAAAAAAAAAATCTGGATTCAAATCCCTCCTCAGACACTTACTACTTGTGTGTTCTTAAGAAGCAAGTCACTTTAATCTCTCTTGGGTCTCAGTTCCTCAAATGTAAAATGAAGAGGTTGAACTCTCTGCATCCAAGGTCCTTTTCTGCTCTAGATGTATGGTCTTATGATTTCTGTGTGTCAGTGAGGGTCCAGCTGAGTTGCTGTTATTATTTTTCTATTACAAAAAATCTGTACCGTTGGCACTTAGTTTCAGGTTTGGGGCAGAATGAATCATTAGAATGAGTCTAGGTCCAGCTGAAAGGAAGGCCCAGTTTCTTCTAGTAGTGTTTTAGGTTGAACCTCTTGAACAAAGGTATTCATCCACAGTCTAGTCTGGAGCCCCACTTGCAGGTGGCACAGGATGCTCAGATGGTCACCCAAATGGTTCAACAGTTTCACTTGGAGATTAGAGTACCTTGACTGGCACCTAGGGTATATACAACTCTAGTAGCATCTGGTTCAGGCCATTCTCCAAGGTCGGGGAAGCCTCAGGGCATTAAAGTTATAGACCACTCATCTTGGGCAGGATTCTGTATACCTTGATGGAGGATGCTGCCCATACTTTGATTCTGAAGCCACAGAAGATACCTTTATGTTTTTTTTTTCCTCTGATTAAGGAAAAAGTGCTACATTATCAACAGAGCAATATCTTCTCAGGCAAAATACAAACCCAAGGACAGGTAGGGATAGGAGGAAAACAAGTAGAGGCTGCCCAGGCAGTTGACTAGACCTTAGACTAAGGAAGAAGTTTTGAAAAATTTGGGAGGTGGCACTTATGGCACCAGCGGTAGAGGGACTGGTAGCAAAGGAGATGGTTGGCCCTAGGAGTTGGTGGACAAACTAGTAGAGTTAGGTGAAGGTGAAGGTGAAAGGCAAAGGGTGCTAGAAGGGAGCAGGACACCAGAACTGTTTGGTCCAAACACTGTTGAAGCAAGAAACAGGCTTGAATGACTTAGACTCCTCAAGTGAGTTTAGATAGAGACAGCAGTTAATAGGTATTTTAGCTGACCCCATCAGCAAGACTGAGGGTTAAGGGGTGATGAAATATTAAGAATGGATGAATAACTGTAATGGTAATGGTAATTTGAAGATCTTCCCTGCCCCTTAATAGGCTTAAGTGAATGAGGACCTTTCCTGATTTGAAAATATACTCTGCTCCCTAATAGGTTGAATGTGGTCACATGGAGCCTGTGGTGGGAAGCCTGTTTTTTAGGAAGGCACAACTTTTGTTACTTTGTAATCAAGAGGATCATGAGGGTTGTGATGTTCTCTGACCCTGGAGAGGGCTGTATATACCTCTGACGTGTGGTTTTACTTTGGGGCTCACTTTGGAAAGAGTTGTGTGATTTGGCCAGATGAGACTCTGGGGAGCTGCTGAGCCCTCTGGCTTTAAAAGCCCAGAAGCTGGTGCTTCTCTCTCTGGTGACTAACTAGGTATGGATGTAATGGTCAGACAGCTAGAAACCCTGTCCGCTGAATTGTGTTGTTTTCACTGTCTGTATTTTTGTCTGCTTGTAACTTCTGTTTGTATTCTCTCAACTTCAGGGAGCTCACTTTTCTCCCTGAACTAGGTAAATGATATATGTTTGATTAAAGTAAGATTGTTAACCCCGTTTGCAGTTGGTTTCCTTTAGAAAAGCAGATCAAAGAACCTGTGCTAACAGCCATCCTGGGTATTCTAGAGTGTTTACTGTTGCAATAAATTGGTAAGGAATTGAAGGGTGAAAGACAGTAGATGGTTTAACTCTTAGGTTAAGATGGAGGGAGGATGGGAGGAGAGTGATACTAAAACAGAGTTCGTGTGCAGGAAGAACAGGGAGAGATGGAAGAACTGAATATTAATGAGAAGACAAAGCAAAGGGTTAAAAGTGGTAAAACAGAAGGAAATATATAAAGGACATGAAATAATTATTAAAGAGGGAAATTTTAAAGTTAAAGATCATGAAGCATACATCACACCATTTGACAACTAAGTCAGCAAAATTCAAGGTAAGGTCAACTCTGTACTTCCCAATCCAAAACACAGCCGTTGTATGGCATCCAAATTATAAAGAGATATTAATTTCCATATGTTTGCATTGGATATTTATTTTCATTGACTTTTTTTCCCCAGAGGTGATCAACTGTCCTTCAGACTAAAAGAGGGAAATAGTATAGGAGAGAAGCTTATAAGGTACATTATGACAGTCTCGAAGTGTCCTCTGCCATTTTGTTTTTTCAGTCTTTCAATTAGTGTGGGATTTACCTACCTATCATAAATACATTGGTATTAAGAAGTGTTTAGTGCAATACAACATGCATTTATTAAATACCTACTTTTTCATGCAAGAGACAGCATGGTCTATGGAGTTAGAAGGTCTGTATTTATTACTAATTTGAATAAATATTATTCTTTAAAGGTTAAGTGAAAGTATTTGTTCTTTAAAGGAGTATGGTATAATACTTTCAGGTGAAAGCTAAAACAAACTAGGTTATGATTTTCCCAGAGAGATAATCTGATTGAAGGCATGAACCATAATATTATTGATAAGTCTTCAAGACTAAATTCATCTGCCCATAAAGACTCCCAATGCCAAATAAGAAAGTTTGAATCTTCTTTTGAAACAGATATACAACAATAATTGGGGAAAGTCTCAGTGGGCTGTATGTATTGGCTAAAATATCTTATCACCCTTCAGCCTGTTCTATAGATTGAGCACTCTGATCGACTGACCATTCCCATTGCAATGGAACCTGTTGCCCAAACACCATTCTTATTCCATTTGAGCCTCTGCTTTGTCACAATAATAAAATTTCTTCACTCCTTGTTGGATTTACAACATCATGACCTGTTCCTATCTCCACATATATAGTCTTCCTTCTTCCTTCTAAATGGTCCCCCCTTTCCCAGTCACCCTAGATCAGTGCTTTGTGCCATACACCTTCTGCCAACAGAATTCTGTGAAAATAAAGTTTTATTTTTTCCTTACCAGTATCATCTGCTACAGCAGAACAAGTGCCTTCCTTCTTCCTTCTCCCACCCCTTGAAAAGGTGGCAGGAATAAGGACTTTATGATCTGCCACATCTTGTATATACCTGCCACACATTATCTGTAATTGTTCAGCCTCTCTGTCAGTAAGAACATTAAAAAAATTATTTTGCTACTGTGGCAACATTCTGCAAAAAATCTCTCTGGAAAGGAGTATCTTTAAAATGACAAGCATATTATGGTGATTTTATAACTCCTACAGGAGCTCTTATATACTTTCAAAAATATATTGCTTAAACAATGTAGGTTTCCATTCAATTCAGAGAGTAGAATGCTGAAAGCAAGCTATTTTACCTTTTGTTTGTGTCATTTTAAGACATGTTTATTAAGTACCTATTACTTGTAAAGCACTATGCTCAGTACTAGAGACACAAAAATGAAAAAGGAGAGTCACCAGGCATGGCAGCCCATTCCTGTAATCCCCGCTCTTAGGCTGAGGGTAGCAGATCTCTTGATTTCAAAAGTTATAAACTGCAGCAGGCTAAGCTTATCAGGTGTCCACACTGTTAGGGATTCATAGATGAGCCCCTGAGAATAGGGGGTTACTTAGTTGCCTAAGGAGGGGTAGACCAGCAAGCTCCTGTGTTGATCAGAATAGGATTTGACTCATTACTAGCCTTTACTCTTCTAGACTGGGTAAGATAAGGAGGCCCAGTCTTTAAAAAAAAATGTAGAGTTTTTGTCTTCAAAGAAATTGCAATCTATCATACTGCATTCAGAAACAGGGGTGATAATAATACCTGACATTTATAATGCAACTTAAGATTTGCAAAGCACAACTTACATTACTACCTTATATTATATTACATTAGAACTCCATAACAATTATGTGATATAGAGGCTAAAATTATTCCCATTTTGTGGATAATGAAACTGTGGCTCAGAGAACTTAAGAGACATACACAGGATTACAAAGTATTTGAGGCAATATTTGAACCAAAGTCTTTCTGACTCCAAATACAGTACTCTATCCACTAAACCAGACAGTCTGTAGGGTGGAGCGTGATCAGTGCAGGAGGATGATCCATAGTCTTCTAGATACATTTAGAAGGAGGGAGAACACATTCTGTTGAAGGGGAGAAAAGGAGTCAGGGAAAGGTTCATAGAGGAGGTCAGATTTGAGCTGGGCCTTGAAGAAAAAGATGAAGAAGGATTTCATTTTTGGACAGGAATGCCTGTGCAAATATATGGAGATCTTAGATCATAGGATCACAGACTTAGACTTGGAAGAGACCTTATGCATCAGGTAGTACAACTCCTTCATTTTACAGATGAGGAATCTAAGGCCAAGAGTACCTGGGTCTGGAACTTTCAGGGGTAGAGCCAAGATTTCAGAGGAGAGAAAGCAATTAGCTGAACTCTCCCAACATTCTTCTCTAAACAACTTAAAAATATCGCCTCAAATAGAATTCTGGAGTGGTAATGCCTGCAAAAGGTCAGAGTGAAACATTCTTTCAACCCAAGACAAAATAGAAGGTCAGAAAAAGAGATATCTGTGACGTGGGGTAGATGGTTGGTCCGGAGCCTGAGTGGCTGAAACATCAGTGTTAGGACTAGGTGGTGGTGACAAAAACAGCATCAGAAGCTCTCTAGCCAGAGATAGTAAGTGGACCTTGAAACTGGGCAGAAAGAAATTACAGAGTACCTTTGTGCTAGCACTGGACATAGGGCCAGTCACTTTTTGGCAGCTCCATTGCCTATAAACACTTCTGGCTCATAGTTCAAGGGCAGAGACTTGACTTTTGGTCAAGAAGGAGTCAGAACCCTGAGGAGCAACTGTTTGGAAACTCCATTTTCTGTACTCACTTCTGCTGAACTTCTCTGGGCAACCAAATTTTAGGGTAATTTTCCATAAATCCTCATGATAGATAATATTAAAGGCCTTGTAAGATCAGTGAATGCTGTGTACAGATCTCTGTTCTGCTCCTGTCATTTCTCTTGAAGTTGTTGGGTAGCAAATACCATATTGACGATTTCCTGGAGCCACACTGGCTCTCAGGTAGATGATCAGGCTGTTCCCAGAAGAAGAAATTAAAACTATTAATAGTCACATAAGAAAATGTTCTAAATTATAACTGATTAGAGAAATGCAAATTAAAACAATTCTTAGATACCACCTCATGATTATCAGATTGGCTAACATGATAGAAAGGGAAAATGACAAATGCTAGAAGAGATGCGAAAAAACTAGGGCACTGATGCACCATTGGTGAAGTTTGAGCCAGTCCAACCATTTTGGAGAACAATTTGGAATTACACCAATAGAGCTATAAATTTGTGCATACTTTCTGACCCATCAAGACCATTATGAGGTCTATATCCCCAAATAGGTCAAAGAAAAGGGGAAAAAAAGGATGTTTTGTGCAAAATATTTATAGCAACTCTTTTTGTGGTGGCTAAGAATTAGAAATGAGGGGATGCTCATCAATTGGGGAATGGCTGAATAAGTTATGGTATATGATTGTGATGAAATGCTATTGTACTATAAGAAATGATGAACGGGATAGTTTTTGCAAAACCTGGGAAGACTTAAATGAACTGATGCAAAATAAAGTGAGCAGAATCAGGAGGACATTGCACACAGTAACAGTAATCTTGTAAGGATGATTAATGGTGAAAGACTTAGCTACTCTTATCAAAACAATGATCCAAGACAATTCTAAAAGACCCATGACGAAAAATGCTATCCACTTACAGAGAGAACTGATGAACTCTGAATGCAGACTGAAGCATACTTTTTAGCTTTATATGTGTGTGTGTGTGTATGTGTGTGTGTGTGTGTGTGTGTGTGGTGTGTGAGTGTGAGAGTTTTCTTTTGCAACATGGTTAATATGGAAATATATTTTGCATAACTTCACATATATAATTAATATCAAGTTGCTTATTTTCTCAAGGAAAGATACATGAGAGGGTGAGAATTTAGAGCATAAAATTTTTAAAAATATTGTTAAATTCTTTATATGTAATTGGGAGATAGTTAATGAATATTAAAATTTTATATGTAATTGGGAAATATTTAATGAAATAAATAAAAACGATTTTTAAAAAGAGTACCTGGTTCCTTTCCAAATTATCATCTGCCATTATGCTTAGGGTCTTTAATACTGATATTAGAAACCTTTCTAACAACTTGACTACAAAATTCCTCACTCTTCAACAACTCAATTTCAACCACACGCCAGTCCTCCCCATTCCTTGAAATTGTATTATTTCTATGATCCATAGGATTATAGATTTAGAACTAAAAGAGACTTTAGAATTCATTTAGTTCATCTCATTTTTCAGATGAGGAAATAAAATCCTGAGTGATTAAGTAATTTGCTGAAGGTCACATAGATGGAAGGATAGGCTTCATAATTCCACCAAATAGATCCAGAATTCAAATCTAGGTCCACTGCTTCCAAATCCAATCCTCTTTCCATTGCACCACACCACCTCAAGATGAGAGTTCAGGACAATATCAGAAAACATCTTATTATCTAGTTTAAGTTCATTGCTGAAATAGATGGCTTTATGTGGTCATAGTGTGGAAACCAAACCATTTGTTTTTTTTGTATATTTCCCCAAAGGAGTAGCTCTTGATATGTTCCCATTCCCTAATGTAATATCCTAGTAAGATAAAGTCACTGCAATTATATAAATGCCAACTTTTTAAACAACCTTGCAGGGCCATTTTGAGGATTAATACCGAAGGGTAATTCCAAGCTTCCAAGGCACCTTGAACTCTTCAGAGGGGGCACTATCAAATATAAGGCAGGGAGGAGGAAAAGTCCCCATACAGATAAACATGAATAATGAAAACTGCTGCAGTGTTTGTGATCTCCAGTTAGCTTACAGCACAGGAGGAAGTGCCTATCGGCAACAGCTGGGTTTAGAAATGTCATATGAAAGCTTATTCCTCTAAAGACTGGGATTCTCAGAAGTGGCATGTTTTCTGTTAGATGAAACATGGACAAGGCATACCCTGTACAAAGTGAGGCAGAAGACTGGCAATTATCTGGTGAGTTTAGGAAGGACAGATAACTGGTCTGGGTTATTCAGAATAATCTATCTATCTATCAATCTATCTATCTATCTATCTATCTATCTATCTATCCATATTATTTAAAGAACTTTCTTTAGCTATGCAAATATTTCCAAATGATTATCACAATTTCTTGGCCAGGAATTTTTTCCTGCATTACTTTGGTAACCATTTCTCAGTTTTGCTTTATACTCTCTCTCCTACTGTCATCTTTGGTGACAATAGACAGTTTACATGCTGAGGAACCACTGAATATTTTCATTTCAAAATTCCTTATTCTTCATCATTTATTTCTAATCTACATCAGCCCCACAACAGCCTGATTATATCCTAATCAATACTAGAAGCTACACCACTAACACAATCTTGAATTTGATGTTTTCCTCACCCAACCACATGTTATCTTTTTTATTCCCCCCACATCTACTTTCCCTGTTCCCCTCACTAAACACACACACACACACACACACACACACACACACACACTTGCAATCTCCCAGCACTTATATTTTGCTCATGCCATTGTTCCTCCTGTTCATGTTAGACTCCAAACCCAGCACAGAAACTAGTCATTGGATGCTAAAATCCTAGGAATATGGAACTGGAAAGTACTTTAGGAATCATTTATTTCAATACTTCCATTTCACTTATGAACAAACTGAGATTCAGGGTGGTGAAATTATTTGCCTCAGGTTCCCTTACTAATTGGTAGGAAAGCTAAGACTCAAATTGCTTGACTCCCGGGTTCTTTTTTTTTAAACCATCACAGCATGTAATCTTCACTAACACCCTCAGCTTCTTTGCAGTTCTGATCTCTTGCAGTATGCCTGTTACATAAAACTAGATCTTAACACATCCTGTGATGGGGATAGAGACTATACTGACTGGAATTTCTGCAGTTTAAAGAGTTCCTAATGAGTAACTTCCTTTATTAATGCATATAAGCATCTTCTCTGCAACTTAAAGTCTTAGAGGGTTGCCTAGATCACAGAGAGATAAAATGACTTGTTCAGAGTCAGACAGCCAACATTGTTGGAAGTGGGATTTCAATAAAGGTTTCTCAGGCTATGAGGAGAACTCTGTTTATTATTCCATGGACCATCTCATTTTTTAACCTGCAATTTTATCAACATAGGAACTTTCCAGAGAAAGAAACTCCTTTTACCAATACAGAATGATTGGTTCCTTCTCTTACTATTTTACAGGGTTGCTTAAGAACTTTTCTGGGTCAGAGAATTAGTATGTTTCAGAGGTAGGGCATGAAGGTAGCTTTTCCTGACTGATGTTTACTCTCTATATGCTACATCATATACTCTAGCTCTCCCCAAACTAATCACAATCCCACATTCACTACCACGGTTCCATCTCAATTTCTGCTCCTTAGCCATAATAAACTTGGATAAAAACACAGAACAGGAAAGACCTCACACATTAAAATTCAGGGCCTACAGGTTCTATTTGACTCTTATGACCTGGAAACTCTATTTTTTCCTCCCTCCCCCAGTCTCTTTCCAGTACAAGTTCCAAGATAGCAATTGTAAATTCTTGCTTACATAAACCCCCAACTCTGTTCAACCACCCTCAATCTCAGATGACAACTTAGCTTCCTATTTTATTGAGATCAAAACTCAACCTCATCATATGTGTGTATGTACCTGTATGTGTGTGTGTTGATCTGTTTAATTTTTGTTTGTATCCCCAATGCCTAGCACAGTACACCTTGTACATAGTAGGCACCTAATAAATGTTCAACTGATGAATAATTGATTTAGATCTGTTCTTTTGTTCTTTCTTCTTATATCAGATGAAAGGGTCTCTGTGCCACCTTAGAGTTCCCCTTCACTTGTGCTCCAATTATCTCTTTATTCATGAAAGACTCTGTATGTATGTATGGCCACAGAAACTCTATCCCTCATACCATTGAACATGGATAGGCTTCCCTATTTAAAAAAAAGTAAAACTAAAAGCAAATAAGTCTCTCATTTGGTCTAGCTATCTGCTCCAGCCACTATCCTTTTTTTCCTGTTACTATCAACCCATTTATATATTCTCCAAAACCCCATACAATGTGACACCATTGACTACTTCCTCTTTGGAACTCCCTAGTAATTAGCACAGTCTGTGGCACAAGCAGTCACTTAATAAATGTTTATTAATTGACTAACATTGACTTCTATAGCCCTATATTATACTATGCTTTCCTCTATAAACACTCCCTTTCTCTAACTCCTTTCTTGGTTCTTTTTTTTTTAATGAATTTTTTTCTTTTCACTACCCCTCAGTTTTCTCTTTTTATGCTCTCTTCCTGGGTAAAGCTATAATTACCCTAGAGAGGCTTGAAAATTCATCTTCTATGTCTTTTTTTCTTCTTGTCCTTCAGATCCATTAAGTAAGTTATGTCAGTTCTTCCTACCCAAAATCTCTTGGATCTGTCATTTGTTCTCCGTTTGTGATTCTACCATCTCAAATTAGATCTTTATCATCCTAAACCACCTGCATAGCTTTCTAATCTAATCTAATCTGATCTTCTATATCCCCCTGCCCTAAATGCACTCTAATCCATTATTGATACAACCATGAACTTAATCTTCACCACTTCCATTCATTGTTTACATATTTAAGAAGACCCAATAAATTACAATTTTTCACTGGATAAAGAATGTAATCAGAATTTTAGAACTAAATTGGACCTTATAGAGAATCTATGCCCAGCAAAGTATGAATAAGTACTTCTTGATATCAAGGAAAAAATATTAATGCTGTACTCTGCATTTTAGGCACAAGTCTAACAGAAAACAACAACATTGTTCTAAATCAAAGCATTCCACAGGCAGAGGAAAATTTCCAATCTATCAGTCCCCACACACTCTTGGATATCCTTCTACCCCAAGGTGATCTGAAGTAATATTTATAGGACTCTTGAACAGAAAAATAAAATAATATGTTAAAATCCAGGGTGTGGTTACCATTCTAGAATAGTCATGACTTCCTTCCTTGATCCCTTCCCCCTTAAAGATTGAAAGGAATATCGTCTTCTCTCTAGTCAATATTTCATCCCTTTTCAATACCAATCTAAAAAGGTAGTTCCTTTGAGTGGGTTGTAGGACAATAGATGCAGGGGATGGGAAAGGTTAGCAACAAAAGAAAAAAGGCCAAGTTTGGTTAAACTTTGATCTATTTCCTGTAATGTTAGCCTTTGTTCTTTGCTTTTTAAATATATTCAAACAGGGAAAAGTCTAGAAAGGATTTTTACTTCAGAGAAATATTACTTCTTAACATTTCCAGTTAAAGTGAAAAGGAGGTTTTTAATATGTTCTACCTTGGTTATGTTGGAGTGGACTTTTTTTTTTATATATAGGACAAACTAAGATGACATCTGAGATATTCTCCAACCATGGTATTCTGTAATGCTATGACTTGGTAAAGTATTCATTTTAAAGATCAAAGCACTGAGGCTCAGAAATGTGACATGATTTGTCCAAGGGCATGTAGAAACTCGATGACAGACACCAAACTTTTCCAAGTGTTTCTTAATCTTTCTTAATTTGTTTTAGTTACCCTCATTACCTACTAAACACTGCTCTAGGGCAAATGGTCTCATTGGCCTAGTAACAAGTTTACTTTCCTAACCTCATCTCTGTAAACTTCAATGGTTCCCTATTATCTTTCAGGATCAAAAATAAAAACTTCTATTTGACTTTTAAGTATTTCATAACCTGATGCCCTTCTACATTTCTAGTCTTTCTTCACCTTACTCCCCTCCACTTGGTCTACAACCCAGTAAGACTAACATCCTTGCTGCTTCTGGAACAATACACTCCTGACTCTATGCATTTGGGGATCTGTTAAAGATGATGATCCCCATGCCCAGAACTCTCCCTTCTCGTCTCTGCCTCCTGGCTTCCTTCAAGTCTCAGCTAAAATCCTACCTTCTCTAAGATACCTTCCCTGGTACCCCCTAGTGTCTAATGCCTTCTCTTTGAAATTAGCATCAATTAATCCTATATATAACTTACTTGTGTATAATTATTTTCATGTTGTCTCTCCCATTAGATTGTGAGCCCCTTGAAGCCAAGGATTGTTCTCTTCCTTTCTTTAATATCTCCAGGGTTTAGCACAGTGACTGTCACATAGTAGGCATTTCACAATTGCTTATTGACTAGACTTGATTACTCTAATGTGTTTCTCCTGTTGCCTTGAATGTCCATCTTTCCTCCTTTGAAGGCTTATTGGTATCCTTTATAGATTGACAGCTCACACCTCCTTCAAGAAGTCTTCCCAAATACTTCTGGTAACGTTGATCCGTCTTCCTTTTCTTATTAGACATGGCCCATATCTATATGATAATTTACATACACACACACACACACACACACACACCTCATGTTTTGTGACCCTAAATTTCACCTCTCTATTAAAGAGATGGCAATGTATATAATATATATATGTATATAATATATATGTATATAATATATATTACATATATATAATATACAATATGTTCTACAGTCTGGGATTGGTTACTATACTTAGTAGGAGTTTAGTTGCCTTTTAGTGTTATTTTGCTTTACTTTATTGTTATCATTGTTGAAATGATTCAGAGTCAGAGCTAAGAATTCATGTACCTACTGCAGGAACAAGAGGAAAAATTAGGAGGCAAGACAGTGCCTGGCTGGGGTGCAAGGGCAAAAACAACTCCTTGGCATACTGTAAGATTTTTTTTAATGGGGCTAGAGCATAGGAGTAGGGTCTGTTGTTGTCTACCCTTGTTCTCAAAGAGGACCATGACATCAGGCAGGTGATGCCATGACATGCAAGTGAATTTAACTGAAATGAGGGAGGGCTGTGAAAAGTCACCATCCTCACTTTCTCCTCCGGAGTCATCTGGGTCCAGCGGCTAGATATAAATCAGGACAACTGGAGATGGCCCAGGATGCAGTGGGTGACCTTAGACTTTTTAAGCTAAGGTCTTTAACAGATCTTAGTTTGAGGAGGAAACAACCATTCAGTGATTAGGGCTAGGTAAAAAAAAGAGCCAAAGAATGGTCTCTTTTATCAAAAAAAAAAAAAAAAAAAAGGTCATTCAGGGAGGAGAAGATCCTCCGAGTTTCTAGCCAAAACAGAAACAATGCTATTTATATTCAACTTTGAGCCAAGCAGGGCCCAAATAATGATCAAGTGGGGCTTGGTCTGGGATCTATTGTTGGCCAATCAATGAGTACCAGAGTGATTTGGGTTTAACGCATAATCTTTAAAGAAATCTAGCCTGGTAAACCCCAAGATATCTTGCAAGGTTTCAGTGATCAAAATTTACATTCTTTTGGGCAGGCCATCTACAGGGAAGGAAGGAAGGAAGGAGGGAAGGAGCTGGGTCCCCAGTGGTCAGTTCCTACTATTCACAGAGGTTCTTGAAAAGGACCATGACATCAGGAAGGTGATGCCATGACATGCAAGTGAATTGGATTTAAGTGAGAGAGGACTGTGTGTGCAAAGTCACCAACCTCACTTTCTCCTCCTGAGCCATCTGGGTCCAATGGCCAGATACAGATCAGGATGACTAGAGATGGCCCTCCTGTAGGGACAAGCAGCCAAGAGAAGGAAGTATACCTCTAGTATGAGGCTGCTGCTTCCAAAGGTGAGAACAGGGTTGGGGATGAATTTGTCTGGTATTTAAGACAGGAAGGGAAGAAACTCATTAGCCATTTCTCTGAGTCATGCCTTATTTTCCTGGTTCTATGTACTTGATTCAGCATCAGTTCATACAAGTCTACCCATATTTCTCTTAGTACCTCTTAGTTTTCTTTTTCTTTGCTTTCTGGAGGGGGGAAGGCAGGGCAATTGGGGTTAAATGACTTGCCCAAGGTCACACAGCTAGTAGGTGTTCAGTGTCTGAGGCTGAATTTGAACTCAGGTCCTCCTGACTCCAGGGCTAGTGCTCTATTCATTGTGCCACTTAGCCGCCACTAGTTTTCCTTCTTATAGGACAATATTACATTGCATTCATATGCCAGAATATCTCCATCTATTGTCCAATGGGCACCATTTTATTTCCAATTGCTTTGATGTTACAAAAGTTGTTGCTATGAATATCTTGGTACATTATCAATTTACATTTTTCTTTGTCCTCAGGATATATAGGGAAGGAAGGGATAAAAAACATTTATTAAATTTCCATTCTCTGCCAGCCACTGTGCTAAACACTTTACAAATATTATCTAATTTAATCCTCACAACAACTCCAGGAGGTTAAGTGCTATAGATAAGGAAACAGGCAGACAACAGTTAAATGATTTGCCCAGGGTCACACAGCTAGTAACTGCCTAAGGCTGGATTTGAACTCTAGTTTTTTCTGACTCCAGGTCCAGTGCTCCAGCCACTGTGCCTCCTAGCTTTCTTTGCATTTTAGGACTTGATTACCTTCAATTTGCATTGGATTTATGTTGCCTATCTATAATTTTTCTGCTTGTTTCATGTCCAAATGTTTTATCTCTCCCCAAATATAGTGAGCACTTTCAGAGAAAGAGCCTGGTTACATAATTCTCTCATATTCCTTCTAGTCTCTACCATATTATGAACTCTATCTGTCTGTCTATCTATCTATCTATCATCTATTTATCAATCTATCTGTCTATCTAGTGAAATACAAAAGGCTCAAGTTTCATTAATGCATTTGAATTGGATTGAACTGAAACTGAGGATGATTTTATAGGATTTGTCTTAGTGTGGCACACATGGTTCTGCTGATACATGGCATAATCATAGAGATGAGCTACAGAGTTTGGCTGATTTCTTTAGTCAGATGTCATTTGATTATTATTTTATAGATGTTTCTACAGCATAGGCCTAAGTTGAATGTGTGCTTTAGAAAATGGCTGCAGAAATAAAGTGACTAAAATGCCCTTGTTCTTTAGCCCAGAGATCCTATGATGGGGTATATGCATCAAGAAAATAACTGATAAGAAAAAAAAAAGCCTCATGTACACCAAAATATTTATAGCAGCACCTTTTTGGAGTTGTAAAGAATTGGAAAAAAAGTAGATGCTTGAAAAGAAATATTAAGACACACACATATATATACTCACACACACAAATACATATATGTATATTAACTAAAATAACACCATACTGCAATTGTAAATAAAACAATGTTAATGGAAAGAGCCACTATCACAAAACAATTGAATACAAATGTTTCATAGTTAAAAACTTACGAAAAATAAACCCAAAGTCTCAAAGAAGAGATCTGAGAAGACATCTCCCCCATCCCCCCACACCGCCCCTTTGTAGAACATGAGTTTGGAAAGTTACGTGTATTTTCAGGTTTCTTCAAAATATGTATTAGTTTTCCTGATTTGCTTTCTCTTTTTTATTTTTTTAAATATTCTTTGGTTGTGGGGGAGTAGTACGATAATAGTATAAATTTAAATGACATTAAAAACGTTAATAAAATTTATTTTTAAAAAGGAATGGAGAAAAAGTAGATGGTCATTGATTAGAGAA
The DNA here is from genome assembly GCA_028646515.1 of Pseudochirops corinnae. Classification (NCBI taxonomy): domain Eukaryota; kingdom Metazoa; phylum Chordata; class Mammalia; order Diprotodontia; family Pseudocheiridae; genus Pseudochirops; species Pseudochirops corinnae. The sequence continues at coordinate 122,368,375 of CM053586.1, forward strand.
TGGATAAACACATTGTGGTAGAAGGTAGATGAATGTAATGGAATAGTTCCCTGTTGTTAGAGATTATAAACATGAAGAATTCAGAAAACCATAGGATTCCTTACATGAATTTATACATAGTTAAATTAGTAGAATCAGAATGTATCAGAATACATTACAACAATGTAAATGGAAAGAAGAAAGGGAAGAAGAGAGAGGAAGGAAGGAAAGAAGGAAGGAAGGAAGGAAGGAAGGAAGGAAAATAGGAAAACTAAGAGCTCTTTAATAAGAATGACCAAGCTTGGCCTCAGGAACAAAAATATTTAATAAAATGTTCCTTCTTTCCTACTTTCTTTTCAGAAGTGGGAGACTATGGATGCAGAATTTTACATAAGTTGTCATATTCAACTGATGTGTTGGTTAATTTTACTAAACTGTTTTTCTCCCTCTTTCTTTTTCATTCTTTGCAACAAACCTATAACAAGGATGGTCCCTGAGATGGGGAAAGAAGAAAGATATATTCATAAACAGAGATCCTGTTAAAATAAAAGCTACATTATTATTATTTTAAACACATTTTTACGAAAAATTACTGTTTTCTGAAGCAAAAAAAAATACTGAGTAGCATTGCTATTTTAAATAACTTTTTCAATTACATATAAAACAATTTCTAACATTCCTTTTTTTAATGACAACTTTGAGTTCCAAATTCTCTTCCTCCCTCCTTCCCCTGACCACCTCCATGAGATGTCAAGTAATCTGATATAGATTATATATGTACAATCATGCAACATATTTCCTAATTAGTCACATTGTGAAAGAAAACATAAGACCAAAATATGATGAAAAGTGAAAAATAGTATGCTTTGATCTGCATTCAGACTCCATCAGTTCTTTCTCTTAATATGAATAGCATTTTTTTTCATCATGAGTCCTTTGGAACTGTCTTGGATCATTGTATTGCTGAGAATAGTTAAGTCATTCACTGTTGATCATTATACAATATTGCTCTTACTGTGTACAGTGTTTTCCTGGTTCTGATCACTTCACTCGGCATCAATTCATGTAAGTCTTTCCAGGTTTTTCTGAAAGCATCCTTCTCATCATTTCTTATAGCACAATAGTATTCCATGTCAATTATATTACACAACTTTTTCAGTCATTCCCCAATTGATGAGTGCCCCTCAATTTCTAATTCTTCACCACAATTAAAATAACTACTATAAATAATTTTGTACAAATACTCTTTATGTGTCTTCCTCCTAATTGCTCTAATAAAGAAAAAATTCTTAGGAGTTACAAGTGCCATATTCCAATGTAGGATGTAAATGGTATGATTTCTCTTTCATGTTTACCTTTTAATCCTTTTCTTGAGTCTTGTGTTTAAGTATTAGATTTTTTATTTAGCTATGGTATTTTCGTTATGAATGCTCAAGAGTTCTCAATTTCATTATATATCCATTTTTTCCCTGAAGGATTAATACTCAATTTTGCTGCATAGGTGATTGTTGGTTGTAATCCTAGTTCTTCTGTGTTCTGGAATATCACATTGTAAGCCCTCTGATCCTTTTGGTGCAGAAGTTTTTAAATCATGTTTTATGCTATTATTGCATGATATTTCAAATTTTTCTTTCTGGATGCTTGCAATATTTTCTACGTAAACTAGGAATTCTGTAATTTGGCTATAATATTCTTGGAAGTTTTCATTTTGGTCTCTCAGGAGGTAATTGGTAGAATCTTTCAATTTTTGTTTTATCCCCTGGTTCTAGGATGTCAAGAGAGTTTTCCTTGTTAATTTATTCAAATATAATATCTAAGCTCTTTTTTGATCATAGCTTTCAGGTAGTTCAGTAATTCTTAAATTATCCCTTCTCTATTTGTTTTCCAAGTCAGTTGATTTTCCAGTGAGACATTTCATATTTTCTTATTATTTTTTTCATTCTTTGGACTTCATTTCATTGTTCCTTGATATCTCATGGAGTTATTAGTTTCTACTTGCTCAATTCTATGTTTTAAGGAATAATTTTCTTCAGTGAGCTTTTGTATCTCTTTTTCCATTTGACCAATTCTACTTTTTAAGGAGTTCTTTTCTTCAGTTAAATGTCGTATATTTTTCCATTAGGCCAATTCTGCTTTTTAAGGAATTCTTCTCTTCAGTAAATTTTTGTGCCTTTTAAAAACTTTTGGCTTATTCTGTTTTTTTTAAGGTGTTATTTTATTCATCATTTTTTTGTGGCTCCTTTACCAAGTTGTTGATTCTTTCTTGTATTACTTTCATTTCTTTTGCCTATTTTTTTCTCTACCTCTCTTACTTGATTTTTAAAATCCTTTTAAAAAAATTTTTCCCCACTGTATATACCCTCCCTCAGTCTGCTCTCTCCCATATCCTCCCCTATCACCCCTCTGACTTTCTGGTATGGCAAGATGGCACTCCCTACCCCAGTGCCTGTACACCTTATTTCCCAGTTGCATGTAATATTTTAAACATTTGATTTTAAAACTTTAAATTCCAGATTCTTTCCCTTCCTCCCTTGTCACCCACCCCCACTGGAAAGACAAGCAATTCAATACAGGCTGTATATGTGTAGTTACACAAAACATCTCCATAATGGACATATTGTGAAAGACTGACTATATTTCCCTCCATCCTATCCCTCCCTCGACTTGTTCTTTTCTCTATTTTGTCCCTGTCCCTTTACAGAAGTGTGTGCTTCTAACAACCATTCCCCCCAACCTGCCTTCCCTCCATCATCCCCCCTCTCATCCTCTTCCCCCTTACTCTCCTGTAGGGCACGATACCAATTTTAGAGTGTATGTCATTCCTTCCCTAAGCCAAATTCAATGAGAGTAAGATTGACCCATTCCCTTTTGCCTTCATGTTCTTCCTCTTCATTGTAACAGTTATCCCTTGCCTCTTCTATATGAGATAATTAACCCCATTCTGTCTCTCCCCATCTCCTCTCATTATATTCCTCTCTCACCTCTCAGTTTCACTTTTTAAATATCATCCCTTCCTGTTCAATTGATCCTGTGCCCTCTGTCTGTGTATACATGTACACATATATACACACACTCACATATGTATTCATATGCATATATACCCTCCTCTATAGATATATGTGTATGTTTACATATATATATGT
>CM053586.1:122381148-122393551 GCA_028646515.1 Pseudochirops corinnae
AATACAAAAAAAGTACAAAGATAAAACTAAAGAGAGTCAAGTGTAAACTTCTCTATCTAGTCCTGGTCTAAACCAAAAGACTATTATATTCATGCAGTAACTCCAGATGGTAACAAATCAGGGTCGGCAGAAGATGTACCTCAAAGGAGCCCAATCCCGCCTTAGAAGACAAGCCTCAAGCAGTGCTTAGGGAAACAAAGCTTCAGAGCCCTGTCTGCAGCAAGACACAGACCCAGAGAAGTTCTCAGGAAGTACCAACCTAACCCACCATCCAGGCAGTTTTGGCTTAAACCATGGTAGGAGACAAGACCAGAAAATTTCCTCAGAAGCTGCGTCATAGTCTAATCTTCTGAATATTATCAGATAATATTAATAAAGATTTGGGATAATGCAGGACACTCAGAAGTGTTAGAATGAAGTTTGCCCCCAGCTTAAATACCTAGCCCAGAAACTGATGTTATAAGTAAATAGAAGAAAACATTGAACATAATGAAGAAACACTTTTAATTAAGAGATACCTAAGGGGTAAATATAAAAAGAATAGAGTAATAACTATAATTATATAGCACTTGCTAGGTCCATGTGCCAGGCACTGTGCTAAATGTTGCGTGATTATTATCTCATTTGATCCTCATGACAACCTAGGAAGTAGGTGAGGTCATTACTTACTGTGCCACTAGATGTAAAAACAAAAACAAAAACAAACAAAAAACTCCACAAGTCCAACAGTGGATAGAGCACTGGGTCTGGAGCCAAGAACACCTGAGCTTAAATCTGCTCTCAGACACTCAAGGGCTGTGTGATGCTGGGCAAGTCACTTAATTTCTCTTTTGGGTAGTAACAGCACCTACTTTGCAGGGTTATTATAAGGATCGAATGAGATAATAATCATGAAGCATTTAGTACAAGCCCTGCCTGACACATAGTACACACTGCGTAAATGCTCACTCCCTATCCTTTCCTTCCTCCACTCTTTGCATAAGGAATATAATAGAAGAAATAAAGCAAGAAATAAAAATGGACTAGACAGGAAGGAAAGAATGGGAAGAAGAATTAATACCTTGGAATAGATGGAAACAAACCTTTCTGAGAAAATGAGTATATGATGCTGTTCTTCAACCATTCTGTGAAATAGGTAGGATGTGTATTATTATCCCCATTTCATAAAGGAGGCTCAGTGACTTTGCCCCTGGTTACATCATGGGCAGGAGCAGCAAAGCCAGGCTTCTTAACAGACAATTCATGCCTTTGACACTGGCTCATAGTATATGCCCAAATGTATGTCTGAACTCCTCTAATTGGTAACCTCAAAGTCAAAGAAGGAACAAAAAGAGAAGCAAAGTGTTTTGAATTCCTCTGAAGTAAGGTGTGATTTAAAGCAATTTATGTTATTGAACACAGAGATGATACTTGATCTATATCAAATATCTAACATGCCCCAAACCAGAATCCTGAAGGTGGTTTGAGCAGAATATAAAACAAAGCAAGACTAACATATGAAATGTAGAAGGTGTCGAAGAACCTAATCCTTTGTTTACATATTAAAACTTTTCAGTTTCATACTATGCCAAGAAACCATCATAATTTATCAAGAGTATTGTTTCTATACAAAAATTTCAAGGTAAATGCTTTAATCTGTTTTTGTGGATTGGGGGAAGGGGAGAGGGGAGATTATGAATTATTTTTGTCTCTCTAATATGAAATGCTCATTTCCTAGCTTGCTCATAAACATGTACTTCTATGTAAATGCAAATGCAAAGGATTCTTGCCTTGTAAGCTGCTATAACTCATGTTACTAAGTGAAAGGCACATTGAGGGATCATTGCTATGCATTCTTTATTGTTTTTTTTCTCAACAACAACCTATTAAAATTTTATGGTGTCTTGATTTCTATTTGCTTCAAGTGGCTTGAAGACCAACACTATATAATTTTCAGCTCAGTTGTACTGGTAACTCAAGCTGTCTAGAAACCACTCAGTCTAGAGTTTTTGTTCTCTTTGCTTCTATCTCAACTGTAAATCAATAATGGGCTTGTGAAATTGGTTTTTTTTTTTTGAGTTGATGGCATAAATTAAACAACCAAGTATTTACTGAGCACCAGCTATATGCCCAGCATTCTGGTAGACTCTATACTTGAAGACACAAAGGAAGAAAAGGTCTTTTCCCTCAATGACCTTACAGTCTAACCACAGTCAAATTCCTGTCTGCCTTTGAAAATATAAATGTTGCGAGCTTGAAATCTCCTCAGATGTATCAAGCTTCTTGGCAGTCTAAAAGAGACCCTGATTCTCTCTAGCTTACTACTGGCAATGTTCAAGTTCATGTAGTACATATGAAGGAAAAGATCATATTCTGTGAATGGTGGTATTTGTTGTAAATAGTACTTTCCAAATGGGTGAGTTCTATTGGATGTGGGACAACATAAGTTATTCTTGAGCTAAGGGGCACCATGATTTTTTGTTTTATTTCCTTATGGAACCGTTTGGGGTCCTGTAGTTGATATTAGATTTGCTATATAGTTACCATAGTAATAAAGTACACTTAAGAGTGTTTACTCATCTTTTGTTTCTTAATAACACTGACACAAATATATTAGTTATTATCCCCCAGAGTGCCTCACACATAAGGTACATAAGAAGTAATTAATAAATATTTGTTGATTTCAAAACACCTCTAACTCTCCCTTCAGACTGCTACTAGCAGAGACTTAAGTAGGAATTCTCCATCTTCCATTCTCTGATTCATGAATCTCAGACTCATATATCGTAACCAAAGCAGACATTAAATCACCTTATGATTGCTGACTAAAGATATAAATTACCATCTTCAATATGCCTTTCTAACCTCAGGGAATTTGAATTGAATTTAAGGCAAGTCATGCAAGATGGCTCTAGCCATCTCAGACTTAGAAGTCTGATCAATCCAGGGATCCTTTGAACAAAAATCAGGTTCAGGAAACCTCCTGTGTCAGATCTGTTTATAGGTCTTGTGAGTCTATTGGCTTCATTGGGATTCACTATGATAGTAATATATTTTTAGTGAACACAATGGGATACTAATAGTTAAATAGCAATAAATTCAGCAGGACATTTCTCAAAACACAACAATACAAAATACAATAATAGAATCACTGGATATATGCACTGCATGCCAAGTCTCCACTTTGATTTCCCTTATTGAAGATGGATCATTCTGAGCTCCTCTCATTGGAATTATTTACCTTTACTTTATTTCCTCTCACCAACTGGTCACTGACTAGAAGGCAGTGTCTATGAATTTCTGAATGAATGATTTTATTTCTCTTATTCTCAGAGAAGTGAGGGAGAACAAGGAAGAAAAGAGGGATAGGAAATGTTTCTTTGAGCTGATAATTTTTAGAGGATCATGCAAACTAGACTCTCTTCCATCTTACATAGTCAATAAAGAAGGCTCTACTACTCTGGTCCAAGACCCAGTATTAAACTTGTGTCAATTACTCAATATGTCTATTCATATAGATACCATATTTGTATAGATATTCATGTAGATAGCATATTCATTTAGAAGCATATGAGACCACCTCAGGATATATTCTGGGCTCCACCAGCCTTACTGTGATGTATAACCTCACCTTTTCTCTCCTATTTACATGACTTCCCTAGGGAAGTCTGGTGTCTATTTGCTTCCTTGGAACCACACTTTCAAGCCAGTGTGTCTAGAATCTGGTCATTTCCCTTACCCCAAAGTATAGGAATTATCCCAGGTCCCATTGAGAGTAAGTAATCTATGTCCTAGCATCTCAAACTTTGGATTTATACACACTATCCTGATTTTGGTGGTTGTTGGTCCAAATCATATTTCTTTGGCTTATTTCTGCCCAACCTGTAGATTCTTCTGGGAACCTAAGAATATAGCTTACATTTAGGTGTCCAGAGCAAAAGAGTCCCAATTCCTGTACAAACACTTAAGGTACCACATATTGAATACAGGGAAGCTTTTATTTTCCTCCATGGAAACAATGTAATAAAAAAAAGGAACTCACAATAGCCTATAAAGCCATCCTATGAGTCTTCCCTTTCTAGTGAATCTCACCTTTCACTTTAAGGACTTATAAAAAAGTATCTAGCCTTACAGTACTGAATAAAAGTTTTCATTCCCCTCAGAAGGGGAAAAACAAACAAAAACACTAAACTTAGATTGTTAAAGTCAACCATTCACATTTTGGTTCATCTCATCTTCTTCTCCAGTGATACATATAGACCTCTAGCTTTATAGTGGAGTTGATAATAAAAACTGACTCTCCTCAGAAGGAAATATATGAGGTTTGTTTAAGAAAGGATTCCTTCCCTAAGATCTGTACCATTCAAGTAACTCATGGTAATAATAACAAAAGGAAACATGGAATGGTATAAAGAGCAGGTAGCAGAGTAAAAAAAAACCCAGTTTTCACGTCCTGCCTTTGACATATACTGACTTTGTGACTCTGGGTAAGTTAATTAGACTCTCAGTGTCCTTGCCAACTCATTCAGTTTCAGATCATGTGCTGATCTGAACTGGTTGAGGGAATTTCTTCATCTGAAGTTCCATATGCCAGTGAAGGGAAAAAAAGCATAATAACTGAATTTTTATAGTGCTTTGAGGTTTGAAAAGGATTTTACAACATTATTGAGTGAGCAAATTGAGCTTTTTTGATCCTACACATCATATCTCTGTCCTGCTGTTCCTGCAGCTCTTGGGGCCACATGCTTAATCCTCTTCTCTCCAAGAGGCTGGCTCTATCCAAATGCTCTTCCTTCCCTCTCTAGAAGGCGGGGTCTGGGAACTCTCTAGGAATTCAGTATTTGTCCAGGAAATTTGTAATTCTCCTAGTCATGAGACTGGACTATTGGCTATGTTTGCTCTTGAGACCTTGTGTTTGAAAGCCTGCATTACTGATTCTTGTTGCCACCTCATGCCCTGTGTGGATGAGAGGACGTGCAATTGTAATATACCTCTGCCACTCAGTAATCACCTCCTGGAGAAGAAGCTGGGTGAAGGAACAGACTTTCATCTTATACTCATCCATATCCATACAGGTACCCACCTTAGTCTGCCTAGCTCTTGTGCAGCCCTATATAACAGCAAGCACCCTAGCATACCCAAGATGGCTACTAGGACAGGTTCTTTGATCTGCTTTTTCTAAAGGAAAGCAATCCAAAAGGGATTAACAATCTTACTCTAATCAAACATATATGTCAGTTAGTTAGGAGTCAGAGGAAAAAAGTCAGCACCCTGAACTTCAGAAAATACAAGCAGCAGTTACAAGCAGGTGAAAAAGAGACAGAGAAAATAACACAATTCAACAGACAGGGCATCTAGCTGTTTGAACGTTACACACATACAGTGTTAGTTACCAGAGAAAAAAGTACCAACACCTGGGTTTTCAAAGCCAGGGCCTCAACAGCTGCCCAGAGTCTCACCTCGCCAAATTGCACAACTCTTCCCAAAGTGAGCTCCAAAGCAAAACCTCTCCTCAGAGGTATATATAGCCTTCTCCTGGGTCAGAAGGCATCATAACCTTCCTGACCCACTGCCTAATTACAAAGTAACAATACCTTCCTGAAAAACAAGCTTCCCCTAAGCAAGCTTCTCTTGTTGGGCTCCAAGTGAGACCCCATTAGGGGCAGGGAAGATCTTCAAATTCCCTAGGCTTATTAAGGGGTAGGTAAGATCTTCAAATTCTCTTACCATTGCATTCAGTCCCAAGATCTTTCATGCCCATTATATATGCAACTTTTATCTGAATTGGCATTAATATTTCTTAAGTACAACATAATCCCCACAAAATAAACATATCACATTTGCAAGACACATAACATAACAACTTGTTAAAAGTGGCTACAAGGCCTTAAACAAACACAAAGTACATAACATTATAGTCCCCTCAATCCAAAACAAAAATGTCCAAATAAAGTTCTTTTGGGGGTATGTCTTCCCTGACCCCCCCCTCCCCCAGCTGCCCTTGCTGGCTTCCTCCTGACACTCTCAGGTGCAGGCTCTAATGAGCCAAGTCCCAGTCTTAACACTGCTCCAGCTTCAGCTTCCAAGTCCTGAGGGGCAGCTGGGTAACAAAGCCACAGGGTCAGGTACTTGGGGGTTCACAACACTACCCTCCCACCCACAATAGACACAACTCCACCTTCCCCCTGGGTCCCAAACTAGGGCTTGCAGCTAGAAAACACATTCAGCACTCCTGCCTTGCAGCACAGTCCTTATCTTGCCCTGGGACTGGATTCTGAATTCCTGGGTTCCCCCTCCTCCCTCACTAGCCTGCTGCTTCTGGCTTCTGCCACAGTCTTGATTCAGGTAGCTCTCTGTTCTTGCTCTCATCTCACCAAAGTAGGCACGCTGGAAATTCTCTGTTCCTGCTCCATGGCTCCACAGAATCACAGCTACCACAACTGAGAAACAAACAATTATCCCAGCCCCCATACTTTCCTTTTAGTTTGCAGATCCTGCCAACTACACCATTTTGTAACAGCAAGCACCTTAGCATACCCAGGATGGCTGCTAGCACAGGTTGTTTGATCTGCTTTTCTAAAGAAAAGCAACTCAAAAAAGGTTAATGATCTTACTTTAATCAAACATATATCATTTAGCTAGTTCAGGGGAAAAAGTCAGCACCCTGAACTTCAGAGAATACAAACAGAAGTTACAAACAAACAAAAATTACAGACAGAGAAAATAACACAATTCAACAAACCCAAAGACGGGACTTCTAGCTGTCCAACCATTACATTGATACATTGTTAGTTATGAGAGAGAAGCACAAACATCAGGGTTTTCAAAGTCGGGGGACTCAGTGGCTACCCAGAGTCTCATCTGACTAAATCATATACCTCTTCCCATAGTGAGCCTCAAAGGTCAGAGAACATCACAAGCCCAATTACAAAGTAACAAGGTGTGGGTCTTCCTGAAAAACAAGCCTCCCACAAGCAAGCTTCTGCTGTTGGGCTCTGCTCCACCCTTCAGCAAAGTCCTCCCACCACAGGCTCCATGTGACCACATTCAGCCTGTTAGGGGACAGAGAGTATATTTTGAAATCAGGAAAGGTCCTCAAATTCCCTTAGGTTTATCAAGGGGCAGGGAAGATCTTCAAATTCCCTTAGCATTGCATTAATTTAATGGTAAGAGAATTTGAAGATTTTTCCCTGCCCCTAATGTTTGATTAAAGTAAGACTGCTACTTCCTTTTGAGTTGTAGTTCTCCACTCTTGCTCCATGGCTCCACAAAATCACAGCTACCGCAACGGGGAAACAAAACATTGTCCCAATCCCCATACTTTCCTTTAAGTTTGCAGATCCTGTCTGATTATGCCATTTTGTAACTGCAAGCACCCTAGCATACCCAGGATGGCTACTAGCACAGGTTCCTTGATTTTTTTCGTAGCACTCAGTTCTTTTTCTAATTTTTCCTCTATTGTTCTTGTTTCATTATGATTTCTCAAAACATTGTTTAAAAACTTAAACAAAAACCTGTTGCTTTATCTCTTCCAAGAAATCTATTTGATGCTGTGACCAAGCTGTGTTATTTTGTTATTGTTGTTGTTATTTCAATTAAGTTCAACTCCATTTGGAGTTTTCTTGGCAAAGATACTGCAGTAGTTTGCCACATCCTTCTCTATCGCAATTTACAGATGAGAAATTGAGGCAAAAAGGGTTCAGCAACTTGCCCATGGTCACAAACCTAGTAAGAGTCTGAGGCCAAATTTTAACTCAGGAAGATGAGTTCCTGATTCCCAGCGTAGTGCGCTATCCACTGCACCACCTATTTCCTTTATGCTTTGCTTATGCATATTGTGGAGTCATTCTCTTCTTCTGGGTTTGTTTTTTGAGAATCTCTGTCATCACAATACCTTTTTATTGTGGGTTTCTTTTTTGTTTCCTAATTCTTTCAATCTGCTTCCTGACTTAGGACTTTATGTTAGGGATAGGCTCTTTGAAAGGAATGCCTGGGCTGATTCTACTGCTGATTTCTTGGGAAATTGAGTGCTGAATTATTCCAGGGTCTCCAGGAACAGCTCAGGTCAAGTACCTGCAATTTTTTAGTACTCTCCAAATGATTTTTACCTAAGTTAAGTCCAGTCTCTGCTTTCTTAGTCCTCAACTGTTAAATGGGGATTATAATAACGTTTAACTAATAGGATTGCTTTGAGGATCGAATGAGATGACATCTGTAAAGCTCTTAGTACAATGCCTGATACACTGTAGGTACTGTGTAGGACAGAGGGTGGTTTCTCAAATAGACTATCTGCTAAAGTACATGAAACCTTAGGCCTCAGTTTCAGTTTACTAGAAATCAGGTGACTTCAGGGAAATTGAAACTGTGGAAATCCCCTCCTTGGGGTTTCCTTGTTCCTTGTCACCCCACCTGCCAAATAAGGGAATATTGCTCTAAGCACCAATCAGTGTAAAGGTTACATGGGGAGGGGAGGTTCTGGGAGGAGTTTTGTGGTTTTTGGCTATTTAACCCAGCTTTTGCTTCTGTATGTGCCTCCTCCTACTGGACTTCCCAGTTATGAGGGACCCCCCCCCCTCTCCCAAGATTCTAATAAACCTTTCTACTTTCACTTCGAGAAGTCTCCAAGTAGTTAATTTGGGGTAGGGTCTTTGTACCACACACAGTACTTAAATACTTTGCACCTTTTCCCTGCTCATACTCCATATAGTTTGATTGTATCAAAAAATGATAGCTATTTACACACCCCATAATGCTTAGGAATTTTAAATTTTCTTATGACATCTTAACATCAGTCACTTTCCATCTCTTTCTATCCCATTAATAGAAGTATTTTCTTTGTTCCAAAAAAATACAAGAAAAGGAAATCGACATGCCATGTTTCCTGAAACAATGGGTGGCTAGCTCCCTGTATCATCCTACTTAACCTTATATTACATTACTATTTATTTATTTCAAAAATGACAATTTGTTTCAGTTCATTAATTCTTGTTTGGGATTCTAGAATCAAGAGTAATGAGCAGACTGTCCCTCAAATCCCCGAAGAATTTATTAGGGACTCAAATATACATAAACAGCTCACATATTGTTACCACCCCAGTGGTACTAGAAAATCGTCAATGAAATAAAGATGAGCTATTGTTAACACACAAAGGATACTGTTCATCTGATAATGAAAAGGCATAGAACTTTCATGAAACATTTAAAACCATGTCATAATCAGAGTGGGTTCTCTCAAAGTGACGATGGAATTCTTTTTTAATTTTATTTATTTATTCTTAGTTTTCAACATTCACTTCCAGAAGTTTTTGAGTTTTAAATTTTTTCCCCCACCCTTCCCTCATCTCTCCCCAACATGGCATACAATATGATATAGGCTCTCTATATACATTCATATTGAACATATTTTCACATTAGTCATGTAGTAAAGAAGAACTAGGACCAACGGGAAGAACTATTAGATGGAATTCTTACATAGCTATTGCTGGACTCCAGTCTGTCTCTAGAGGTATTCTTCATTTTGATTTTGTTGGGTTTCAAGGTTATTAATGTGCATTTACTAAGCACTTATTATATCTCAATATGGGCAGCCAGATAGAGTTCCAGGCCTGGAGTCAGGAAGACTTATCTTCCTGAGTTCAAATCTAACCTCAGACACTTACTAGCTGTGTGACCCAGGGCAAGTCACTTAACCCTGCTCGCCTCAGTTCCCTCATTTAAAATGAGCTGGAGGAGGAAATGGTAAAACAGTATCTTTGCCAAGAAAACACCAAAGGGGTCACAAAGAGTTGAATGAAGACTGAACAGCAACAACTACATAAATATACTAAAAATAGCGTCTTTTGTTTGACTTTTAAATCCCTTGACAATCTGACCCCTTCCTACTTTTCCATCCTTCATATGTCTTATTTCCCTCCAGGCTTTCTATAATCCAGTGATACTGAATTTATTGCTATTCATCACACATGGCTTTCCATCATCTGACTGGGCATTTCACTGGTTATCTCCAAAGCCTAGGAGATTTATTTTGCTTAATTAAATCTTTGATTAATTAGATCATTCCACCTAGTGGTTTCCCTTGCCTTTTTTTAAAGTCTTAAACAAAGTACCACCTTCTGCAAGAATACTTTTCCAGTCCTCATTAATCCTAGTGCCTTCTCTCTGGGATTACCTCCCATTTATACTCTCTATATTTTATCCATATAACGTTGTGCATGTTATCTCCCCCATCAGACTGTGAGTTTGTTAAGGTCGTTTTGCCAATCACCAGGAATACAAAAGCACTGAAAATACACAAAAGGACAAAAATTGTCTCTACCCTCAAGGATGTTACCATCTAATTGAGGAGACACCATGAAAACAAATATGTATACTCAGGATAAGTGTAAGACATGAGACAAATATAAATGGGAAGTTATCCAGGAAGGAAAGCGCTAACCATGGGGGAACAAGGAAAGGGACTTTTTCAGAAGATGGGATTTAATCTTAGTCTTAAAGGAAGATAAGAAAGCTTGAAGGCTGAGGTAAGGAGGAAAAGCATTTCAGGGTATAGGTAATAGCCAGTGAAAAAAACCCACAGTTGTGAGATGGAGTGTTGTGTAAAGGAAGAGCAAGAAGACCAGTGTCACTGGATCAAAGAGTATGTGAAAGAGTATAAAGACAAAGAAACCTGGAAAGATAGTATGGGGCCAGGTTGTGAAGGGCTTTAAAAGTCAAAGAGAACATTTTATATTTTATCCTATAGGTAAAAGGGAACTGAGAGAGAGAGAGAGAGCAAGAGAGTGTGTGTGTGTGTGTGTATGTGTGTGTGACCTGGTCAGACCTATGCTTTAGAAAAATCACTTTGGCAGTTGAGTAGAGAATGGACTGGAGTGGAGATGACTTGAGATCATCATTGCATAAATAGTTTCACTTAACACTAGAATGGTGGAGTAAAAAGACCATGATTTTGGAAGTGGAGTACCTGCATTCAAATCCTAATTCTCACTATTACCACTTCTGTGACTATGGGGAGGAAATTTAATCTTTTTGAACCTCAGTTTCTTTATCCATGACATGAAGAGGCTAGACTAGACTAGATCATTGTTAAAGTTAATTCTAGTTCTAAAACTAAGAACCTATAATAGCTGTGGAATTCTTAGGGTCCATGTTATTGTTCAGTAATTTTCAGTTGAGTCTGACTCTTAGTGACACCATTTATCATTTTCTTTGCAAAGATACTGGAATTGTTTGCCATTTCATTTGACATAGGAGGAAACTGAGGTAAATGGAGCTAAGTGACATGTCCTGGGTCATATAGCTAGTAGCATCCGAGGCCAGGTTTGAATTTAGGAAGAGGAACTTGCTGACTCCAGGCCAGGCATTCAATCCATTGTGCCACCCACCTTGCTGCCCCTTCAGGACCATAGAAATATTCTATTGGTCTTTTGAAACATTGCATCTTACTAATTTGTTGAAACAGTTCATAGAGCAACCATGAAATACCCTTCTTAGACAATGCACAGTCATCTGAATGACCTTGAAGTAAGAAGCCCCAGAAACTAAATCAATCAAATGGTGGTGATGGGGCAAAGGGCAGGGATGATCTCTGACTGATTTTCCTCTAATGGTGAAATTTAGCATTTGATTATTACAGCATGGCAGCAGTACAGGAAATCTCTGTATATACTGCATATTTATATATGTATTGTATATACTGTATATTTACTTACTTACTTGACCCTGTAGATAAGTCTTTTTCCCATGCTCTATTTTTCCACCTTCTTCCAGTTCCTCAACCAGATCCCATTTGCAGTTTGACTTACTTACACATGAGTGATCTTCACTTTAGTTTATTAGGAACAGCTAAAGAACAACTGGCAATCTTTTTTTTTTTCATCTTTCTACCTCTTTGTGCATTCCTTTATTGTAAGCCAAATGTTTGCTTTTCAAAGACTTAACCATTGTACTATTCCTCCTGGTTTCCAGTCATAGACAGAGTAACATCCACCCTATGCATGCCTTGATCCCTAAAAATCAATGAAATCATCCTGGACACTTAATCAGTCAAGGATCTAAAGCACAAATCATGAATGTAGCTTTCTGGTCAGTTAATCAGAAAATCTCTGTGCATGAGGAATTCAGGGACTTCCCTGGCTTGACATTATTATTAACTAGGTGAACTACTCACTGTGGCACATGAAAAGGCAGGGGTGCTTTGGTCCAAGAATCCATACTACATGCTTGCTGAATATTCTTTCCATGCTATTCTTAAGTGGACTTCTTGTTAAGTGCTAGATGGAGCTTTCCCTTCTGGAAGCAGAGCCCCATAGAGATTAAAAAAATAAAATAAAATCACGGTCTGAACAACCATGAGTAAGAATAAGCATAAGAAGCAAAGTAAGAACAGCTCCAAAACCCTAGATTCCTTCTTTGGGGAAAAGAAAGA
>CM053586.1:122394051-122424466 GCA_028646515.1 Pseudochirops corinnae
GGGGGAGAAAATATGTAACTCAAAATCTTGTGGAAATGAATGATGCAAACTATAATAAAATTAAAAAAAAAAGTGCTAGATGGTCTAGAACAGTGGTTCTCAACCTTCCTAATGCTGTGACCCTTTAATACTTGTATGTGGGCATATCTGCATGTGGTTGGACCCGCCTGGAGACGGATAGAGGAGCAGTGTTTCAATTCCCAAGACCTTCAGAAATATGTGTTTTCCAACGGTCTTAGGCGACCCCTGTGACCCCTGTGAAAGGGTTGTTCGACCCCCAAAGGGGTCGTGATCCACAGGTTGAGAACTGCTGGTCTAGAACTTGTCTCATTTCATTCCAATCCTAAGCCTAAATCTTTGGACTGGCCTAAGTAGGTCTGGACCAGAACACTCAAGGATAATGAAAATGTGAAAGTATGAAACCTTGATACTGACCATTTTGCTGGCCCAATATAGCCCTGACTTTCTTTGCCACATGTTAGTGCCTATGCAAGGGACTAGCTTTCAGGATTTTTTTTTATGCACTGGGGGTTCTTCCACTATCCTGCAGAATTCTAAATTGTGATTAAAAATTAAGAAGTATGGAAACCTAGAACACATGAGAATTCAAAAGGTTGGTAGTACTGGTCTAAGATATAGATTTGGGATTATCATGTATGTTTCCTATCTTCTAGTACCTCTTTTACTAAGCAATTTTGGCAGCCAGAGTTGTAGGATGAGTTTAGGAGGAAAGATAATGAATCCTGTTTTGGATATGTCGAATTAAGAGATGTCTATAGGACATCCTGGGCAGTTAGGTGGTGCAGTGAAGCCTGGAGTCAGGAAGATTTGAAATCAACTCTGGCCTCAGACACTTATTGGCTATGTGACTCTGGATGAGTCACAACCTGTATTTGCCTCAATTCATCATCTGTAAAATGGGGATACACTGGAAGAGGAAATGACAAACCACTTCACTATCTTTGTCAAGAAAAACCCATAAACTTGTCCAAGGGATCACATAGAGTCGGACATGACTGACCAACAAAAATGGAATATCCAATCAGGTCTCTCCAGCAAGCATTTTATGATGTGAGAATGGAGTGATCTCCAGAAAGCATAGTTGGATTCGATATGTAGATTTGGAATATATATGAATAGAGATGACAGCTAAATCCATGGGAGCTGATGCAATGACCAAGAAAGACTATAGCAAATATTAAAAAAAAGTACTGGCCTACACCCCTAGACAGAAGATGGGGTAATAATCCTACAGAAAAGACTGAGAAGAATCAGTCAAACAGAAAAAAGAATTCCAACTGAGCCGGATCTTGAAAACCCTACGAGACAGTATATAATTTTAGAGAGATTCTTAGCCTTTTTTGTGTCAAAAGAGAGGAAACAAAAGGAACAAAGGAAATCAGCCTGAAATAGTTATCAAAATATTAAAAACAATGATACACATATGTGCACACACAAGTTCACAGATCCCAAATTAAAAACAACTGATTTAGGAGGAAGTGAGCATTATTATCAAATGTTGTAAAGAGGTCAAGGATGAGGAGGACTTGAGAAAGTCATTGGATTTAACAATAAATAGATCATTTTTGTTCTAGCAGATTCAGATGAGTTATGTAGATACACATAAGATTTAAAGGAGATTAGAAGTGACGTGATAAAAATGGAAGCAAGGAGTGTAGACAATTTTTTCTAGAGGTATGGATATGAATTAGAGAGAGGTAATAGGACAATAGCTTGAAGGGTAAGAAGCAAAGGAGTTTTTTCTTTTGTTTTATTTTAAGGATAAGCAGTGGGGAGAATCCAGTGAATAGAGATTGAAATGAAGAAAAGAGAGAGGTTAGTAAAAAAGGAAAAAACAGGGAGAGACAGGGGGTGGTCAAAAGATTCCAGAGGAAGTGAGTCATGGTATCAAGATTACATAAAGGGATTAGTACTGACAAAAAGATCCACTTCATTTTCTGAGACCGGGGGTTTTTTCCTAGGTTGCTGAGATTAATAACACACTGACAAAAAGTTTGTACCTCTTCAGTAGGTACTTGTGAATAGATACAGTAGGTACCTATTTTGTACAGTAGGTACAAAATTATTGAGCTCAGATCCTTCTGAGCAAGAATAATTATAAGAAACTGCCAGCTTCTTCTACCAGTGGTAATTGTGCCTCAGGTGAACTGGTAGCAGCCTCCCAAGAAGCAATGTCAAGTCATCTGAAATATCTTTTATCGAGGGTGGTGGTGGTGGAGAGTTGTCGCGTGCTGAAGTCTTTATCTTCCTCTTTCAAATGATGCTGCAAGGTTTTGCTTCTTATCCCTTTGGTAACCACTCAATTTAGTTTGTCTTAAAAAGCTGATTTGGATGGTGTTTTATATTGCTTGTAAAGCATTGCTAATTGTGGCTCTGGGGCCTACACTTTTTTTTTCATGGTTTGCTTTCCCTTATGCTACAAGGATATGTGGATTCACAAGGCAGTTTCTAGGAAGCAATATGAACAATTTCATCATAGAGGGGATTTTCCTGCCCTGCCTTCTGAATTCTACTGAAACTTTAGAAGACTTTTGAACCTCCTTGGAATTCATGTTCTCAATATTGCCTACTATTAAGGAAAGCGCTGCGTGGAGATTGTCTTTGGTCAGTGTCAGTTCTCTGTTTTACTCCTATCTGAACCAAACATGTTCAAATTGAACCAAAGAAATGCAAAATGAAAACAGTTCAGGCAAGATCTAAAGTTATGATATCTAGCCAAGCTTTTGGTCCACTTATATTCTGTCAGTCTATATTCCTGTGGTGCTTAATATTTTTGTATAGCTTGAGAAAGTTTTTCTAGTCTTTCTCTTGGGCTTGAATAATCTGATGACTTCCTCTGTTCTCCTAGATTTGTCTTTCATTGGAAATAGTCCAATGGGCTTTGCAAAGTATAGGCATACCTTGGAAATATTGTGAGTTTGGAACTAGACTACTGCAATAGGCTATGGCAATAAAACAAGTTACACGAATTTTTTTTGGTTACATATAAAATTTATGTTTACAATGTATTGTAGTCTATTAAGTGTACAATAGTATTATGTCTAAAAAATATCAAGAACTTAATTGGAATGCTTTATTGGGTAAAAAATGCTAACCATCATCTGATCCTTCAGCAAGTTGTAATCTTTTTACTAGTGGAGGGTCTTGCCTCAGTGTTGATGGCTACTGACTGATCAGAGTGGTGGTTGCTGAAGGCTGAGGTGGCAGTGGTGCTTTCTCAAAATAAGACAACAATGCAGTCTGCCCCATTGATTGACTCTTCTTTTTACTTGAACACTTAAAAAGACGTTGTAGGGTTACTTATTGGTCTAATTTCGATATTGTTGTGTCTCAGGCAATAGGAAGACCTAAGGAGAGGGAAAGAGATGGGAGACAGCATGTTAGTAGAGCAGTCAGAACACATACAACATTTATCAAATAAGTCCCTCATTATATGAATGTAGTTCATGGCATCCCAAAACAATTATAATAGTGTAATGGTTATGGGATTTGAAGATCTTCCATGCCCCCTTGAACTTGCTGATGTAGCAGGAAGGTGTGGAGTAAGAGAAAGCTGGAGCCAAGCTAGAGTCAGTGTGGTGGTGACTGGAAGCAGCAGCTACAGCTTGAATTCCTTTTTTTGAGCCAGCCAGAATCTCTGCTAAGGACTCCTGTTGGGGGCTGCCAGGGATAGAAACTGTGGGGGGCCAGAGCTGCTGGGAGCAAGCTGTGTGGACACTGAGCAGTTGCCGTGAGTGAGGGGAGGAAGATCTTTGCCTGAGATAGCCTGTCCTGTTTTGAAGGCTTAAGAATGTGGATGTTTACTACATTAACTACATGTGCCAACTTCATAACTACTGTACTGGCTTTGACTTTTTGGTTTTCTGGTATTTGAATAAATGTTCTAGCTATATTTCCCATGTACATAGCCTGTTACATTTTGTGATTAATAACCATATCAGCATACTTATAGTTACTGTAGGCATTGTGAATACTGCATTGTTGACACAAATAGTAACATCAAAGATCACTGATTACAGATCACCATAACAGATACAATAATAATGGAAAAGTTTGAAATGTTTCAAGAATTACCAAAATGTGACACAGAGACATGATGTGATCATGTACTGTTGAAAAAAGGGCACTGATAGACTTGTTCAATGCAGGGTTGCCACAAACCTTCAATTTGTATTAAAAAATGCAATCTCTTTGAAGCACAATAAAATGAAGTGCAATCAAACAAATCCTGCCTATATGCAGCTTGCTATTTATATCCTGAATCTAATTTTCTTTTTTTCCAAGATTCACATTTTTTTAACATGTGAAACTGGCAATCCATTAATACAAGATGATTCATTTCGGCGTATCTTGATATTTTCTTTTACATATTTAATTCTATTCAGTAAATAGAGATCCAGCATTGAGTTCTAAGGGTTCAGAGGCTTATAGTATAATCTATAATGAGGAGGAAATGGATATGGCTTTATATGTGTGAAGGAAGAATGTAGCACACTAAGTACCAGAGGCACATCTATCTAAATCGTAACTGACAATTTTTTATATCTATTGTCTCCTCCTTTAGGATGTTAATTTCTTTCTTTCTTTTTTTTTTTTTTGCTTTTTGGAGGGCAATCGGGGTTAAGTGACTTGCCCAAATTCACATGGCTAGTAAGTGTGTCAAGTGAACTCAGGTCCTCCTGACTCCAGGGCCGGTGCTCTATTCACTGTACCACCTAGCCGCCCCATGGCTGTTAATTTCTTTAGAGCAGGGATTATCTCTGTTTTTCTCTGTATTCCCAATTCTATATTGTTCAGGGAGGACTAGCACTTCTGGTATGAAGGCTTACTGAGCCCTTTTCATGACTACTCATTTACTTTTGGTGTCCCTCTTCACCCCACTCTCACTTGTGGCTCCAAGAAGCTGTAGCATGCACAGTGGCCACAAGCCAAAAAATGATCTCAATAGACAGGCTAAACAGATTTCAGGGTAACTTACATTCTGTTGGTGAGTTAGGGGCATGTCTATCCCAAGCAAGTGAAGACTTTTCTTGACAGACTAGATGAGTGTGAACGATTTGTTCCAATGTGCTATGAAGAAAGTAGAAGCAGGCCCTGTGGAGTGCTTAGAGCTTGATCAGGCATCAAAGATATCCAAGGTTATCTACCGCATCCAGGTCCATGACTAGTAGTCTTGACTTTTGTCCTGCTGCTGGACTTTGATGACTCAGAAGAGTAAGGCTAATGAGTTTGCATAATTCAGTTGTAGAATTGAAAAATCTTGCCACTATTAAGTTTCACAGAGAGTAATGAATTGTAAGGAAGCGTACTAGTTTTGTGAAATTCTATCTAGGTCTTATTCAATAGATCTCATAAAGCTGACAAGTTCCTAGAGTTATTTCTTTGTTGGTTTTATCAAGTAAAATACTTTGTCTTCTGTGTTGTATGATCTGAGCTATCTGAGGTTAGTTAAGTTGACTTGTGCTATGTCAAAATTCAGAGTTTGTGTTTTTATGAATAAATGTTTTTTTGGAACAAGTGGAAAAAACATTGATCTATAGACACATCCATCTTGGAGATGGTTTTAGCTAAAAACATAACATTTGCTCTGACTCTACAACATCTGGTTAAATTATACCGTTTGCTGACAGTCTAGATAGCCTTTTATCCTAAAGGGTCCAGATAAAAAATCTCCAACAAATGTATCTATCAACAACTGTCTCTCAATTCAATATATAGCCTAAACTCTCTCCGGGGTTGGACGTGATGCCTAATATGCAGCACGTTGAAGTTTAGGCCAGGAATTTGTTTTTTTAAATGTCTACAAGAAAATCTTTAAAAAGATATTTTTAGAAGAAAAAGTCCAACAATCACAGAAGACTTAAATACATAGAGGAAAATGTTTTAAATATTTGTACTGTGTATATAAATTTATGCTTCCTATCCTTTATATTTTGGAAACAGATAAAAGTATATTCAATTTTCCATTTTAAATTTATACTTTATTATTATCTCTATACTATCATGAATAATAACTATCATGTATATAGCCCTTTAAGTGTATAAATATTTTACAAATATCATCTCATTTTATCTTCAAAATGATGCTGAGGGTTAGGTGCTATTGTTGTTCCCATTTTACAGATGAGGAAACTAAGGTAGATAGTGGTTAATGAGCTGCCCAAGATACTCAATGAGTATATGAAAGCAGATTTTTAACTTGGGGGTTTCCTGACACCAGGTTCATCACCTTATTATTTGACAACGATGTCAGTTAACTTATCTCGGGACTAATAGGCTTTGTTTAAAAAGAAAGGGGAAGAGAAAGAGAAGGGAAAATAAGAGAAGAAAGAGGAGGAGGAAAAGTTAAAGGAGAAAAAAGAAGAGGAGGAAAAGGAGGAGATGGAGAAGAAAGGGAGAATGAGAATGGAAAGGAAAATGAGGAAGAGATGAAAAAAGGAAGAAAAAGAAGAGGAGGGGAAAGAGAAGGAGAAGGGGAAAGAGTCGAAATTTGAAGAGAAGTATGAATGGAAGCAGGGGAGAGAAGAGTAGGGGGAATAGAAGCAGGAGGAACAGGAAGAGTAGCAAGAGGAGGAGAAAGAGAAATAGGAGTAGGAAGAGGAGGAAAAGGAAGAAGACAAGAAAAAGAAAGAAGATTTTCAGAACTGGGTTGAAGAATTGCGATTTTAATATTTTTCGAATGATTTATTTTCCACTTTTCTCATTGTGCTATTTGTCAGGAGATGGTTTTGGTTTTATACCATCTTCCCTCCTTTCCCTCAAAGGTGTTTTTGGCACCAGGAGTGAGATTAACTCTGTAATGGGATAGCTAATCCTAGATTTAAATTTTACAGGGTTCGGAATAGCAAATAGTAAACAGTAAACATTCATTATTAATAATAACATTTGAATGTGAGCATCCCATACAAGCAGTTTTCCCAGTGCTGTGGAACAAAGATAAGAGCAAGATCTAATAAGTGACACTAAATTCTATTCCTACCATGTAGTCTACAAGTATTAAAAATTAAAATAAAAAAAAGTCTAGTGGCAAGGCTATAAATCAAATGGAGCTTTGTATGGCTCAGTTAGGATTTAAGTACTAAGAAGCAGGTTAATCCTTTTGATGCAAAGTAGTTGTTCCACCAGATAGCTACATGACCCTCCTGTGAGAAATATTGCCCAGCTTTTCTTGAGTTTATAAGCTGATCAATTCTAAGTGATCAGAGGTCAACCCCAAACGGAGGTAGAATCACTAATGTCAATCAGACTTCAAGTTCATAGATGCCCACCCCCTTCCCCACTCCAATGCTACATCTCTTAGAAGGTGTGAGTTAAGTCCATAAATTCTGGATAGCTGTATGGAGATCCAGGACCAGTGCAGAGAGGCAGCTAATCCATCTATCTCCAGAGATAGTCCTTATCTTTATGCAAAATGGAACATCTGGGGGGAGGAATGAAAGCTTATTCTTTTCTTTTAATTCATTGGGAAGACATTTTCTAAGTAAAATTAGATTATTTTCTTTGATATATCAGAAAATTACTCTGAGGGAAAATTTTTCTTTTGCTTTTTATTTAAATGTAAAAAAAAATTAAGTTTCTTATGGGAATTTTTTTCCAGAAGAAATATTGATAGCAATTGCATTTTTCATTAAATTGACCATTTAGTGCATGAATGAAGAAAGTTGATGATGGCAGAGGTTGAACTAAAGAATAAAAAAATGGAGACTGGTCTGTACTTTTGAGGAGAATATTTTTGTTATTGTGGCTAGTGCGCAGAAACTGCCTTTTTATTACTGGAACAGATGCCTACAGGCACTAAAATGCTAAAGCCAAGGTACAACAATGCACAGAAATCTTCTCAAGTGTAGTTTTTAAATAGATGTGGACAAATTGCAGGTAGGCTATTTACTGACTAGCAAAACTGCCCTTTTCTTTCTTCCTATCCTGGATACTGCATGATTCTCTGGATTCCTGAAACACAAATCTGTAATTCAGATGACCATATCTAAACTTCCTAAAGATCTCTTGTGAAAAAAGATGAGGGTTAAGTACATAAGAGTTATTCTAATATTCTCTCCTAAAATAAGCATCCATTGAATATATGCATGTGCAAAGCATCGTACAAGTCAGTAGAGGTGATACAAATCAAGTTGGGTTCAGGAAGTCCTCCTTGTCCAAGAAGATTTGATATTAGAAGAAGAAAAAAAAAGGACATTTAGGAATCCATTTAAAATGGGAACCAACATTTTATAGTAATTTTTTTAAAAGTGTGATTAGAACATTATTATAAAAATTATACCAGAATTTTCAAAACAAGTAGAGAAATTACAGATTTACATTAGTGGACAGAGTTTTCTTAGTCAATACCATTTATTAAGTGCCTCCTATGCCTACTATGTGTGTATGTATGTATGTGTGTGTGTGTATATACGTGTGTGTATATAGTGTATATACACTAATACACAAACATGTGTATATATATATACATATATGTTTGTGTATTAGTGTAAGGTGTATTCAGGGAAGACTAGTACCTCTGGTGTGAGGACTGCCAAACTGTTTCCAGGGCTGCTTTCTACCTTTGGAGTCTACCTGATTCACCTAACTCTCATATGTGGTTCCAAGAAACTGTAGCATATGCAGTGGCCATATCCCAGTAAACTATTTAGGACAAAACCACGTTGAGGGTAACTGAGGGGTCTCAAACTCACTGGTGATTTGTGGGGGAGGGAGTACATCTACCCCAAAGATGTGATGGGTGGATGAGAACAATTTGTTCCCATGGTCATGAAGGCAGCTGAAAGCAGGCACTGCGGAGCACTCAGAGCCATCTTGTCTCTATCCTGCCACTGGACTGTGATGACTCTAGAAGAGAGAGAGTGAGGCTGATGATTTCCTGTAACTCTGCCTCACTTAAATCAAATTTATTCATGAATCAAAAGATATCACCCATACCATTTTACCATTTTCACCTACCTCAAAGACCTGTGGTGACAGGCAAGTGAGGAAGCAGTTGATATGCATACACTAGAAGCTGGAGTTGCAACCCTGCACATAGGTAGCCCAGACCATAGAGTCATCTCACTGGAAGCATTGGTGGAATTCAGCAGGCCCCTAGGTATCTGAATAGCCTTTTAAGGAATACGCTTCTCACTTCCTGGTTTGAGGAAGGGACTAGAAAAGGCACTCTAAAAATTTTATGCTTATCCAACCCTAGTCTGATTAGCATGGCAGGCGAGGATCCCACCCTGTGGTCAAAATACACACCCCCAAAAAGTCAGAGCTGGATATATGTTTTTCTAAAGTAGCCATAGTGCAGGGGAGCACCATGAAATTGGCATAGGTTTTGCAATCAAAACTAATCTAGTGAAGAAGCTTGTATGTCTACCAAAAGAAGTGAATGTCAGGTTCATGACTATGAGATTTCCACCTGTAGGAAAATGCCATGCCACCATCATCAGTGGCTATACTGCCATCATGACAAACCCTGATGAAGTCAAAGAAAAATTTTATGAAGACCTGGAGAAGCTTATCATCATTGTGCTAAAAGAGGACAAATTTATAACTCTGAGTGACTTTAATGCTGTAGTAGGCTCAGACTACTGGGGAATCCTTGGGAGGAATGGATTTGGAAACAGAAATGGTTACTTACTACTGAAGAATTGTGCATCTCATGACCTTCTCGTCACCAACACTGTCTTCCATTTACCTAAATGCAACAAAACTTCATGGATGTACCCTTGCAAGATTCTTACTAGAGTCCTCCTTAATATGCTGATCCTTCACCTGGGAGATGGTCATCCTGAGAGCGAGCACAGCTTCAGAAAGGGCCAAGGAACAGTTGATGTGATGTTTGTTGTCCAACAATTACTGGAGAAATGCCAGATGCAGAACATAGGTTTGTACACAACTTTCATTGATCTGACCAAGGCCTTTGATACTGTTAGTCATGAGGACTTATGGGAAATTATGTCAAAATTTGTTTGCCTGGAAAAGTTCATCAGTATTATATGTCAGTTTCATGACAGCATGCTTGCCTGAGTTCTGGATAATGTATGATGTTCTCACACTTTTCCAGTCAGCAGTGAAGTGAAACAAGACTGCACTTGCTCCTGTGCTATGTAGCATGATGTTTTCAGTCATGTTGTCAAATGCCTTCAATGAAGATGAAAGCACTATGAAGGTCAGCTGATGGTAAATTATTCAACTTGAAAAGGCTACAAACCAAGATAAAAGTGGAGGCAGTGTTGGTGCATGATTTTTGTTTGCAGATTGTGCACTCAATGCGGTCTCGGAAGTGGAGATGCAACCAGGTATGGATGGATTCTCTGATGCTTGTGCTAGTTTTGGCCTAACAACTCCAAGAAAACACAGGTACTCCACCAGCCAGTACTGCACTACACCATCCATATGTGGAACCACTGGTTACAGCAAATGGAGAAGTGTTGAATACTTTGGATAAGTTCACTTACCTTGGCAGGGATGTATACATTAATAATGAAGTTGACGTATGTATTACCAGAGCTAGTTCAGTGTTTGGGAGAATCCAAAGTGAAGTGTGGGAGATAAGAAGCATTAGACTTTCTACCAAATTGAAGGTCTACAGAACCATTGTGCTGACCTCATTGTTGTATGCGTGTGAAACCTGGACAATCTACCAGTGACATGTCAAGAAACTGAATCGCTTCCATTTGAATTGTCTTAGGAAGATTCTGAAGATCACCTCGCAGGACAAGCTACTAGACACAGAGGTCTGTTCTTGAACTAAACTGCCAATCATTCAAACTCTACCACAGAGAGATCAACTCTGATGGGCTGGCCATGTTGTTTGAATGCCAAACATGTACTTGCCTAAAAGATTGTTTTACAGAAAATTCACCCAACGTAAGCACTCACATGATGATCAGAAAAAGTGATAAAAGGACACTCTTAAGCTCTCTCTTCAGAACTCTGGAATTGATTTCATCACATGGGAGACACTAGTATAGGACTACCCAGCACGGCATGCCCTCATCAGAGAAGGTGTTGTGCTGTATGAGCAATGTTTAATCTACCTTATTCTTTGGCATCACTGCATTGCTAGAGTTTACATATACATACTAATTAAAAGAAATATATCAATCTCTTCTATTCCTTTCCCCCAGCCCCCCAAAAACAAACCATGTAGATCCCCGGATTCTATTTCTGCTAATATTATCTTTAAAACTTTTAGTCTTTCCTCTATTTTCAGATAGAAGTGTGACTTATGAATCTCTCAGTCAGACCAGTTCAGTTTCCCTCCTATTCCAAAAGTTTCTCCTCATCTATGGCACTCGGTAAAAACTATATTTATTTTTTGTTTTTTTCTCCCTCTTTCTTGCTCTTCTCAAGGTCATTTACTTCTGTCCAATTCCTCCACCCCCCCCCCTTTTTTTTTCAATTTGTGGCCATTTTTTCCTTTATGTACCTCAGAGACAATTTGTCTTTCTAACCCTTACAGAATGTAAGTATTAAGATTACTCACTTATCTATCTCTTTCCTTAAAGTCTATTTTAACTTGTTAAGGTTCTACCTCCTAGTCCCAGTCCCGGAGATTATTTAATCTGTAGGAGTGACTGAAAATTTTTGGTTATTTTAAAAATCTATCATCCCGCAAGAGAATATGATCAGAGTATGTGTAGGCAATTTTCAGAGGTGAAAGCTGACTCACCTTGATTTTTTGTGTGTTCTATTTCAGTCTTTCTGTTTTATCTTCTTCCTATAGAAGAAGTAGTAGTTGGTTACAATGGGTGCCTTTTGATACGTGATTTTATTGTTGGCTTATAGAAGACTCTGTCTCTGAAGTTCTGAAATTTCATGACATTTCTGAATGAGTTAAATTTTAAGAACCTCTCTGTCAGCATCCTGTAGAAACTATTAACCTGCGCTTTGCCCTCTTTTGTCATTACTTCTGGAAAAATTTCTTGTCTTATTTTATGAAATATTAAAGTCTGACACCTTGTTTTTATATTTTTTCTAGAATACCAATATTTCTCAGGTTTCATCAATATCTATACTAGAGCTCTGTTACCTTAATTAATAGAGATTGCATAACTTTACACGGTAGCACTGGGTTTAAAAAAAATCTGTTGCCTTCTCATGTCTGTCTTTCAAAATAAACCATTCTCTTTCTCAAAACAATAATGTCAACAAAAACCTTAACAATCTATGAAGAATTTGCAACAAATGCCTCAAACTGTTGAGAATTATGGCCATTGTTGTTGTTCCTTCATTGATTTTAATTATAGCTTTTTAGTTTCCAGTTATTCTTTATTCTACTCATTGAGATTATTAATAGATCTGAAGATCATTGTGGTTGATCTATTTTATCTGGGGACTTGCTATTTTCCTTTAGAGCTCCTTTTTAAAATTTTACCGTACAATATTTATTCACTGTTTTAATTCTTTCTTATTTCTTCAACTTTTAAAAGATTTTTATGCAAAGTGATATTCTCTTGACCTACTTTTCTTTTTCTTGTTGATTTTTTTTGTTTGTTGTGTTTTTTGTTGTCTTAAGGTAATGATAGGAAACTAGGCTTGGTTAAAGCCACATATTCTACCATTTTTGCTAGAAGCATGGAATAATAGTAAGAATATTAAATCTGTCGTCAGAGGACCTGGGCTTGAGTTGTAGCTCTGTTACCTAATATCTATGTGACTTTGGGCAAGTTTATTTGTAAAATAAGGGCCTGGATTACTTCACCTTAGAATTCCCTTTCTGCTCTCAATCTATGACTCGCTCTTCATATTATTTCTACTACATATATCAGTCAATGTGATTTGCTTAACATATTGAAGATATAAGACCAATAGACTGTTGTTTCTGGTTCTCATTGCATAGATTGATGATCTACATTGCCACAATAACCTGAGCCAGCCAATTTAGGGTTATCGACTTGGCTCTGATATTCAGAACATGGAGTGAAAACAGTCCAGTGGTTTGAATACTCACAACTAAATAGGAATTTACCCATCGCTTACATCTTAATAACCAATTATTTTGCCCTCAAAGGGCCATACTTGAGGACCTAGAGGGCCACGTGTGGCCTCAAGGGCCATGTTTTCCCACCCCTGAATTAGGTGTTACTTCCCTCCCAAACAGCACACACACAACACACACACACACACACACACACACACACACACACACACACACACGAATAGAGTGGGATAAAAAAAGTACTCTTAACATAAGCAGATTTCTGTCTTAGGATTTTGTCTTCCACATTCTACATGTGCATTTTATTGATACCTTCTGCCCACTTACTTAAAATTGAGCTCCAGGCTGATCGTTCAATAATGGCTATGCTTTTTAAGCATTACATCCAAAAGATATCAGAGGGAACATACAGGTGTATTGTTTAAAGTCTCCAACTTTCTCCAGGCAATTTAGGTGTACATTTTGGAAAATTTAGTTCCTGAAAGCCTATTTTCCAGATGCTCCACATGGTACTCTGGGCCTTATCATCCTTGGCCAGATGCTAATTTTCCAGATCAGTGGTCTTGAGGTCAACGCCTGAAATAGAAGTAGGCACTGTTTTCCATCCCTTATTCACAATTTCTGCAGTTTCTTACAGAATGTCAATACCACATTAAAAGTTTCACTTGATACCACTTACCATTTGCTTAAGTTGCTTCCTATCTATAGAATCCATCTATTCAAAAATGGTGCTGGGACATGGGGGAGAAGGGTGGAATTATGTAATTGACCAGATGCCTTACATTAAGTGGGAAAGCTTTAAAGTTGAAGCCACAGTGTTAACTTTCACTACCGTCAGCAGTTTAAAGGCGGAAAAAAAAAGTACTGCTGACAAATCAAACTATAGAGAAAAGGGGGAAAATGAGGGGTGTGTATGTGAAGAGACGTGTTTTTTTTTCCTAATTGGAGTGAAAAACCCAAAGAGAAGAGGAAATGGAAAAATGTAGCATCTAGTTTATGTGTCTGTACCTGAAGATTCAATAAATTGTGCTGTGCACCTAGGGCACTGGTTCTCAACCTTCCTAATGCTGCAACTCTTTAATACAGTTTCTCATGTTGTGGTGACCCCCAACCATAAAATTATTTTCGTTATTACTTCATAACTGTAATTTTGCTACTGTTATGAATTGTAATGAAAATATCTGATATGCAGGATGTGTTTTCATTGTTACAAATTGAACATAACCCACAAGTTGAGAACCGCTGACCTAGGGGATTTTAAGTTTTGCTAAATATTATTTTCACTCAGGTGAATGTGGAAACAGGCAGGTGTATATCGGTGTGAGTTTGTGTAATCTTCAAAAGAAAGACTATTGACAAAAGGAAACAAGTTTTTAGCTTGAAATCAGGTAGAATCTTAAAAAAACACCTTGTCCAATCCCTTCATTTTGGAAAACATGGGATGTATTCTAGAGGAATAGCCCTCCTTGACATGAGGATAAAGTGACTCATGTTCTTATTTTCTCCTTTTAAAACCCCCTAGCTTAGATATTGAATTGGTTAAATCGAATGGATTTTATATTTAAGATGTATGTCAGATGAATGTCACCCATAAATCTTGCTAAATGTTACAGCACAAAAATATGGTCTAAATATAAAATATTTGACTTAATTCTCTTCATTTGACCTCATAGGGTAAAGCAACACACATATTAAAATTATAAATAGTGATAACCATCTCCCCCTGTTCCTATAGAAGAGAAGATGATTCTTCACTTTCATAGAAACCTGGGGAGATCTTTGCTCTGAAAGTTTAGGCAAGGTCAGCTGTCTCATAAAATAACAAAAACAATAATTGTTTTCAAACTTTAGAAGCATTTTGCATGGCATCTCATTGGTCCTCAAAGTAATCCTGTGAGGCAGGTGGTGTTATTATTTCTGATTTTATAGATGAGGAAACTGATTCTGAGAATGTTTAGTGACTTGTCCAAGGTCATATAGCTAATAAGCGTCTAAAGCAGATCTCATTGACCCTGTTGTCTAGCATTCTGACTGTTGCTTTCTTCCCCGCTACCATCCTCAAAGACACCAAGGTTCAAAATTTTGGTTTCACACTTTACCCTTCACCTACACTCATCCCACCTATCCAATTTATTTTCAACTCTCATTTTTTCACCCTTTACAATATCTCTCCTATATGTCCCCTTCACCCTAATACAGGCCCTCATCACCTCGTGCCTGGAGTACTGCGAAAGCCTTCCAGTTTGTCTCTCTACCTAGACCTTCTCCTTTCTCCAGTCTATCCTTCTCACAGTTGCCAAAATGATTTTCTAAAAGCACAGGTCTGACCATAGTCCCTATCCAATTAACTCCAGTGACTCTCTATTACTTCAAAGAGCAAATACAGTCTTCTTTTTGGATTTAAAGCCCTTCACAACACGTTTCCAATATATATTTCCAACCTTTTGAATATTTTTCTTTCATGAAAGCTTTTGCTTTAACTAAACTAACCTTCTGGCCATTCTTCTTATATGAGACTTAATTTCTCTTCTCTCTGCCTTTGTACTGGCTATCCTCTATGCCTGTAATGCACCCAATCCTCACCTCTGTCTTTTAGAATCCCTATTATCCTTCAAAATTCAATTCATTCAGTCATCTTTTATGTGAAACATTTCCCAGCCAGAACTTTCCCTTTTCATCATATTATATTTATTTTGCAAATAGTTATACATGTACAAATTATCTCCCACAACTGAATGTAAGTTCCTTGAGGACAAGGACTGCTTTACTTTTTCTTTGTAAATTCAGCACCAAGCACAAAATTTGACAGTACTAAGTGGTTAATATATCTTTGTTGATTTATTGGTTGATTGGCCACAGACCATCTGATTTAGATCTTAGGGAAAATTTTCTTTCTTTCAGATTGAATGTAGCTCAAATATCTACCTTGTGGAAACATTTTTTTCCAATTTATTTATTTATTTTTGGTTTACATTTTCACAAGATTTTGAGTTACAAATTTTCTCCCTGTCTTTCCCCTACTCCCCTACCCCAAGATAACAAGCCTACTGAATACCCCTTCCCTCAATCTGTTCTCTCTTATATTCTCTCCCATCCCCCCCCCCAACTTTCTAGTAGGGCAAGATGGATTTCTATACCCCAGTGTCTGTATATCTTATTTCCCAGTTGCATGTAAAAAAACACATTTTTTTTTAACATTTGTTTTTAAAACTTTGATTTCCAGATTCTTTCCCTTCTCTCCTCACCCATTCCCGCTGGGAAGACAAACAATTCAATATAAGTTGTACATGTGTAGATACACAAAACATTTCCAGATTAGTTACATTGTGAAAGACTATATTTCCTTCCATCCTATCCTGCCCCACACTTATTCTATTTTCTCCTTTGACTCTGTCCATTTTCAAAAGTGTTTGCTTCTAATTACCCTCTCCCAATCTGTCCTCCCTTCTATCATCCCCCCTCTTGTCTCCTTTCCCCCTACTTTCCTGTAGGGTAAGACAGCCAATTGAGTGTGTATGTTATTCCCTCCTTAAGCCAAATTCAGTGAGATTAAGTTTGACCCCTTCCCTTTCAACCTGCTCTTCCCCTCCATTGTGACAGTTTTCTCTTGCCTCTTTTATGAGATAATTTGCCCTATTCTGTCTCTCCCTTTCTCCTTCTCCCGATATATTCCTCTCTCATCTCTTAATTTTATTTTTTAGATTTCATCCCTTCATATTCACCTCATTCTGTGCTCTCTATGTATATATGTACACACATATACACATACTCACATGTATATTTATACACACATATACCCTCCTTTGCATACATATATATATATTTATACACACATATTTACACACACACACACACACATATTCCCTTCAACTATTCTCACACTGAGTAAAGTCTCATGAGTTATAATTATCATCTTTCCATGTGGGAATGTAAATAGTTCAACTTTAATAAGTTCCTTATGATTTCTTTTTCCTTTTTACCTTCTCATGCTTCTCTTGATTCTTGCATTTGAAAGTCAAATTTTCTGTTTAGCTCTGGTTTTTTCCATCAAGAATGCCAAGTCCTCTATTTCATTGAATGACCATATTTTCCCCTGAAGCATAATACTCAGTTTTGCTGGGTAGGTGATTCTTGGTTTTAATCCTAGTTCCTTTGACCTCCAGAATATCCTATTCCAAGCCCTTTGATCCCTTAATGTAGATGCTGCTAGACCTTGTGTTATCCTCATTGTGTTTCCACAATACTCAAATTATTTTTTCCTGGTTGCTTGTAATATTTTCCCCTTGACCTGGGAACTCTGGGATTTCACTGTAATATTCCAAGGAATACCTTCTTGGGATCTTTTTCAAGAGGCGATTGGTGAATTTTTCCATTTTTAATTTGCCCTCTGATTCTAGAATATCAGGGAAATTTTGCTTGATAATTTCTTGAAGGATGATTTCTAGGCTCTTTTTTTGATCATGGCTTTCAGGTAGTCCAATAATTTTTAAATTATCTGTCCTGGATCTATTTTCCAGGTCAGTGGTTCTTCCAATGAGATATTTCACATTTCCTTCTATTTTTTCATTTGTTTGGATTTGTTTCATATTATCTTGATTTTTCATAAAGTCATTAGCTTCCATTTGCTCCACTCTAATTCTGAAGAAATTATTCTCTTCAGAAAGCTTTTGAGATTCTTTTTCCATTTGGGAAATTTGACTTTTTCAGGTATTCTTCTCCTCATTGGCTTTTTTGGGCCTCTTGCCATTTGAGTTAGTCTATTTTTTAAGGTATTATTTTCTTTAGTCAGGCTGTTGACTTGCTTTTCATGATTTTCGAGCATCATTCTCATTTCTTTTCCTAATTTTTCTTCCACTTCTCTTATATGATTTTCAAAATCCTTCTTAAGCTTTTCTATGGCCTGTGGCCAATTCACATTTTTCTTGGAAGCTTTTGATGCAGGAGTTTTGACTTTGTTGCCACCTTCTGGTTCTATGTTTTGATCTTCTTTGTCCCCAAAATAGAATTCTATAGTCTGATTGTGCTTCTTCTGTTTGCTCATCTTGCCAGCCAAGCTTGCCAGCTCTTTGCCATGGCAAAACTCTGCTTCCAGAGTGGAGAGAGCTGTGTCCCAAATTGCCTGGGTTTTCACAGTTGTAAGAGCTATGAGGAGGGTGCCTTCTCTACAGCCACCATAAGCTGTGGCACACTGGTATTCCTCACCCCAGGACTACCTCTCAAGACTGTGACCCAGTTCCAAGCAAGTCAAAGCAAGAGTGATTACCCTCTAAGTTGTCACTTGGTTCCATTAAGATCTGCAGGCCAGGAGCTCTCGAGGCAGCCATGTGGTAGCCATGCAGCTGCTCTGCTATACCACCTCTAACTCTGGGGCAGAGGCTGAACCATGCTCTTCTTTCACCCCGGATCAACAGGGTTCCCCACAGACCTTTTACTTTCTCTTTGGTGTTTATGGTTTGGGAAGTCTAGAAACCACCATAGCTGCTGGTGATTCAATCTCCTGAATTCTGCTCAGGCTGGTCTGTGCCTTTGGTCATGGCCATCCCAGGTATGGGCCTGTATGGCTCACATGTGACTGCCCTTGGCTCCCAGCCCAGTGTGATAGACCCTCCCTGCCGGTCTGACAGGCTGCTTTTTCTCTCTGACACTGTGGGTTCCATAGCTCTAAAATTTTTTTAGAGTCATTTTTTTTTACAGGTATTAGAGGTGGTTGGTGCATGAGTTCAAGCAAGTTCCTGCTTTTACTCTGCTATCTTGGCTCTGCTCCTACCCTCCTGGAAATCTTTAATAGAAGAGGCTGAATTTTCTGGAAGGTCCTGAATGAAGTCATATTTTAAGAAATCCTACCAATCTGATTACCACTTACTAAGAAGGGAGAATGGCCTCAGAGATGCACCATCAGATCTTTTGTGACTCTACTTGGAGTTAAGGCCCAGATCCTTCAGTCCAGGAGCTGAAGAATATCTACATGTAGGCATTGTCACGTTGTTGTCCTGTTATGAATCTGTGTTTTAACCAGGGCATTTTTCTGTTGTTTTTTTTTTATACTAATTTTTAAGCCTATTTCATGACTTTTAAAGTTGAGCTCTGCTTCTGGGCTGTAGGGGGCACTATCCCAAGTTTCTTGCTCTGGTGGCCAGAGGCCTGGTCACTGAATTTTTAAGCCAGGGCCTCAGGGGCTGGTGGCTTGCCCACTGCATTGGGCTGACCTGGCCTAGTTGTGCCTGTTGTACTAGGGTTCTGGGGCCGCCAGTTTGCCTTCTGCACTGTAAAGCCAAGAACGAGCAGCTTTCCAGAGGACAGTTGCTGTGAACAGCGATTCAGTAACAAACTAAGACAAAACATTGACAGAAACCAAAGTACAGCATTCACTCTGTTATTTCATAACAAGTTATGAAATAGTGGCCACATAGTTTTCACCAAAGTGGTCACCCAGTTTTAAACAAAAGATATCATTCAGTAAGAACTTAACTCAATCATCCTTAAGGAGGCTTGCCTCCTTAATGGCCCAAAGTAAAAAGGTCAAAGTTCTCCACCCCTAGGTCACATTGTCTTAATCTCTCAGTCAAAAAGTCTTCTTTCTTCTTAATTGGAGATTAGTTCCCAATCATCCTTAATTCAATCATCCTGAAGAGTACAGGAGTACAAAGTCCTCCCAACCCTAGGCCACATTAAATCATGATCTTCTCAGTTTGCATTAAATTCCCAAGGAGAGGTCTTTTCATCTTGACTCGAGGCTGGCTCTCAGATTCCATGGTTCCTCTTCCATTGTCCCAGCTCCTATCTGAATCCACCCAATTGTCACTTGGGTTCAAAGGCAGGCAGCTCCCAACTCCTTGTCCATATTGAAGCTCACAGTGTCTAGTCCACCTCAAGTCCTTTACAGTTTCTGTTCCTGGGAAGACAATAACATTCACACACATTGCTGCTACCATCACCAATTCACTTTCTGCCTGTGAAATCAACACAAACCCAAAAACAAGGTCTGAGAAATCAACACAAATCATCAGTATAGTCCCAGGACCTCTGAAAACATCAGTAAGATCCTCCTCCAGGACTTCCGTAAACATACAAGAAAATCCTCTTTCAGGGCTTCTGAACTAGCAGTAAGATCTCAGGACTTCTGTAACAAAAGCAATGCCCTCTATCAGCAGATGAATCTGACAAAGTAGCATCAAAACAGACAGAGTACTGGTGCCACAGCCATGCTTCCTCCCAGTTTTTGCTCTCTCTCATCCTGGGCTTCTTTTTATATATGGTCATTAAGCTCCTCCCTGTTCTTCCTCTTCCTGTTGCATCACTAACATGGGTTGAAGAGTTCTGTTTCTTAACAAAATACTTGATATAATCATGAACTGAAACAAGATGCTAAATAATTAACTAGCTGAAACAATTTGTTAACTACTTCTTTGCTTGCCTTCACATGTACTGGGCTGGAGGCCTCACAATTGGCTTGCTGAGTCTCAGTTACTGATCTGTGCTGTGGCTGAGCCTCTCACTGGCTTGCCTGGACACTCTGTTGGGCTATGCTCCTCTTCTAAATTACCCCAACCTGGAAAATTCTTTCACTCTCACTTTTTGTGGGTTCTGTTACTCCAGAGTGTCTTTAGAGGTTTGCTTTAATGTTGTTTCTTAGGGAAACTGGGAAGAGCTCAGGCAACTTCCTGGCTTTTCTCCACCTCCCTTGGCTCCTCCTATGAGCTGAAGAAAATCTGGAGGAGAAACTCTTTTGAAGAATTCTAAAGCCCCATTATTTCTGTCTATTGATATAAAGAAAAATATAATGGCCCTTCAGATTGATGTGATTCCCTCCTCTGCCTCTTTAGAAAATTCATATTAAGGGAAAAGTTAAGAATACAAACACAATTCTCTGCAGTTGGGAAAATTCCTAAAATTTAAGCCTAGATTTGGCTCTTTGTTAATCTGGGAGAAATATGTCTACATGTCTGCTATGGTTTTAATTCTGCCCAAGTAGAATGCCATACTAATCTACTATGTGTTACCCTGATTATCTAATCCTGATGATTCATGCTTCCTTTAGATATAAACAGGATACCCAGACTATCTTCCACCAAACCTTCACCACTATTTTAACCAGCAATACTTCTCCTGAAGAATATCCAAACTGGGTTCATCCATTACCTCACTCAGTCCCCTATGACCTTTGTCCCATGCCCAACTCCATTTCAAACAAACTCCCTTATATCCTTGAACTTCTCCACCAATATTCCTTTGTTGTTGTTCTTCCTGAGTCATTTAGTTGTGTCCAGCTTTTCATGATCCCATATGAGGTTTTCCTGGTAAAGATACTGGAGTGGTTTGTCATTTCCTTCTCCAGTGAATTGAGGCTGAAAAAGGTTAAATTACTTCCCCAGGGTCACACAACTACTGCATATCCATGGACGGATTTGAACTCTGGCCTTCCTGAGTCCAGACCCAGAGCTCTATCTGCTAAACCATACCTTCCCCTTCCTTACTTAAAATGAAATCTAACTCCCCTCTGAAGATGCTATCCTCCTTGCAATTCCCCACCTTGTAGGTTTCTCTTTCTACTCCCCCCAATATGTACATAAGGAGAAAAAAATAAGCTTCCAAATAAGTTCTTTATATCCATCACTGCCATCCATACCTTTTCTCTTTTGAAGTGCTCAACAACTTCCCCTTTCAGTTCCAGTATGTTAATAGAGAGATTAACTGTTCCACTATCTTCATCACCCAAATGTTTCAGGCAACCTTAATTTTATATGAAACACAAAATGTCCAAGGATAAGCTATTGATAAATAAATTAAGGCAAAGAGTCAAATCTATACCTAAATTTTAGGAATTTTTCCCAACTGCAGGGAATTGTATTTGTACTCTTAACTTTTTTCCTTGAGAGAAATGATTATTTCTCTCTTATATTAATATGGGGGTGGGGGAGAGATGAAGTTTCTTTTTTTCCTTCCTATTTCTGCATTCAAAGTGCAGTATCTCAAGAAAATTATTCAACTAATCCAAAAACTTACACCAGCTAGACCATCTTATCAAGGTAGAACTGTTACTCCACCTAATTAGAAAACATTACAAAGATAATGTAATCTAGCTGAATTCTAGCCCATTGTGTTCTACTCAGACAAAGATACCTTTGTCCCTATTTCAAGCCTGGGAGTGGTCTGGGAGTTGGAGTGACATAATCAAAGTCACTTTCCCCAACCCCTTATTAGAATAGGTCCATATCTCATTATAATATTCATTCTTTCATTAATTGTTCACCAATTAGAGTTGATTCCTTCTTGTCTGGAATACATGCTCTTCTAAGGAGATATAAGCATTGAGAGGCCTCCACAATTTTTCTTTGGTTTAGGAAAGAAATTTAAATGACCATTCTTTTGTTAATTATTCACTAGCTATAATTAGTAAAATGATTAATTACTCAGAAATTATATATCTCAAACTTTTCACATGTCATATTTTTAATATGAATTTTCTAAGGAGTCAGAAGAGGAATCACATTGACCTGAAAGGTCATTAGATCTTTTCTTTGGCTGCCTTGACACTGTGCCAACATAACTTTTTCCTATCAGTATATTCATGAGTTCTCTGTCTTCTTTGCTGGTATATCTTCCTTCTATTTTCCTTTAAATGTATATTTTCAAAAGTTCCTTTTCTTTCCTCTCCCTTCCATCCTTTGGTGTTCTTTTCCATTTCCACAACTTCAAATATTACCTCAATACAGTTGGTTCCAACATCTGTAGCTCTCTACTGCTGTATTAACCTTAAATCCTGCATTTCAATTCACTAAATTAAAAAAAAAAGCACTTACTATATGCAAGACTAGGTGATGAATAGTGGGGAAACAAAGCAAAAACAGAACAGCCTCTCAAGAAGTTTATATGCTGCAGAGGTAGTGGGTGTTGGAATACATCAAATACACATATAAATGAATGCAAGATGATTTGAAGAGGGACAGAACACAAGCAGCTTTGAGGATCAAGAAAGGCTTCCTATATGAAGTTGCATTTGAGTTGAGCCTTGGAAGAAAGTATAGATTCTAAGAGACAGAGGTGTATTCTGGGCAAGGAAAATAGTGTGAATAAAGACACTGAGTCTCCATGGAATGTGTTCAGTTCAAAGAACAGAAATTAGGTCAGTTTGGTTGTCTTGTAGAGTATGTGAAGGGAAACACTATGGAATAAAACTGAAAAAGTTTGTAAAAGTCAAATTTTAGGAGCCCTTAAGTCCTAGAAGCAACTGAGAACCAATGTAGATTTTTGAGCAGCGGAGTGACATGATCAAATGTTTATTTTAGGAATGTCAATTTGGCATCTGTAGGAAGGATTGATTAGAGTGGGGGTAGGATGGCAGGTGGAAAGAACATAGACCAATTAAGAGGCTACTGCAGTGATTGAGGAAAAAGTAAGGAAACTTTGACTTAAGGTGTTGGTTGGATAAGTATAATAAATGGGTAGATATGTAGAAGCAGGTTTGACAAGACTTGGCAACTGAATGACTGGGAACAGAGGGTAATGAGTGAGAGGGAAACATCAGGGTGATTCCAAAATTGTGAACTTAAGTGACTAGAAGGATAGGGAGACAGTATAAATAAATAGAAAATTTTGGAGGAGTGGTTGGTTTAGAAGGAAGATAATGAATTCTGTTTTTGACTTGTTGAATTTGAGATGCTAAAAGAACATTCTAGGAGGAGATATCTAGCAAGCAGTAGATAATATGTAACTAGAGTTCAGAAGTGAAATCAAGGGCCCAAGGGTGCTATAGTTGCAGCTGGAGGGTCAATAAAAAACTCAAGCATTCATTCTATACCAAACATTGGTATAGAAATGGTACTTGATGGAACCTCATAAGCTAACCAAGAACACATAGTGCAGAGGCGTTAGAAAACCACAAATTAACATTTTCTATGTCATGTTGTATTTTAATTTATTTTCTTAAATATTTCCCAATTACATTCTAATCTGGTTTGGCATCACTCTCTGGATGGAGTGTGGGTCACATTTTTGATACCTCTGATGTAGAAGAAGAGGTGTATTTGTAATACAGAGTCTTAAAGTATGTCTACATTTAGTGAGTGACCATGAGAGGTGGAATAAGATGCTAGATAGCAATGTCACTGAAGCCAGTAGAAGGGAACATCTAGGAGAAGAGATAGCAACTACAGCTTCTGCTTTGGTAGAAAGGTCAAGTAGAATGAGTATTAAAAAAAGGTCATTGGATTTAGCAGTTAAGAAGTCATAGATTATCTTGGACAAAACATTTTCAGTGAATCAGACTGAAAAAAAATTGAGAAGTAAGTTGAAGGAAATGGAGCTGTTAAGTAGTGGTGACTTTGAAATGGAGACTAGAAATAGGATAATTTGAGGGGATGGTTAAGTGAAAGTTGGGTTGGTTTTTTTTTGGATGGGAGAAATAGCAATATTTGGAGTCAGCAGAGAAGCCAATGTCTAAAAGATATGGAAGAAAAAGGAATGAAAAAAATATTTATTAAGGGCTTACTATATTCCATGAACTGTGCTAAGAACTGAGATACAACGATAGCACAACCATCCTCAAGAAAAAAACAAACATTCTAATAATGGGAGATATTGATTAAATAGGCCCAGAAGGCCTATTATTATTTGAAAACTTGCAGTGATGAAGCCATAGGGAAATATATTGACACACCCTTTTAAGTACCACTGAAAGAATTGATTGGATTACAGTTCCGGAACTGGAAAGCAGGCTGGTGGGGGAGAACCAGGGATAAGTGTGTGACATGATGGAGACTAATAAGAAGAGGACAGAATAATAAACTGACACATGGAAGGAGCACAAAGCTGGTCTAGTGGGCCATATGTGAGAAACTCACTAATCGGGGCTTGGGAAGCCTCAAGAGTTCTGAAGTGGGTTAAATCCTCAAGGGCGTGGTCTTTGGTATGAGTGACAAGGCAGCTGGGAAGAAGGTGCTGGGGAATAAAGTAAAGTATGTATCAAACACCATGATAAGTGCTGGAGATAAACATAGAAAAGAAAGTTCTTAAGAAGCTCACATTCTAATGGGGGAGACAATAGACATACAGAGAGTTCAGCTGCAAGACTGAGGGAAGGGCCCAAGGGTGCTATAGTTGCAGCTGAAGGGTCAATAAAAAACCTCAAGCATTCATAGGGTTCATTGGCAGGTAGAGAGTGATTCCTGGGGGTCTTAGAGTCTTAGAAGCCAGGCAGATATTAAAATTCGGTAGTTTTCCATCTTGCTGGAAGGACAGCAATTGCTGACTCCTTGCTCATCCAAGCAATATGAGCTGCCATGTCCATCCAGCAAGAGGGGGCAGAGCTGGAGAAACCTAGGTCATCATAGTTAGAAAAGGTGGAGTGGGCCTACAGATTAGAATGGAGAAGGTATTTGGGGTTCTCTGCCAGATGGAGTGAAAAAAGGAACACTTGCAGGAAGTTTAGTGTGAAAGGATTCCTACAGTATTTACTTCAGTTGGGCATCTGGAGGGGGGGGAAGAGAGAGAAAGAGAGAGAGAGAGAGAGAGAGAGAGAGAGAGAGAGAGAGAGAGAGAGAGAGCAAGAACTTCCAGAGAAGATAGTAAGGAACAGATCCTCTTGTTCCTTCTCAGAGATTAGAGCAAAGGAGAAAAAAATGGGAAATGATATTGAGAATCATTGAAGTGTGCAATATAGAAAAATAAGGACCTCATTGTACGTAACCCTCCCCCCCTGCCCTTTTAAAAGTAAACTAGAAGACAAGGTCCTTCACTAAGAAAAAGAAGGCAGAAGGTGACAGAGGGGGCTTCAGGAGAGAAGAAAAAGTTTAGAAGAGTCACTAGGAAGAGCAGTAGAGATTCAATTAGGAAAATCATCCTTCTGCAATAAGAACTCAATAGAGATTGGATAACATAAATTGTTAATCTGGTGTAAAGGTTTGACAAGTGAAGAATATTAATGGGTCAAGGTGGCAAAGGATTGAAAGATAGAGGATAAGGAGTCAATCATGAGATTGACTCTGGAGGAAAGATAGAGAATTCAGGCCAGTGATGAATGGAAGAATAGGAGATCACCGTGAGGGTGAAGAATAGGTTTATATGGAATGGTACATAGAGAAAGATGAAAAGACAGGAGGTTGTGATCAAAAAGAAATATTTCAGAATTTGTGATCATGGAACCAAACAGTTACCTCTCCCTAATGTATCCTCCACCACATAGTTTCCAAATTACATTCAAAAGGCACAAGTCTGATCAGACCATTCCTCTACTCAGACAACTTCAGTAGTTCCTTATTGCCTTGACTATAAAATATAACATCCAGCCTCAGATACTTACTTTCAGTGTGACCCTGAGCAAGTCACTTAACCTTGTTTGCCTCAGGGTCTTCATCTGTCAAATGCACTGGAGAAGGAAATGACAAACCGCTCCAGTATCTTTGCCAAGAATTTCCCAAATGGGGTCATGAAGACTTGGATGTGACTGAAATGACTGGATAACAATAAAATTATCATCTCTTATGCTTGACCTGAAAGTCTGTCACAATTTGACTCTATTTTTATCATGCTAGAGTGATCTCCCATTAACCCCTTTCACACACTCTACATTCTAGACAAAATGGCCTACATACTATTGCTTGTACACAGCAACCTGTGTCCCACTTCCATGCCTTCAGACAGGCTGTCCAATTAAACCTAGAATCAGTTTCTTCTTCACTTCCACCCCTTGAAATCCCTAGGAAATTTTGAAGCTCACCTCTGAGAACCACCTCCTACAAGGAAGTTCTCTCCTTCCTCAATACTACTTTGAACTACTTCATATTTACCTTTTTTTAAAAAAAAAAACCCTACATTTCCTTATTCATGTAAATTAATGCCATCATCTACTCCTCTAATAGAATGTGAGGTACTTGAAAGGGCCGCCTCATTTTTGTGTGTCTGTGTATCTATATTCCCAGTGAATGGAAGAGGGCTATATAATAGGTACTGAATAAATGCTTACTGACTTGGATTGAATGATGAGAGAACAAAATGGAACCAAACCTTTGGTTGAAGGGATTTGAATACTTACTTCCTAGGAGTTGAGGAAGGTGATAAACTGAAAACCCATGTATTTGAGCAGACATCATTATGCCTACTGAAGTCTGGGAGTCTGAGGGCAAAATTTAGAGTTGTGTGGAAGACTGTGAGCCAGGGACTGAATTCCCTTGAGAAAGGAGGGAAAATGACATAGAGGACAATTGGTGACTTTAACAAGGATCTGAATCAAGTAATGGAGAGGGATGGCATGAATCACAATGAAAGAGTGACGAAAGGCTGGCATTGAAGTGCTTCTGAGGCATAAGGAATATGCCTGCCCTTCTTCCTGATCCAGGGACGTGATAGAAGGAGAACCTGGAATTAGTAAGGGAGGCTAGGGAAATTGTATCTTTTGAATACAGATTTTCATTGGTATCAAAAGATGGAAAGAGCCACAAATTGAATGGAAGGGTCAAGTAGGATATGTATAGATTGTGTCAAAGTAGGATTAAGGCAGATAGGGATAAGAGAGCATGGAGGAGAAGCAGCAGCAGACGAAGAAATTATTTGTTTATTTTTCAGTTTAATTTTTTATTTTGCTTCAACAGTGATTCTGAATCTTAAGAATAAGGGGTGAGAAAACTGAGAATTTTCCTGGCAGAAGGGGGAACAACCAGTTGATTTAGGCCAATACTTCCCAGGATTCTGTGATGATTCAGCATATGGGTCATAGAGTCAGCACCCATACTTAGTCACTCCAAATATATGGCATCTGGTAAGGCACTCCAAGTACAAGTGAAGGCAGCAGTTCTGCCTC
This sequence comes from Pseudochirops corinnae, assembly GCA_028646515.1. Lineage (NCBI taxonomy): Eukaryota > Metazoa > Chordata > Mammalia > Diprotodontia > Pseudocheiridae > Pseudochirops > Pseudochirops corinnae. The sequence continues at coordinate 122,421,804 of CM053586.1, forward strand.
AGTATTTCTGTCAGCAAATATTTGGTGCTGAGGTCCTCCAGGGCAGCCTTAACTCACGCAAACTGCTGGTTCTGAAATCTCCTCCCAAGATGGCACAAGGGGATGATGAATATCTGGCACCTTAAATTTGGGGCAAGCACTCTGTTCACTGACCTTGATTTCTGGAAGCAGAGGCATTCTTCTATTCCCTTTAGTACCCTCCTGAACAATCTGCTTAAGATCACAGATGAATGCAGGTCTCCCTTGGAGCCCCTGTTCCCAAGGCTTAGCCTTTCTTACAATTCTGAAAATCCAAGGTCAAAGGCACTTTCTGTTTTTTTTTTTTTTCTGGGCTAAATTCATGCTAGTACTAGCTCTGTAGCTTCATCCTGGCATGACTGGGATAAGGCACCTGGAAGATGTGAATGCCATACAATGAAAAGTAAGTTCTCAGTTCTCAAGCTTTGGGTACTGAGAAGAACGGGAATGTAGGAATCAAGCAATTATTATGTGCTCACTATGTGCCAAGCACTTTATAAGTATCATCTCATTTGATCATCACAACAACTCTGGGAGGTGGGTACTATTGTTTTCCCTATTTTACAAATGAGGAAACTGAGGCAAATGTTTTTTTTTTAAAAATATGACTTAGGGTGTGTGAGGATGGACATGAACTTAGGTCTTCCTGATTCCAGGCCCAGCACTCTATCCACTGCTCCATCTAGATACTTTTCCAGTTTTGGATCATACCATTCCCTCTGATATACTCTATTCTTCTGCTGGACTGAATCACTCAACATTCCTTGAACTTGTCCAACCTTTGCCATTTCTAAATAGTTACTCATGCCACCACCTGAACCTGAAATGTTACCTCATTGCATCTCTGCCTCTTTTTAAGTCCTAGCTGCTCTAACTCCAATGCTATCACTACAAACCTTCCCATGCTTTCAAAAGATGGTAGAGAAGACTGGAAACAAGAGCCCAAGAGCCCTGGGGATAGTGTGCCACCCTGAACCATCATGGTCCATCATGCTTCCAGTCCAGCCCCTATAGCCTTTATAGAGGGACACATTTCTTGTGGAGATTGAATCTTATAACTGCTTCTGAAGGTACAATGGTATTCACTGCCTTACTAGCCATAGCTCTGCTGCTTTCTTTTTCCTCAAATGATTTAGGAAGTGTCAAGAACAAAGTTATAGGGTTGGAAAGGTTAGCAAAGTTCAAATTCTAGGAAAAAAGTTCTCGCTACTAAATTCTTTGACATTATTAAATGGTTTAATATCAGAAATGTTTGTATATATATATGCATAAGGATATACACACACATATGTATGTATGTACATAAATGGAACTGTTATTAAAAAACTTCTCTAGGTCTTTCCACTTGACTTGCAGTTGAAACCTAATGAATTACCTCCCCTTTTAGACTAGACTGTGAGATCCTTGAGAGGAGCCACTGTCTTGATTTTTTTCTCTTTGTATCTTTAGCATTTATAACAATGCTTTGCACCAAGTAATAAATGCTTATTCATTCAACTTCCAACTCATGTAACACCTTGCCCACAAAAGATTTTCCACCAGAGATGAGATCTCCTTCTCTTGAATTCTCATATTAATTTGTTTATTTCTCAATCTCCAGATTTATCCATCCAATTGTAATATGCATGGTGGTTATCTGTGTTCCTGTTATTCCTCCTCACTATAGTCCATATGCTTTGAGAGTAGGGACATGTTTTGCTCATATTTGTATACCCCAAGCACTTCATAATAATAAGCTAAACAAATGTTTGATAAATGACTGAATACTTGAAAAATATTTCAGCAGCTTATTGGTTATGAGTGTTATTAGGTGAATCTTTGCTAATAAACTAATAGTGTACAATGCTCTCTTCGTTATTTTGTGCAAATCTTTCCTTGTTTTTCTAAACTCAATGAACTCATCATTTCTTATAGCACAGCAGTATTCCATCACTATCATATACTGCAACTTATTTAGCCATTCCTCCATTGATGGGCATCTCTGCAATTTCCAGTTCTTTACCACAACAAAGAGAACTTCTATAAATATTTTAGAACATATAGGTTCTTCTCTTTATTCCTCAATCATCTCTGGAAATAGACCAAGTACTAGTATTGCTGGTTCAAAAAGTATTGGTAGTTTAATAATTCTTTGGGCATAGTTCAAGATTGTTCTTCGAAATGGTTGGATCATTTAACAATCCCACTAATAATGAATTAGTGTCCTGATTTTCTCACATCCTCTCTACCATTTGTCACTTTCCCCTTCTTGGCTAATTCAAATGAGCAAATCTGAAAGATATGAAATGACATCTCAAGGTTGTTTTAATCTGTATTTCTTTAATCAATAATGATTTAAAATATTTTTATATGACTATAAATGGTTTTGATTTCTTCATTGGAAAACTGTTTATATCATTTGATTATTTATCAATTGGGGAACAACTCATTCTTATAGATTTGACAATGTTCTTTATATATTTTAGATATGAAAACTTTATCTGATAAACAGTCCATAAATTTTCCCCAGTGTTGTGCTTTCCTTCTAATCTTGGCCATATTTGTTTAATTTGTATAATCCCTTCTTAATTTAAAGTAATGGAAATTATCCATTTTATACTGAATTTTGCTATCTTTTGTTTATTCATAAATTATTTATCTATCCA
>CM053586.1:122424966-122446605 GCA_028646515.1 Pseudochirops corinnae
TGAATTCTTATCCCAAAATCTTTACACTTGTCAAATATATGGTTATTATTTTTATTTGCTGTTGTAAATTGCATGTCTACTCTATTCCCTTAATCTACCTTTTTATTTCTTAGCCAGTACCAGATAGTTTTAATCATTCCTGCTTTATCATACAGTTTAAGATCTGGTACTTCTAAACCTCCTTCCTTTATACTTTTTTCATTTTTCCTTTGATATTCTTGACTTTTTGTTTTTCTAAATGAATTATATTATTTTTTAATTTAGTAAAATAATTTTTGGTAATTTAATTGGGATGGTGTTATTTATATATACATTTACATATGTACATGTATATATGTGTGTGTGTGTGTGTGTGTGTGTGTGTGTGTGTGTATAAAAGTTTGGGTAAAATTGGGCAAAAGGAGTTCACATTTTAATGGGGGAGATAATAGATATGAAAGGTTCTAGTTGCAAGTCAGATGCAAATGTCTCATGGTGGAGATGACATTAAAGAAAATGCATTAATGTGTGCTTTGTGACCTCACTAAGGACCCCAGGACCTTTTTATCTGATGTGCAGCTGGAACCTTTCACATGTGTTCTGGTGGTAAGAACTTTGTTTAGTGGATCTTCAGTAGCAGTTACTAGGATTAATCTACAGGAATGGCTTCCCAAGATAGTGTCTGATGGCATTGGGCTGGAAGTCCTTCTATTCCAAAGGCTCTTGGGTTCAGGGTCCTTGGTTGTTTCTACTGATAATCAATTGTGTTGATGGTAGTTTGACTTGTTTGACAACATGCTGCCTCCTGTCTATACCTTGGGATCCCTTGATGCTACAGGCAAACTGGATTTCCTGCTTCACGTATGACAATTGGTTGCCAGTTAGCAAGTATGACTGACTCCTCCACAGGAACTACTTTCCTGGATATTGACTACAAGGGCCATCTTGTCATGTATTGCTTCTTTGGCTCACTAATTCTACTAGTAATCAAGTCCCTTACTATATTATAATGAGAGATTTTGGTTGCACTCTAAAAAAATTAACAATCTGAACTGACTTGCTTCATAAGCATTTCTAGCAGTGTTTGTGGGGCAAAGGATATACATATACTCAACAAACAAACACAAAAGCAAATAACAAATAAATAGGAAAACAAAGAAATGTTTCCCTCTCACATACACATCTCCAGCTGTTCAGGGAAATGGAAAACACAAAAGAGAATTAAAATTGAAAACTCTTCAAATGAACATGTACAGGGGCTTTATATATTTTCATGTCTCATTTGGGCTTGGTGACCTTTTCTGATTGAGTCAGATCTGAAGTTCCACATCTGCATCTAAAGTAGATGTAGTTTTTGAACAGAGCCTATTGCCTGCCATACAGAATGAGCCTGTATTTTGTTGTTCATTTGTCTTAGTAACTCAGTGCACAAGTTCTTAAAAGTAGGGATACATTCTGCCAAAGAAAAAATTATATTTTATGTAGCATAAAAAATTGAACATGAATGTAAGTCTTTCTCTTTTTATTTTGTCTGACCTGTTGGTCATAATATGTCTTTTTGTCTTCAAACAAACACAAAAAAGATTGTGTTATTTGAAGCATTTCCTGCACATTTCATATAATGAATCCATTTCTATAGCAAAATGAAATCTATTGAAATAAAAGATACTTGTATATGAAAAAAATTTAAAATGGTGTGAATAATTTCTTCCTTTCCTTTTTGCAATCATTTGTAGTAAGGTTTATTTCCATCAGTGGGACCTCTACCACCAAATGACAGTGATTTAAAGATCACGTCAGGGAAAGTCTGAAAAGATGCCTTTGTAATTTTGTAATGCAGAAATGAAAATGAAACCACATCAAGAAAAGTTTAATGATGACAATGTGGCAATACAAAGCCAAAAGATGTGAAACTCTGTTCACGTGCTGAGCCTGTCTTTTTGCCTGAATTATGTGGACATCCATTTGATCCCAAATGCACTAGAAGATTGCATAGCCCTTTCCCATTTCTTGGCCAAGTAAACTTTGCTTTAGAATTGATTTTTTGTATTTACCCTTACAAGATTCAAGTCAATTCAATTTGAAAAATATTTATTAAGCCCCTACTATGTGCCAGCCACAGTGTCACCTGCTGGGAATACAAAGAGAAACAAAACTGTTTGCCTAAAAAAAGCCTACATTTGACTGGAAAGGCAAGGAAGGAAAGGAAGAGTAGATAAAAGTAGATAAAGAGTAGATGGTAGTAAACTGACTTCTAGCCTCACTGAAGATTTCAGCCACATTCATAAAAATGGTGTACTTTCTATATATAAAAGGTTCTTTGTGGCTAATTAAATTTAGGGTGAGCAATTATGGAATTCCCTATTTTACCTTCAAAGAAGCTTCAAACACAGATAAAATGATCAGAGTATTAAAAATAAAGGACATTCTCAAATGTTGAACAACATGAAACATTTATTCTTTAAAGGAAAATACTAAGAGGTGACAAGCCTTAATTTTTATTTTTATTTTTGTGGAGAGATGGTGACTAATAGAGAATAACATCTTCCCCTCCACCTTCAAAGGTAGCCAATGGAAATTAATGACTAAGATAATTTCTCAACTTGCCACTGAGTCCCAAAAAGTCAGCTTTCTTTAGATTTGATTCCGAGTCTATAAAATGGGGGAGAAACATGTTGGGGGCTCCAGAAAACTTGATTTTGCTTTAAAGCTTAGTGAAATTATAGCTTCCTGCCCAGGAAAAATAAAATGGAGAAATACAAGGGCTCAATTTAATTAAATACAAAAAAAACTTATTAAAGACTAATTGGGTGCCTGACACTGTGCTAGGTGCTAGAGATGCAAAGATACAAACTGTGAAACAGTCACTATCTAAGTTGAGAAGTTGCAGTTATGGACAAAGCTGAAGTAGCATGAGTAATTGCTATACCTACCTTTTACCGTTAGGTCATATACAAGAAATGCCAAGAATAGAAGTGTGGCTCACATGTTCTCCTTGAAGGCATGAGTAAAATAGTTGGAGGAGTTAGTTTCATTTGTGATCAAAGGCAAAAGGAAGCATCATTTCATGGGACATAGTCATTCACTTTGCAATCTTCATAATGAGATTAAACAAATAACCCACCATGAAATTAAAAAAATATATTGCAGTGTCCCAGTATGTGTTGCAGAGGTTGAAAAAGTAGAAAAAGTCCATGAAGAACTTAACCAGATCCTCTGAACCAGAAATGCAAGTGCACTGGGCCTTCACTTACAAGTATTATTCCGAACAGATTAAAATATAAGTGAGAAATATTTAACCAATAAATAAAAATAAATAGAACATAAATAATATGAATATAAGGCTTTCTAAGTCAACATGTACCCTGCAAAGATTCTTATGATTGATTTAACAGACTCCATTCCTCTTTGAGCTTGACACCATTGCTCTAAACTAGGGGTTCCTAAACTTTTTTTGTGACTTGGTCCCCTCTGGTAGGCTGGGGAATCCTATGAATGTTTTTTCAGAAAAAAATTAAATGAGTAATACAAGATATGTAGAATTACAAATGACACCATATTAAATATGGTTATCAAAATGTTGTTTGAAAATGATTATCTTTATCTCCAAGTTGAGAAATCTCTACTCTAAAGTAAATCAAGATATATCTTGATATGAAGTGACTTCATTACCAAGATAGAAAGGAAGGGCAGAAGAATTTCAATCAATCCTCAAGCATTCCTTAAGCACCTACTGTCTTCTAGGTACTAGGAATACAGATTCAAAAATCAGACTCTGCTCCGAAGAGTTTATATTCTACAGTGTAAAAAAAAAACTATAGCTCAGGATCATGAAATGAAAGAGGTTTGTAGACTACTCTGAAATTTCATGGCTGTGCATCATAAATATATTTTATTAAAGAAAAGAGGCTGGAAACTGAAAGTACCTTAATAACATAATCATAAAAAATTAAATTATGTCTTAACAGACAAGAAACAACTGACTGTGTATAATAGTCATTTCATTAAGAAGTGTGTGTGTGCAATTACATCATAGACTATTTAGAGCAAAGGTCAAGGTGATTACTGAATAAAGAGAAAGGATAAAGAGTCAATGACACAATAAGAGAGCTGACGTGACCCTGAAACTCCCTTAGCCAGTAGACACTTGATTTCCTTCCCAAGTAGAGAGACACGAGAGCAGACAGCCATTTGCAAGATCAAGCTAATTTCTAAAACATTATAAAGTAGGATATAGAATATTATCAGAATTTTACCAGATTACCATCTCTTCTCAAATATTAAAGATAATTTATATTTGGTGTGAAAGTTAAGTAGGCTAAATCATACTGCCAATCAGCAAAGAGGGCAGAAAATATCAATTTTCAATATGGAGGGGTTCTGAGAGGATAGACACTCCAATACATGGAGCTGTGAAATAGTACAACCATTTTGGAAAGTCATTTGGAATCATACAAATAAAGTGACCAAGATGTCAACACCTTTGAACCAGAGATTTCAAAAGAAGCTATTGATAGGAAGTCCCCATATACACCAAAATATTCATAGCAGGTCATGTTGTTTGTCCTTCATTCTCAAAGAAAGCCAATGCTCTCACGAGAGTGATGGCTGGACTCATACATAAACTAGATGTAAGTGAGGCAGAACTGCATACAGTCATCAGTCTCATTCTTTCCTCAGAATCATCAGAATCCAGCAACAAGGCAAGAGTCAAAATGACTGACAATGACCCAGATTTTTGTGATACCAAAGATTGGAAACAAAGTACGTGGCTAAACAAATTGTAGTACATGAATGAAGTGGAATATTACTTTGCTGTAAAAATGATGTGTATGATGAATACAGAGATGTATGGGAAGATCTACATGAACTGATACCAACTGAAATAATCAAAGTCAAGAAAACATTATACATAATATACATATATATATATAAAATCCATACATACAGATCTAGATTTATAAATACATATATATCTACAGAAAGAGAGAGAAGAGGTGTGTGTGTGTGTGTGAGAGAGTATGAGAGAGTGTGTGAGAGAGACAGAGAGAGAGAGAGAGACAGAGAGAGAGAGAGAGAGAGAGAGAGAGAGATTCTTGGCCCTTTCTTGGCTCAAATGAAAATTTATCTGTTTTATTATGTAAATAAAATCAATTCTGTTTGATATCTTGTTAGCCCAAATGCTTGCAAGTCACCTGATGGACAACCACTAAGCACTGATGTCCCCAGATTTCACCTTTTATGAAAAGTTGAACCAGAGGAAAGAAGCACCCTTAGTGCTCCAATATCTTTATGTCAGAAAGGAATTTCTGACAAAGTAGTTACATGTAAGCAAAGCCAGAAGGAGAATAACAGCTGCCAAATTGAAATGTACTGATGTTCTTATGATGATCTATTCTCATTAGTGCAGAACGTGTAGATATTATATTGGACTCTACACCTCAATGCCCAGTGCAACATGTGAGAAAATAGCAATGGCTTTCAAAACAATCAAATTAGGAGAGCCTCTGAACCTGTTTGAATAAATTGTAGAATAAATCTGGACTAGAGACAACCTAATTTTAAAGGTCCTCAAGGTTCAATCTTCAAGATTTCTAAGGGAAAAGAATTCAAAATAATGGAAATAAATAAAGATATTGCCTTTATTTTTAAAGGCAGTTGAGAAGATATTAGTAAGTACCAAAATGCTTGCCTACTTCCCTTGTCTCTATCAATTTTTTATGAGTATGGTCTATGCTTACTTATATCAAGTATATCCTTGATGAAAACACGTAAAAGGAAGAGGTAGACAATGTTATGCCTGGACCACATAAGGATCATAAAATACAGAGGTGGCAAGGACTCTAGGGATCATTAGATCATAATTGAGTTGGAAAAGACCATAGAGGGTTGGCTGGGTAGCAGAATAAATAGAGCACTGGCCCTGGAATCAGGAGGATCTGAGTTCAAATGCGACCGCAGACACAACACACACACACACACACACATACACAACTAGTTGTGTGACCTTGGGCAAGTCACTTAACCCTAATTGCCCTAACTTCCGCCCTCCAAAAACCAAAAAAAAAAAAACAAAAACAAAAAAAAAAAAGAAGACTAATCTAGTCCAACCCTTTCAATTTACAAATGAAGGAAATTGAAACCCAGGAAGCTTAAGTGAATTAATATAATGAACAGAGTGCTGTATTTGGTGTTGTGGACCCTAGATTTAATTATCACTTTACTAAGCCATGTGACCATAATTAAGTGAGTTTTCTTCTCTAAGACTTAGTTTCTTCATTTGTAAAAATGGAGTTTTTACTTGTAATTTCTTATTTCTAGGGTTGTGGTGAGACTCAAGTGAGATAACATAAGTACAACTCTTTGCCAACCTTAAAGCTCTGTATGAATGTCAGTTATTTATTATTGTCGTAGAGACTCTAGCACATACCATCTGATTTAAAATCCTTTGCTTGTTCCATTACCATTAGCCACACAATTGACCAAGAGATTTGTAGATGCTTTAAATACCTTTGACTTCAGAGGCTTTCTATAAACAAGGTTTCTCCCACACATGTGTTAAAATATTTAAAGATGGTATGAAAGATGCAGTCATGAAGAGAACAACACATCAGTGACCTCTCTGAGCATTCAGATCAAGTGAAGCCTAAAACAGGGAAGCATGTTCACTAAAGGGGATCTCCCACATAATGGAAGATACTCTGGGTAGAGTCCAAACAGAAGAATAGCATTATTTTTGATGACATTCCCCAGGTGTTTGTAGTCACAAATTCCAGTGCCATAACTGAATTGAGCTATAGAACCCTACAACGCCAACTCATTGAATGAATAATGATAATGATGATGATAAGGACCAATCTTCACATGGCATTTTAAAGTTTGCAGAGCACTTTACATATATGTCACATTTGTCCCACAGCAGTTCTGAGTGATAGGTGTTGAAGGATATTAATCTCATTTACAAATGAGGAAACTAAGGGTCAAAATGTAAAGTTTCTTGAGCAAGATTTCACAGATAGTAAGAAGCAGACTTTGAATTCAAGCCAATGTCTTCTAATTCCAAATTCAATTTCCACTATTCTCTCTCCTGCCTCCTCCCCCCCATCACCACAGCAAACACATACCTACCTATATATCACAGGATCAGAAATGTGGACCTGGAGAGGTCCTCACAAGCCATCCATTGTGCTTCATTTTACAGAGAGGTTGTGATATGTCTCAGGTTATACAGGTAATAGATAAGGGAATCAGGATTCACGTTTAGGTCCTTTCACTCCAAATCCAGTGCCCTTTTCCCTCTACTACACTACCTCTAACCAAGGAAAAACAAAAGGATTATTTAGTCCAAACTCCCCTTTTTAAAAATAAGGAAACTTACCCAGAAAATTGAAGTGACTCATCTAGTAAATAGATAAGACTCAAGATTGGAATTTGAGATCTCTACCATTTAAATCTGGTGTTCTTTCCTCTTGTATAGCCTTTTATGTATGTAATGATTCTGCTTTAACATGCCGATTTGGTCATGGGTAACTGTCTTTGAACCTGAAAGCATCAGAAGTGGCAAGTCAAATAGTGTCCTGGATAGAGTGTTGGACTACAGTCAGGAGGCTGTGAGTTCAAATCCTACCTGAAACATTTACTTGTGGGACCTTGGACAAATCACAAATTTTCTCAAACTCAATTTTGCCATCTGTTGAATAAGGATAATAATAATGCCTAACTCAGCATATCAAATGAGATAATGCATAGAGTTTTGCAAGTCTTAAACAATTAAGAAAATTATTAGTAGTATCAAGGGAATTTGGCAATCTTAGGGTAAAATAGAGGCTGGATATTAAAAGAGAGAGGAATAAATACATTGGGACATTTTGATAGAAACTACAACTGCTAGATTCCTGCTGTATAAGGAACCAGGAGAGCTAATCAGGTACTGACCTAAAACTGAGAAAGAAGGTAGAATTGTGGACCAGATGAGAACTACTTCCTTGGGGAGTTAGGAAGACTAGACCTGTCCAGCAAGGGAAATAAATGAGGATGTAGGCTGGAAACAAGCTGAATTTGGATGAGTAGGCAGAGACTCAAAAGATCCCTCAGATTTATTTGAAAAGAAGCATGGTATAGAGAGGGAGCCATGGATTTGGAGACCAAAGACAACTCCAAATCCCCTAACTCCTTGCCAGCTGTGTGACCTTGGGCAAATAGCTTGATCTCTCAGAGTTTCATTTTGCTCATCTATGAAATGAGCTTAGTGACATTTAGGAATATTGTGAAGAAAGCACTTTGTAGACTATAAAATGATATGTAAATATGAGATAGTATGTTATTTGTTATATATAATATAATATACAATATAATACAATATAATAGTATATTGTTATCCTCTTGTCTATAATAATTTTTTTTTGCTATACTCAGGATTGATTACCTGAAAGTATATTGTTGATCATGTCTTCTATGAGGTATGTGAAGGACAAGGGCAAACCACAGTCCCAGGAAGGAACCCTAAAACTCCTTTATTCTCCAAGCTCTGCTAGGGAAAACTCCCACCCAATATATATTCATTAAATTTGTCCAAGAATTTCTATGATAGAATAATTTACATGTTTCATCTTTGCGTCACCTAAAGATAGAACAGAGGACCATGGGATTTCATAATTAAGGGGAAAATGAGTGGGAAGATGATGATTATTTCATTTTTGGGGGTTGGGATAGGCTGGGACAACAATTTCTGGATTCACTGATCTCTTCAATCCCTTAGTGAACCCCATATACTTGTTTTGGTGTGTAACCACATTTTCAGATAATGACAATTTTAAAATACAGACACAGAAGACACAGTTCATTTCCACAGTCCCACAACGTGATTACTACCACTACATCTCTACAATGCTAAAATGAGCAACATATCAACCCAGCCAATGATCACTAGAAATATGGGTAGCATCTCATCAAAAGCAACAATTTTGTGTCATGCAGGTCTATTTTACCCCTCTATTTATGAAGAGGAAAAAATAACAGGAATGAAAATGCATAGACTCTTTGGCACTTCAAGCTCTGGGGTATTCAATTACTTGGTGACAGCTGATCGTTAGACAAGATAGGGCCCAGCACATCATGAAGGGTGAAAAAGGTTGTTTTTTCCCCCTTTTTCCTTTTTCCAGAGACAAAGGTTCTTTGGAGAAATTTCACTTCTAATTATGTTTCCTGCAAGATTTTGTTTGTGTCTGATTTAAAATACGATGTAATCTACTAAGGAGAGAAAGGAATAAAAAGATTAACATCATCTTATTATCCAGTAGGGAATGGGTCCAGGCTCAGGGTGATCTAAGGAAAACTATTTATAGAGATGGTTTATGTTCTGTTACTCAAAAGCGTGGTAGCTTCTGAGTAGATAGTGTGGGCAGATGTATTAATTTAGCACTGTGAGCAAAGTAAAATCACCAGCTAATGTCTATAATAAAAACATTCAGTCTTTTATCATATAGGTTGCTGACACAAAGAACATTTCAGCATTTGCAGATTCCTCAACCGTGACCTTCCAGAGTTCTTTAAAAACAACAAACAGACAAAAACTTTCTAAGAAGTGGACGGGCCTGAGATAAATGGAGGCCAAGGTCAATTGATTTTATGAATCAATGGGATGTTGCTACATTCCAACTAGGCCTTAGCAAAAAAAAAAAAAAAAAAAGGGGGGGGGGTATGACCTTGAGAAAGTCTCCTTTGACCAGGAAGAGAAACTGATTCTTACTGTTATACTCTTAAAGTCCCTTTCCATGTAAGAATAAACTTGAAAAATATTCTGACAGTTTTCATTTCATAAACTGCAGAACCACTTAAGGATGCTTTTGGAAAAAAAATCAGATGGAGCTCATGTGCACAATGTTTGTATTTGTGTTTTAAATGGAAAGACCTTAACCTTCACTTTTCACAGCTGTTTAAAAGGTAACCTGAAAGCTTAATTTCTGCTTTTGGCAGTAGGCCAAATGTAGGCAGATAATCCAGGTGTTCATCTGAATGGGTTTAGTTTCCACAGATGACATCAATATTTGTAAGTAATTCCCAATCATTGCCTCACCAGAATCTATTCCTTTTTCATGTCCTCCCTGCGCTAAATTTGGAGTCCTTGGCCCTCTGGCTCTGGTAGGTGAAACTTTTGCATTTTTTTTTGGCTGGGGTCTAGGCCTTCATTCAACTTCCTATGATCCCCTCCTCCAACTCCTTCCTTTTAACAACTCTATATTTTTTTAGTCCCTTAAAATGTAAGCTTCTTGAGGATGGGGACTGTTTTGTTTACTATATTTTTATCTTCAATACAATGCCTGGCATTGTGCTTAATCTATTATCTATCTATCTATCTATCTATCTATCTTTCATCAGTTATCCCTTCCATATCAAAGGGGTTGGGGTCATGGCACCCCCACAATCTGGAAAATCCATGTAAAATTTTTTGACCCTATCTTAATACTAGAGAAGAGGTCTGAATTATTATGGCATTAAAAGATAAAATGTGTTGATACTATATGATGTTATACATATATTACGCATTTCTGAGTTTCTGTGTCTTTTATGGGTCATCTGCTGGCCTTTGGATGACATCTGTGGTCTCTATAAACCTTCCCCAAATTCCCATTTAATGTATTATTCTGTAATGTTAATGGAATCTGATAATCTTCCATGCCCTTTTGTATTGACAAGTAAGCAGGTACTTAGCACCTTGTTTCAAGTTAACACCTTGTTTAAGCTATTTAATTAACACAGAAGTAGTTAACACCTTGGGAGGAAGTTGCTGATGTAACAGAAAGGGGCAGAATAGGGAGGAGCTATGCTGTATATAAGAAAAGCCTCAGAGAGGCACAGTCAGAATTTCTTCTGATAAGAACCTGGTGGTAGAAGCTGTTCTGCTGGGGAGAGAGAGAGAGAGTTTCTCTCAGCAGCATCTGGAGGCTGGGCTGCTACTGCTGGACTGAGAACTGAGTCAGAATTTTCTTTGAAAACCTGGGAAAAGTGATTTTGATTTCAGGAGCCAGCTGAGATTTCTTCTGGGTTCTAGGGCCAACTGAACTGCTGGAAGACTGAGGAAACATGGCCGTGGTGCCTGTATTCTGTCTGTCTGCTTTGATGTTGTTTTGCCAGATTGATCTGCTGGTGAAGGACAGTGCTGTTGTTGCAGAGGTCCTGGAAACTTGCTGTTGGCTTAGAAGCCCTGAAGAAGGATTTTCTTGTTGTATGTCTACAGAAATCCTGGAAGAGGGTCTTGCTGAGGTTTTCAGGGGTCCTGAGACTGTTCTGTAGGCAGAGAGTGAATTGATGAGGACACTGGCAATGCATATTGTGGCTTTGTTAAACTTTGTCTCCCCAGGAACAGAAATTGCTGAGAACTTGCCTTGGATCAAGATGAAGAAAAGACCTCTCCTTTGGTATTGAATGCTGTGATGATAACATGGTTTACTAGTGACCCTGGGGTGGAGGGTTTGTGTATTTTCTAGTATTTGTACTTAATGATTAATGATACTTAGGAATTGATTGCTAAATAAGAGGCTGATTGAGTTAACTTAATTGCCCCATGAGTGGAAGACTTTGACTATTGTGCTTTGAGACTGAGTAAGGAGGCAAACCTCCTTAGGAATACCAGATGATTGTTCTTTGTTCAAAACTTTGTGGCATTTTAGTGAAAACTATGTGGTCATTTTAATGATAAACTTTTGTGAATACTATATGGTGATTTTCTGTGATAAGTTGTAATATTGTGAATGCAGTACCTTGATTTTCTGTGAATGTTTTGCTTTGATTTGTTACAGAATAGAGTGTTCACTATACTGTGTAATCAGAACCTTAAAAACTGTTCATGGTAGCATTCTTCTGGAAAGATGCACATGCATGGCATTGCATATGTCAACCTACAATATATCAAAACCACAATGGGGAAAGTCGTGGTGTAGAAGGGATAAACTATATGTCTTTTTTTATTTCTTCCTCTGCATCTGTTCTAACACGAACAGTAAAGGTCAAAAGCATCACTACCCAGCTTTGCAACTTCCCAGTTTTACAGTTTTTTAGTAATAAGTCACTCTTCCTTCTTTCCCACCCCCATCCCCATGCCCAATAAGTTGCTACATCCTGTTGAGTCTACCTTCTCAACATCTATACTATCAGTTCTCTTCTTTCACTTTATGGGGTTATCATCATGTCTTTGAATTAAGGGCTTCCTCACCTCTGTCTTAAATTGTTTCAGCAACCTCCTAATTATTTTCTTTGGCTCTAGCCTCTTCCCTCTCCAATTCATCAACAACAAAGCTGCTAAACTGATACTCTTAAATTATGTATCTGATCATGGTATCCAGTCCCTCATACCCTTCTCAGGAAGTTCCTGTCTTTTCTTATTATGTCTAGGACAAAAATACAAACTCCCTGGTACTGAAAGCCTTTAATAAGATGGTTACTATTTTTCTAAACTTCTTTCATGGTACTCATCCTCACATTGTGTTTCAATCAATCATGTCTTGCCTCTATGCTTTTTCATGGGCCTTCTGTTTCTTGGAATTTCTAACTCACTTCAAGATTCAGCTCAGAAGTCACCCCTTTCACAAAGACCTTTACCAATCTTCCCCTTTACTAGTTCTCTCTCCACCACAAAAAATTTACTTGGTGGTTATCTTTTATATAATTTTTATTTACCTGTCTGTATACATGTTATTTTCTCCGAGTAGAATGTAAGCTTCTTGAGGACAGGAACTATTAAAATATTATCTTTGTATCTCCAGAGCTTGTCACAGTGTCTGGTATCTAGTAAATGTTTAATAAATGCTTTTTGACTGACTTTATTTGACTTACTTCAATTGAATTAAATGCAAATTCTAACATCATCATAATTAATAATGAGATGTGATATTTCAATCATTGTGAGATGAAAAAACATCTTTAAGGCCTTGTAGATGCTTGATTAATTCAACTTTTGATGACATGTTTTTTAAATACACTGTTTTCTATCCTAGAATGTAGTGGGCATTTATTGTGATAGTATAGGGAAAGTGAGTTTTATTGAAACTCTCTTGATATAAATTTCCTCTCTCTTTTTAGATTTTTTTTTCACATGGATTAGAATGTTATCTCAGAATACAGGATCGATTTTTCCTGTATGGTTCCACTCCTTTGAAATAAGACCATGACAGGTTAATTTCCTTTGCCACACATGCTTTCAAGTCTAGATTTACTCTATGCATACCTTGACTGTTAATTTTGATAGATTTTGCTCTGGTCCCTTCTCAAGCCTTCCTCTTTTCAAAATGAAGAATTCTACTCTTTAAATTTTCTCCCTTTTGGAAGCTGCTCTATTCCCTGATATTTTAGTAGTCTTTCTCCTGATTTTTCCTAAGTCTGTTAAATTTTCCTTGATGTGTGGTGGTATTCTGAGTCAAAAGAGTACAAGTCTTAGAGCTCTGTGAATGTGAAGTACATGTAAATAACTTTATTTGGGCCTCAGTTTCCTTATCTGTTAGATAGAGACATCAATATAGGCCTTGAAGTGTTGAGCTGAGAATAATATAAGATATGGTAGATATGGAAGCATTCAATAATGCTTGTATGCTCATATAATCATTATAATAGTATGAGACAACCCATTACATTGTTGGATACTCTTGCTAGAAAGTGCTACCTTGTTCTGAGCAAAATTATTGTTGCCTGTAACTTTCAAATAACTGCTCATGAACCATGTCATGGTTTTATAGGCATAAAAGATGTCTTTTGCTTTGTTTTTGATCCCCATCCTGATAGTGTAACATAACCAATGGCCTGTGGGGCTTCATCTGCATATTAGCCCAATATGTTTAAGAAACAGTTGGCAAATGATGCCAGTATCCCTTTCCTGAATCATAGCTAATTAGATCCTATAGATTTATGAACACTTATAAGCATTTAATGAATGAGAGACTCTACTCTTCCTGGTCATGTTCCCTTCTTCATCCATTACCCTGATTATTCTTAAAATTGCTCTTGAGCAATGAGATAAAACAAAGAAACAGTCCATGACCCATTCCTTCCCTCCCCTACATGCACCTCATCCCCCAAGACTCTTGGTATACAGAAAAGATTTTGATGCTAGATAACTGATGCAAAGAGGATAAGTTTCTGTTGTTTATTGTCCCCACCTGGAGTACTCCAGAAAAATCTCAAAATATACCTGTGGTACTACTTTTGTAAATTTTTTTTCCCCACATATGCACCCATTGGATATAAGGCAACTTTCATTTATTTGGTCCCATAGAAGACTCACATTTAAAAGGATCAAAGAATCCCATGCAGAGATTTTTTAAAAATATCATATAAAGCATGCAAATAACACTATACTCTCCTCCCTAGAAAGTATTGAAAATTATGTTGACTCAGTAACCCATTATTCGTAGTTCAGCTTGTCAATCAGTGTTGGGGGAGGCAGTATGAGGAAGGTAAAATGGAGTTTGCAGCTTTTTGCATTATCTGATCTTTGTTAGACACATCTACCTGTGAAGTATGTACTGCTACCTTCAAATTGCCAGGTTTTTTCTACCTTGGGAAGGAACTGAGATCCAGAGGCCCAACCTCTTTTGCTGAGGTAGACCTATCAGACTTGTCTTTAAAGTTACCAATAAAAGCTGGCCCCACCTTGAAGCTATCTTCAGTGATCAGCTAGTCAACGTGTTGTTACCTTGACATACTTACAATAAACTGCCTTTACTTCTCTTTGTCCTGAGTTTTGCTTATTTAATCAGGGTGAAAGCCCAAAGACTTTTCTTTTCAACAAAAGTAAATACAATTTGGGGACTGCTGAACAGGTAATTTGCTTCCCATTGAACCTCAACAACTTATTCCCTGAACAACTTACAGCAATACTAGGGATAGGTGGCAGAGATCATAACACCTGTCTTTCCCATGATTTTTGCAGTTCTCTGATTGCAGGGGCTATATTAGCAGACATCATTCTTCTCTAATTAGTAAAAGTTTTTCTTTTGGAGATCAGAAAATTCCCACTTGGGATTTCTCTTCCCAGAATACTTCCAAGTACGTTTGTCTCTGCCATGTGTTTGTGCAAAAACTCTATTACATCTTAGGTGCTTCTGTATCTTGAGTAGGGGAAAGACCATTTTTCTAGAATTCTAGTCTCTGAACTGTGGCCAGAAAAAGAAACTAAAAAGCAGATGGCAACCAGGATCTTGAGAATGAGGAATTTATTCTATTTGGCTAAGCTCTTTCACCATGGGTTTTTCTCGGAAATTTCCATTAACCACTCTTGGGGGTAAAGGAGAGAGAGGGAGAAATCTCTTACCCCTGCCACTTCTTGTGCTCAAGAAGAATATAAAGAAAAGCACAAATCAGAATACTGAAAAGACAATAAGTGGGCTAGCCAGTTCACTTTATATGGACCATAAAGAAGGTAGAAGTTTCTCCAACAACAATCTATTCCCCAGATTTAGTCACCAATTACTAAAGAGTCAGCAGTCATAGATGCAGTTTTTGTGAAACCTAGAGCTATGAAAAGTGTTTACATTTTAAATTAACTTTTATTATGTTTAAAAATGTTAAAACTACTTTTAGCTATAGGCTGTAAAGCAACAGGAGTTGAATTTGGCTATTAGGTCATAGTTTTCTGATCCCTGTCCTATATCAATGAAATCACAAGTTTCATTTTTGTCCCTAATTAATAACTAAGTTTATATATAATGATTATGATTGATGAATGATTTTCAAAGAACTTCATATAAATTATATCAATTGATCCTCACAATAACCCTGTAATTTAGAACCATAAATGGTGAAACATAGTTGGAGTTTACTAAGTCCTTATTGATTAATTGATTGATCTTTTTGGTGATGGTGGTAGAAAAGTGGCTCAAGTGTGGCAAAACCATAAGGGAGTTGTCCTTGGTTTCATTTCACCAAAAGTAGTAATGGCTGTTGTCTAAACTATCTCTGACATTCAGGCCTTTTATGCGTTCAACCAGGAAATCAGAAATTTTTCACAGGATTATTTTTTCTTTTGCTCTTTGAAACTATAATGAGGTCAATGGATCTAGTGTATTCACTTGGCTTTGAAGCATAAGACCTATTTTTCAATCTGTCTCTTTTGTACAAACAACACTTCTGGCTTTCTGAGCTTTACTTAGTAAGGGACAAGAAGAGGCTCTGGTGGAAGAGTTTCAGAGCCTCAGTCTCTTCATTCCCTGCCAGATCCCCTGATTTTAAAAATAAGTGTTCTTTTATTTTAAGATGCCTAGCATGTTTTACCATGGTTTGTGCATTCCTATACAATCTCACACTGCTCTTCTACCTATGGATAATATTCTCAGAAGGGAAATATGGGCCAATCCCTGAGATCAAATGATGTCGCTTCATTAAAATTTTCTAACCTAAGTCTGTTAAGCACTGTCATTGTATAACAAGATGTCATTGATAGAACAAATATTCAAGTCAGCTGATTGAATAATTGAAAGCCTCCCTTGTACAGAGTTAAAATTAAAAAGTAAAATATAGAAAGCCCTCAAGGAACTTTGTAATCTAATTGAGGAAACAGTACATACAGCCCAGAAAAAAAGTTAATATATATTCTTATCGATGATAAAATTGTATCTGATAAGCATATAAAATTTTTCATGTAGAATGTAGTTAGTAGCAGCTACTTCTTATCTGTATAGATAGAGCTTGAAGAGACTGCTTTACTTCCCTAGGCCTAAGTCTCTTCATTGGTTAAAAATAAAAAAGATTGTTGAACTAGGTAATCTTTAAGGGCCCATCAAGTTCTAAGTGCAATGAAGCAGCATAATACTATTGAAAGAAAACCAGTTTTGGAAGTAGAAGACTTGCTTCGATTTCTACCTCTATAATGTATTACTTTGATGACCTTGGATAAGTCACTTAACCTACCACTTGTACTGAGGTTCAAGGAAATTAAGTTTCAGCTTCCTTGTCTATAAAGTGAAGAGGTAGGGAGAGTTGAACTAAATGATCTCTAAGGTCTCTTGTAACCCTGAATCTATGTTTTTGGGATGAACATTCCAAGGATAGACCTGCATGCCATGCATGGCAGGTTCAAGGAAGAGTTCTGTGGTTGACAAATAGAACTTTGGAACCACCCCCAAATCCCTTTCACAAACCTCTTTCCCCACTTACATGGGGAACCTTACATGTCCTAATCAAACCCCTTTAAAACTGCATGCACCCCAAAGTTATGTGCAACAGAAATCCTTACTCAAATAATACTCAGAGACTTCTCGGGGTAGGAAGCAGAAAAGAATGGTTTATTATGATCTCGAGAAAAGGCCACCTTCCTGACAAATGGTCAGGGAGGAGAAGCAATTTACAAAAGGAAATGGTGAAGTTATAAAGCCGTAGTGCAGAATTCTCCACCCCCCCTCCCTCCCTTTTCTTCCACTAGCTGGAAGTCAGGTGCACAATCTAAGCATAGCAATCTACCTCAAGTACTGAAACAAGGAAACATTAGACCACCGAATGCACATTTGAGAAAGCACTTCCGTCTTTACTTGGCCTATCTTATGCTGAGGTGTCACTGAGAAGGGTGACTCCCTCCTGCTCTGAGTTTTGAGTCCTTGTAAATCATGTGATTTCCAGTGAAGGGGAACTTGGACCTGTTTCCCATGAAAAGCCTTACTAGATTTTAGAGTGTAGTCTGAGAAGTTTTCACTTCTTTCATTCATAACTTTATTGTCACTCACTCGCATATTGAATTTCCTACTGATATCAGCATTTTGACAGGACATTCTGGAATATAGAACAACCTTCAAGAACAAAATGATCACTGAATGAATCCCCAGTGATAGAATTCCAGGTATCAGAGATCCTTTCTTGCCCACTTCTAAAATAATGATTTATGTTGTTGTTAATTATAAATATAATTAAATAATATGATATGCAATAATATAACATGTAAAATATACAAAAAGATATTATATAATATGTCAACCTTATAAAAGTTTGGTTAAAGGAGACAAATACTAATATACAGTTATAGCATTTATTCCCTTAAAACTAGCGACCTTGTACAAGGAGTTACAAGTAAGTTAATTTCTAACTGATGAACAAGAAAATGAAAAGGTTTAAATACATTTTAAAGCCAGACCAATTCATGGTAAAAATTTATGATTACAAAGAGTTAACCTGGAACATCCATGTTTTCTTTATCATTAATATATGCCCCACAAAATATTTAGATAAAAAAGGTCCCATTATTCAAGATAGTATCTTAGTTTGTTCAGAGAACAAAGAAGGTATTGGGTCCGTTTGGCTCCTCCCACAAGGAGCATGTGCCAAGATAAGAGGAAATCCCACTCTCAACCTTATCTGGTCTCTGGGGTTGCTGACACAGAAAAAGACATTTTAAAGTAAGGCAAAGCAGTCTATTTAATTAATTCAGACTTTGGCAAAAAAATATGATATTTAGTGATTATCAAATATAATAACATATATAAACCATTTTCATAGTGCCTTCAAGTTTGCAAAGGGCTCTGCATTTTATCTCATTTGACAAAAATCACCCTAGATGGGTAGCTACCTCCTTCCCTTGTTCTCAGGACTAAGTGGAGAACATAATAGTGGTCAAATAAAAACGATCAATACCTCTGATATCCAATCAGTTGCTGAATCTTGATGATTTCACCAAAACAACATCTCTCACATTCACTCCATTCCATTCACAACATCTCCTCTCTGATTCAAGCCCTTATCACCTTCTGCCTGGACTATTACAATAACTTCCTAATTAGTTTCCTTTCATTCATCCTGTCCCTTTTTCAAACCTCCTTTGGTCATTCAGTCAGCTGACTAGCATTTTTAAATGTTTCCTATATGCCAGGTATTGCGCACAGCTGCCAGACTGATATTCTTGAAGCATTGATCTCCCCATGCTCAAAAAGCTTTTCTCTTCCTCAAGAAACTTCGATGGCTTCCTGTTGCCTGAAGGATAAAATACAAATGCAGTTGTTTTGCATTTTAAGCTTTTCACATTTTGACATTATTGTTTTAGACCAATTATATATTTCTTCTTAACCTACGCTATATATTCCTGCCAAACTAACCTATTCCCTATTTCCCAAATAATGCATTCCATTTCCCATCTCTATACCATTGCATGGACTGTCCATATGCCTGGAATGTTCTTCTTCACCTTCATCTCTTAGGACCTCCAGGTTGTTATCGTTATTTTTTTATTTTTAAGGTTCTTCTCAAAGACTACCTTCTAATTCCCCCAGCTCAGAATTTGTCCCTTTTCGTTCATTTCATATATGTGATTTTTTGCATATATTTTATATTTACTTATCTCTGTACATGCTATACCCTCTGTGGAATGAGAGATTCTTATGGATAGGGAAAATTTCATTCTTGGCTTTGGATTTTCAGCCCAGAGCACACTACAGGGCACATAGTGGATGTTTAATTGAATCACAGTGAGCCAAAGTGAACTGAAATAAAGTAGACCATCTATCCCCCTTTTTAGGTCTTTAATCAGCCAGCAAAGAATTTCTTGAGAACCTCCTAACTCCCTGGCACTATTCTAGGCACTTAATCTTGCCATACAAAATATTCTTGACATGTTCAGCATTTTAAAATATATTACCCACTATGCTTTGCTCTAGCTTCTAATGTAACCAGAGCTACATTTTCAAACTGGGAAGTATCTTATTTATTATACTATTATTTCTCAGAACATTATTCATAGTCAAGCAATGGAATTTGTGTGATGATTTTATAAGGACAACTCGAAGTTTGAACTTAACTACTGTCACATAACGAAAAAGACTGCATCTTAAATTTATCAGGCCACATATAAACTTGCCTTGCAATAATTCCTGGGCAGCAGGACCCAGACAATCAAATAGCCCTTTTTTGCTAGTCAGAAGTCATGATTGCATTCGAGATAGACGACTCTCGGAAATGCATTTCTCTGTATTGTTATCAGGCTTCAGCTCTGGGAATAACTTGCTGGAATGCATAACTGGCAGAAGGCTGTTATTGATTTTAGCCAACGGTTCTGATCAGGAATGGCAGAATTTTTATGTAATAGATGTTTCCAGCAGTGAAAGACATATACATAATGATTTCTTAAAACCAGAAAGAATGCACACATCACCAAGAGAAATAAACTATCATTAGAAGAGAAAGAAAAGGAAATTACAAAATTCAGGAAATCCAACCTAATTTATCAAAATTCTGCAAAGGGATATGTGAGTCAGAATCGATACTGGGAAATATTATCAGAATGGTAATACACATTGACCAGAAAACTGTGATGTAAATACCCCAAATTCGATCATCTCAGTATGTACTAAGTTAGGAGGGAGAGGAAGAGTTGCTTCTACTACAAAACTGGAGTGAAAAATATTCAGGCCTTTCCCCTCCATATTATCCCTCCCAACCAACTCTACTTCCCTTCATCGCCTCTAGTGAAAAACTAATCTGTCTTTCAAGGATTGCACTGATTAAATGTCGTGTTTAGTAGAATACTGAATTGTGCTCTAGTTTCCAAGTTCTGCTGCCTGGATTTATATATTTGAAAAGGAATAAGAGGAAATGCAACGGCTACTCATTAGTCTATTTAATTGACACCCTAAGGAAAGGCAATACTAGAGAAGGAAACATTCATAGGTATGAACAAGCTGCATAACCTCACTCCTTCTGTTGGAGAATTAGGGAACTATTGGTGTGGAATGTTGCTCGTGTAAAGGTTTTTGTGTGAGCTGGTTTTGCTTAGATGCTTTTCTTTCCTTATAAAAGAAGTTGTGGGGGATGGGTTTGTAAGGCATAGATATCCAGAAATGCCTGTGATACAAAAACAAAAGACAAGGATAAACTTTAAAAAGAAAAATTCAAAAATAAGGTATTTGAAAGCCCCCAGAAGGACCTAATAGCACAGTTTATAGAATGTGAATTCATATGAAATTAAATGAAGTATAGTAAATACTAAAATTATAGTTTCTGGATAGAACAACACTACAGAAGACAAGCGTATAACTACTGCAGAATTATTAAAAAAACTAATATGTATAGAGTTCTTTGATGTCTGCAAAGTCCTTTACATATATCATTTCATTGGATTATCATAATTCTGTGAGGAAGGTGCTGTTATCCATTTTATGGATGAAGAAACAGATTGAGAAAAGTTAAGTAACCCACTTAGTAAGGTCACACAGCCAGTTAGTGTCTAAAGCGGGATTTAAACGTAGGTTTTCCTGACTCCACCTCCAGTGATCCATCCACTATACAATGTTTCAGTAAGAAACTGACCTCGAGCCAGAAATATAGTGGCATTATTAGAATTAAACATGATTTCAAACAGCAATTGGGAGACAGGATGGCGGAGTGGAAAGAATGCTAGAGCGGGAGTCAACCTAGACTGGAATGTAGATATTACCATTAATTTTCTTGGATAAATCACTTGAACCCTTTGAATTTCAATTTTCTATTTTACAAAATGAGATCTATATGATCTATAATCTAACCTATGTCCTCCAGTTCAAGCATTCTTTTTTTAAAAATTTTTTTTATTTACTTATTTACTTTTAATTTACAAGATTCAGTTCCACAATCATTTGAGTTTCAGATTTTCTCTCCTCCCTTTCCCCCCCGCCCCATGGTGGCGTGCAATCATGTATAGGATCTGCAAATACTTTCACA
>CM053586.1:122447105-122462962 GCA_028646515.1 Pseudochirops corinnae
AAGTATTTGCAGATCCTATACATGATTGCACGCCACCATGGGGGGGGGGGAAGGGAGGGGAGAAAATCTGAAACTCAAGTGATTGTGGAACTGAATCTTGTAAATTAAAAGTAAATGAGTAAATAAATTAAAAAAAAAAAGAGTAACAAAAAAAAAAAAAAAAGAGAACCCAAAGAACTAGATAGAAGTCTTCAAGAGGATGTTAGAGCATCAGCCAAGTGTGGCTGGAAAAGACAGGTAGCATGCAATGGAATGAATCAATAATGTCATAAGAGAAACAACACAAGGGGCAAGTTAGTCTTTTCCCACTTCTCTGCTTAAGACAGCTTTCTTTTATGATAGTGGCATGCTTACAATGCCCAGTCCTAACTCGCCCCTCCTCTTATATATCAGCATTGCTATGGGCCCAGACACCAGACATGTGAAATTGACATAAACTGTTTGTTAAACATGGACTTCATTTAGTCATTCAGTCAATAAACATTTATTAACTGCCTACTGTATTCTAGGCCACATGTTAAGTGCTAAGGACATAAAGAGAGGCAAAAAAACCAAACCAGTCTCTGTTCTCAAGGAGCTCACAATCTGATGGGAGAGACAACATGCAAACAATGACATACAAACAAGATATATACAAGATTACTGGAGATAATCAACAGAGAGAAGGCACTAGAATTAAGGTTTCCTATGGATGGAAGACATTAGCTGAGACTTGAAGGAAGCCAAGAAGTCAAGAGGGAGAACCTTCCAGATATGGGGAACAGTAAGATAAATTGCCTGGAGTGGAAATACATCAAGAAGGCAAATGCCACTGGATCAAAGAATACATGGGGGTGAGTGGAGGAGATGTGTAAGATGTAAGAAGACTGGAAAGATAGTAAAGGCTTATGTCATGAAAAGCTTTGAACACTAAACAGAGGATTTTATGTTTGATCCCAAAGGTAAAAGAAAACCACTGGAGTTTATGAGTAGTGGGGTGACATGGTCAGAACTTTGATTTAGGAAAATCACTTTGGAGGATCAACTCTAGTGGGGAGAGACTCAAGGCAGGCCAACCCACCATCAGGCTACTACAACAGTCCAGGTTGGGGGTGATAAGTGCCTGAACTGCGGTGGTGGCAGCATCAGAAGAGAGAAGAGGGAGTATTCCAGGGATATTGTCAAGATGAAATTGACAAGTCTTGGCAACAAATTGGATATGGAGGGTTATTGAGCTAATGAGGCTCTGAGGATGACTCCTAGGTTGCAAGTATCTACCCAACCAATATCATATTTCATTGACTGCTCTTTAAACTCTGTTTATCATACCAAAGAAGATAAGTGCTTCATTGAATTTATTACACTTTCTCCATAATACTGGCTCTGCCTAACTGGTCTGTTCCTTCATGCTCTCCTTTAAATGGGGACATTAGAGGGAGAAAATGTTGGGCTCACAGTTAGAAAAATTTAAGTTCAAACTTTGCCTGGGCAAGTTCCCGCCCCTCCCCCCCCCTCCCCCCCGTCCCTCAAAATCAGTTTCTTTATCTGTAATGTGTGAGAAATAGCAACTACCTCACAGTGTTATTGAGAAGATCTTGCAGATGATAGAGAATAGTGCTTTGCAAACCTTAATTTTCTTTAGCAATTGTTAGCTCTCATCATTGTTTTCCACTCATACCCCTGTCAGCTTCCTGGCTCAAGAAGTCTCAGATTGTTCTAGTGGAGGTACAAATGCAACTGGGTTTCCTATCCTATGGGCACATTTTAGAAGAAGAATTACTGCATAGAGGGTCAGGATTAATTGATCTTATAAATTTAGGAAAGTCAGAGCAATAAACATTTATTTATTAAGGACCTACTCTATGCCAGGCACTGTGCTAAGCCCAGAGGATACAATGAAAGACAAAAAGTAGTCATCACTCTCAAAGAAATCATAGTCTAGTGGGGAGAGAGCATGCAAACAGTTCCCCGTGTTATATTTAACCATCTGTGTTGCCTGAGAATTCTTGGTGGCAAAACCTCCAAAATTCTTAAAGGAGAGTTCTGTGTTGTTTTCACAGACTTCAGCAAATGAGACGGGAAAATAACAAAAAAAATTTTCTATTGTTCCACAGGTTAAATAAAATGGCAGGGCAGCCAGGTTCAGAGACAAGAGATGTTGGCAGTGAGAACCCAGAACGGAGCACCAGTGAGCCAAAGTCTGGAACTTTCAGGTAGAAAGGAAAAAGCCCAGTTAACAGAGGAAAATGAAGTTATAGGTAACAGATGAGTGATACCTAAATTAGAATGCTTGAAAGGAGGACAGATGGGATGTGAGCAAAAGAGTATCATAGACTTCATTCCGTGGGTAGAACAGGCATCTCCCTTTAGAGTATAACTCTTATTCTCCCTTTGCCCCTGAGGCCCCCAGTTGACCTTATCCTATCCCCCAACTGTTCATGGTCACCTCCAACAGTGTACTACACAGACTGATCCTGTTTAGAAACATTCTTTACTCTAGATTTTTAATTTTATAGAAAAAGTGGGTTTTTTTGGGTTTGGTTTGGTTTGGTTTTGAACTTATCAAGCACTAACAAATATAAATATTTCAATATCCAAATAATTTAAAAAGTGTACGACCTAAGAACCGATGAAGTTTATTTGACAGTTTGTTTTGTTAAAGTACACACATACAGGGTAGCCCAAAATTTTAGTGTAGTTTTTGAAGCACTTTGAATCCATAATATAGATAATAATGTATAAAATGCTACATGGATATATTTAAGATATATAATTCAATGAAGTAGCAACAATATCACTGTTTATGTCTCTGCACTTTCTATTTTCTTCTATGAATTTGAAAATGTTTTATTGGTCTTCTTTTTTCTTTTTCTTTTTGCATATCTATCACTACCACTAACTCATAATTGTCCAAAGAGAAACCTTCCTTTGTGACCATTTTTTTTATAGTAAAACAAAACAAATCAATACTTTGGTCACCTCTGAGTATGCATGTCTCATTTTGCCCTTCTAATTCATCATCTCTTTGATTCTTCTCCATTAAGGCAGCATGGCATAAAAATAGAATTGGACATGGAATAGGGAAGATCTGGATTCTAATGTCACTTCTTCCGCTTAATATTTTGTGGTTGTAGGCTGGACACATTTTTTTCTGAGCCTCTTTTTTTACCTCTCTAAAATGGGTATAATACTACCTGTGATACCCTCCTCACAGAGTGGTTGCTGAAAATCTCAAATGTGATCTGTCTGTATAAACACTTTCTAAAACTTTAAAGTCAAATGCCAATTGTTTTATCTTTATTCAAACTTTTCTATTTTATGTTCTGCCCCTTTTGAATTCATCTAGTTATTCATTTGATAGATACTGACTCACACTGATTCCAGTACCTTAATATATTATATTCTCCATGAGTTATTTACAATTAGAAAAGGGACATTGGAGATATCAGTACCTTAATGCAGAAGAGATGAATCTTTAATGGTAAGATTTTAGGAATGGTGGCAGATGTGAGAGGGAAGACATTTTATTTCAATTTTTGTTAAAATTGAATTTTGCTAAATAGGCTAAGCTTGACACTTTATTCTATAGAGAAGGTAGCTATTGAGATACATTAGGGCAGCAGTTCTCAAAGTGTGGTCCAGGGTCTATTGCCTACCTGCCCCAAGACCCTTTCAGAACAATACTAAGATATTTTAATATCTAATACAATCAATAGATATAATCCATATAAACAAAAGCTTTTGGGGGGTCCTTAATATTTTTTAACGTGTATGGGGTGCTGAGAGAACTGCTTCTAAAAGGCCTTATAGGGAAAAAAAAGAATGGGCTTGGGTCAGTGATATCAAAGTGTACTCTGCTCTGGTCAGACTATATATGGAGTATTGTAGTCAATTCTAGGAGCCACATATCAGGAGGAACATAGAAAAATGCAAGAGCCCTGAGGAGGGCAATCAAGAGGAGACATGGGAGACCATGCTCTATGTAGATGAGTTGAAAAATAGGGAAGATTTACAAGGAGAAAAAAAGATGCCTTTCAATATTTGTAGAAATATTGAAATTTGTAGAAAAAAGTCTAGACTGGATCTGTCTGCCCCTCAAAGATTTAAATAGAAGCACTTGGCAGAAGTTGTAGAGAGGCAGATTCCAGCTCACTGAGTAAAAAAAAAAATGCCTTCTTACAATGGTGAGATGAACTGCCCCTCCTTGGTCTTGAAATGGAAGCTGGATGCCCACTTATTGGTGGTGGTAGTTGATTGACTGACTGATATCCTAAATGAGGATTCCTGGTAAGGGATAGAGTTGACTATATAATCTTCAAAGTACCTGCCCCTTCTGATATTCTCTAAGACTGAGGCTGGAATTTGAGTCCCAGATTTACAATTTACAAGTTGATGACCTTGGAAAGGTTGTTCAACTTCTCTGAATTTCACTTCCCTCATCCATCGAATGGGGATAATAATAACTATCTTGCCTGTCATAAAGAATTGATGGGAAAATCAGATGAAATTATGGAAGTAGAGTGTTTCATAACCATCAGGTGCTATACAGCTATCAACTATTATTATGAGGAACATTTTCCTTTTGGAGAAAATTGTTCACTGTTGTTCTCAGCTCTTATTTATTGGACTGGGTATGTGGCACAATACTAGGCAGTATTCTTAGATCTGCAGTTCAAAGTCTGACTAAGCTGTAGACCTTTACACAAAAAAAACCTGAATCTGCACATACTTATATCATTTCCCCATATACATTGTCTATTTTTTCCAATTTTGATATAACACAATATATACTTTTATATATTCCTTTCCATGTCATAGCACTTTTCCCCCTCAATCTTTTATAAGCTAGCATAGGGATCATTGAAAGCAAAGGGTTTTCAGATTTCTCATTCATCAGATCAGCCAAACAGCACTACAATTTCTCATTGAAATGATGAAGGATCTGATTTAAAATATAGACTTTATTCAGGCTCCTACATAAACCATACAGTGCTGGCTTGCAGAAAATGTGGCACTCATTAACTTCCACTAGCTCTAAGGAGGATGTTGAAAAAGAAGGCTCTCTATTCCATCTTTAAATTACTACATTGAAGGAGTAGATGGGGGGGGGAATTCATAAAAAAAACAACTGTAGTTCCTTAGGCCTAGAAATTTCAATGTATTGGCATACATTGACAAATGCAGTTTTAATCTAGCCTTTTGGCTTTAGCCTTCTACTTGACAGCAAGATCAAATAAGGTACAAATGGATAGCGTGAAGTAAAGCTGACAGGCAGCTCGATTTTCCCTTCCCTTATTTTAAATCAAAGAGGAGATCATTGAGACATCAGCCAACATAGATACATGAAAATAAAAGGGTCACAAGATAAGAGATACTTTCTTCAGACATGGGGAAAGAATAGAGTGTCATAAAAATGTGAAAAGATACATTCATCCTTATGCATCCTTAGAGCTTGGAAACTTCTCCTCTAAATTACCTACAGATGGTGCTCTTCTCCATTGGAATTTGTGGCCCTGGGCAGGAGAAGGTAGGAGGAGGGAACAAAGTTGCTGCATCATAGCCATGATGCTTCTTCTCCCTGGAAGCTTTATTTAGAGGAACCATAATGATTCCTGACATTTACATAGCACTTAAAATTGGTAAAGCACTTTACTTATATCACATGTGAAGCTTACTGCTTTCCTATGAGAGCTCAAGTGCAAAGTAATATCTAATCCT
The DNA here is from genome assembly GCA_028646515.1 of Pseudochirops corinnae. Taxonomy (NCBI): domain Eukaryota; kingdom Metazoa; phylum Chordata; class Mammalia; order Diprotodontia; family Pseudocheiridae; genus Pseudochirops; species Pseudochirops corinnae. Next base: position 122,452,803 of record CM053586.1, read on the forward strand.
GATTTATTTTTCAATATAGCATAAGTTGCTAAATTAGAGGAATACCTAAGTGCAATAATCAAGCTCCTCTGGTTCCAATTCAACCCAGTTTTTCCTTGTGGACATTTACAAGGTACATCTTATATGTAAGGCACTATTCTAGGTTTTAAGGATACAAAGATAGGTACAGCATGAGCTCTGCTCTTAAAGAATTCACAATCTATTAGAACATTGCAATGAACACAAAAATCATTACAATAAAAGGTAAAATGATGTATGTACAAAAGAAAAATCATGTAATATAGAGGAAAATATGAAAAGAGGGAGATCACTTCAAATTGGAGCGTTCAAGGAGGAAATGGCATCTGAGTTAAGCCTTGAAAGATGGAAGTTAGATTCATCAGGCAGGACAAAAATAATGACTCAGTGAGTCTGGGATGCAGAATATATAAAGGTGGCAGCAGAAGACTTGGCAGATGGATAGGAACAAGATTCTTCATGGCTTTTAACACCAAGGTTAAGAATTTATAGTTAGGCAATGGAAAGTCATTAAAAGAGGTTAAGTAGAATAGTAAGGAAGATTGCTCTGGTGGTACTATAGACAAAGGACTAGACAATATAGGGCATGGGGAAACAAATAACCAGTTAAGAGACTGTTATGATAGTTAAGATGAGTAAAGATGTGTGCCTTAAGTAAAAAAAAAATGCAGTAAGATTGCAGAAAAGGGACCTGATATAAGAAATATGGTGTTAGTAGATTCAATAGGGCTTGGCAAAGGATGACATGCATAAACAAAGAGAGAGGAAAGGTCAAAATACAATTTCATGGTTGTAACAAGCTGGGGAGACAGGGAGTGTTATTAATAAGAATAGAGAAATAGAAAATTAAATTCAATGCAAATTTATTAATTAAGCACTTACTATGGTCTAACATGGCCCCTTGAGGCATGGAGAACACTTTGGAAAAGGACCAAATATAGTCCTGGCTTCCCTTTTATGCAGAAAGTTGTATACTTAATAGACTTGCATTGAGAGGGAAGGAGCAGAGGATGTTAATTTTAACATACTGAGAAGCCTTTCCAATTCAAGGTTATCAGAAATGTGAAAATAAGTGAAATATATTCAAGAGCCTTCTTGGAACTAGGAGATAATGATTAAATATAACATATCTACCACCTTCAAAGACCATCAGAAGTACAGTTTTAGATTGCCATGTTTTCCTTTTGGTTAGTGACATTTTCATTTTTTTCCCACATCTTATTAAGTAAGTCAAACCAAAACATGAAATTTTTTAATGTCTATGTATTTAGACAGTGTGACAAAAGAATTTCTGAAATATTTAAAAGATTATAGTATCAAGACAATCACTTATTATATATATTTTTATCTTTGTTCTAGTAACTATATTTCTTATCCCAGTCAAAAGGAAAAAGAACTATTTCCACTAGCTTTCAGTGATTGGCAGAAGCAAAAAAAAAAAAAAGAAGAAGCATTATTCAAGTCACATAAGTCAGATGGATTCTATCCTAAGATTAGTGAAGGATCTGACAAATATGGATTAGCCTCATTAGTACTGTTTGAAAGATTGGATCAACTGTGAAATGGTATTGCAAAATTAGACAAGGGCAAAGGTTGTGCTGATTTACAAAAATGGGAAGAGAATTGGGTATACAAACAATAGGATACTAGAATTTATTGTTGAAGGGATGGTTAGTAAACACATAGGAAAGGAAGTAGTGACCACCAAGAACTAGCATGATTTCTCTAAGAACAGGTTTTTCTACAAGATTAACTTCATGTTTTTCTTTGATGAGGTTACTAGATTTAATGAGAGTTGAATATTCCCTAAATGATAATGGAGAGATACATGGTATGCATCAGTAGGTGGTTATACACTACAAATGAGGAATTATGCAAGAAAAATAGGATAAAATATATTACAAGAGATGTATGACTGTAGTGTTACATAGAAAAGATAGACTGATCCCATAGGAAAAGTATGTGCTTCACTGATATCTACAAAATTTCAAGGAATGTGATAAAGGTGCCCAGAATGTTCGATAGCACATGTCTTTCAAATTTGGGGAAGAATATAGATAAGAGTCACACAAGCTAGATAGGCTTGGATGAGTTAAGATATTCATTGTGAGCTCCTCAAGATCCAGAATAGTCAGTCTTTTGCCTTTTTCTGTATCTTTGGTATTTAGTACAATGCCTGGTATGTGATGGGTGTTTAATAAATGCTTATTGACTGATTGACTTGAGGAAATAGCCACATTGAAGAGATCATAGATCTACTGAAATATCGGATTGCAGGATATAAGAATGTTAGATCAGGTTATTGCTATAGATCTAGTTTACCTAAGTTTTAGCAAAGTATTTGACAACGTCTCCTGTGCTAGTGTAACGAGGCTGGTAAAAAGGAATCAGAAACACTGCCCCTCCTCCCACATTATACTAGTCTTATTGAAAATATGGAGAGATGTGGAGTGAATGATAATATTTAAATATATCTGTTATGATTGAATGGTCGAATCCCCAAAGTAGTCATTAAACATTTAATGTCATCACGGAAGGAGGTCTTCCACTGAGTGTTCTAGGGATCTGAATTTGGCTTCATGCTTTTTAACATATTTTTAACAAGAGTCTTAAAGAAAAGCAGTTATCACTTATTTCTCATATTTGGAAAGGACATAAATCTGCGAAGATTAGTTAACATGCTAGATGACAGAGTAAGAATCCAAAAAGATGTTCACAGGATATAATTTTGGGCTGAAAATAAGGTAAATTTAATAATGAATGCAAGCTCTTTGGCTTTTTTAAAAAAATAACTTTTCAAAGCTGGAAGGTATGACTAGATAGAAATTGGTCTTAAAAAGATTCAGGGATTTCCATGGACTTCAAGTTCAATATCAATCAACAATCTCTTATTGCAGTGAAAAAGAAGCAAAAAAGGAGCTAATGCAATCTTACGGTATAACAAGAGGTAAATGGTATCCAGGACTAGGGAGGGATAATATTGCTAAACCCTGATCAATCACACACTTCATCTGAGTATTCTCTTCATCTCTGGTCACTACATTTTAGGAAGAACATTGGCAAACTAGAGAGCATCCAAAGAAGGGTATCCAGGATGGTGAAGTGCATGGTTTCATGTTACATGTTGAATGAATAAAGTAATCAATCAACAAGGATTTCATTATATACCTGCAATATACCAGGCACTGGGAATACGAAGACCAAATTCAAACAGGCCCTACTCTCAAGGAGCTTACATTCTTGGAAGGAAAATGGAATGTATGTATAAGTATTATCAACTAGACTATCTAATTAATGGCAAGAGTCAAAAAAAGAAGGCTAGAGACAAGAGAGTCAGGAACCAAACAGAAGTTTAATTAATTTCAGAGTGAGGAAAATAGCTTGCAAGCAAAGACTTGTGCTGGAGGTATGTGTGGCAAGAGGCAGTGTGGGGAGATCTCAATACTTATACCAATGGATACACAATGTGACAAGTCTGATTCATAGCAGAACTTCATGACTGGAAAATGGGTGCCACAGGGGCTTGCCAAAGCTCAGACACCAACTGATGCTGGTATGAAACAATTTTGGGATTTTGATATGGCTGAGATCATCCAGAGGGTAAGCATGAAGGATTGTTGTTGTACCATGCTCAGGGCACAGCTTGCTTCAGTCTTAGCTCTGGAAAATAAGGTGTTTCCTAATATCTTGACAGTATATACAAAATAAAGCCAAATGTAAATACAAGGTAGACTAGGGAAGGAACACAGTAGCAGTTGGGAGTTTTAGGAAAGGCAGTATATGGAACATCATACTTGATTCAAGTCCGAAAGCAAATAAGGAAACCTAGGAAACAGTGTAGGTGAGAGTGTGAATTAGGCATGTGGGGTAGTTAGTGTAAAGGAATGGAAACAGGAGATGGAGAGTTGTATGAGAGGAAAAGTAAAAAGGATCCAAGGATGTTCATCCTGGAAAAGAGATCTGTAGGAAAAGTAGACATCACTGGTTTTCAAGAACATAAAGAAAGGGCTCTCATGTGGAAAGGTGATTAAATTTGCTCTCCTTGGCCCCAGAGGATAGAACTACATGGAATATGTCCAAAATACAAAGAGGCCAATTTAATTTAAGAAAAAAGGGATAGATTTTCTAATAATGTCTGCTACAAAAAGTGGCATGGACAGGTGAGGGCGCAAGGGGTTTCCCCTTCTTGAAGATTTTTAAGCCAAGCTAGATGACCACTTGTTGGGTAGGTTGTAGTGGGTATTCTTTTTCATGTTGCATTTGAACAAGGCAGGCACTAAGATTCCTTCAGACAGTTGAAATTCAATGATTCTTGGAATTTTCTTCATTAAATCAGTTGCCTCTTTTGTGCACAATCTATCAGTAAATGTGACTTTACTGGTGACAGACCATATTATCCTTAAATCTCTCTTATTAATAGCCATGAATGAAAGAAGAGATGTTCAGATATTGAAGAAAGTTCGTGTGGAATTGTGTGACATCTCTTTTAAACTAAAAAAAAATTACTATTGTGCCTGCCTGATACAGTAAGGTTTTAGAAATATTTGTTGATCCACTAACTGACTGGACTTGGAAAGCAAGTGGACAGAGCAGGCAAAGGTGGACCAGGCTTGTGAGTTCAGTTAAATATGAGGGGAATGAAAGCAATTATAAGGCAGGCAAACAAAAGAGATCAATTAAGACAGAATGGAGCAGACAACTACCATAGGTCAAGGAAAGCATGGTGTCTAGAAAGATCAGCTAAGGGAGCGATAAGAGAATGGGAAAGATGAGTATCTCAAAAGAAGTCTTTTTTTATTTGTTTATTTTTTGTTCTCAACATTCAGTTCCACAAGATTGAGTTATAACTTTTCTCCCCATCTTTCCTCTACCCCCACCCCAAAATAGCGAGCCTACTGAATACTCCTTCCCCCAATCTGCTCTCTCTTATATCCTTCCCCATCCCCCCTGTAGCTTTGTAGTCGGGTGAGATGGATTTCTATACCTCAGTGCCTGTATATCTTATTTCCCAGTAAAGAAATCTTAAGATTAATGAGGAATGGGAAAGACTTCTTTAAAAAGGTAGAATTTTAACTGGGCCTTGAAGGAAACCAGGGAGCAGAGACAAAGAGGGAGAGAGTTCCAGGCATGAAGGACTCCAAACAAAAATTCATAATTGGGATTTAGTTTGTCATGTTTGCAGAACAATGAGGAGGAAAGTTGTTACGGGAATCTGAAGATCTTCCCTGTCCCTAGGCCTTTGATAGGCTTAAGTGGCTCTGAGAACCTTCCCTGATATGAAAGTATACTCTGCCCCCTAATAGGCTGAATGTGGTCACATGGAACCTGTGGCGGGAGGCTTATTCTTCAGGAATGCCCACACCTTATTACTTTGTGATTGGGCAGTGGATCAAGAGGGCAGTGACATTCTCTTATCCAGAAGAAGGCTATATATACCCTGATGGGAGTTTTTTGCTTTGGGGATCACTTTGAGAAGAGTTGTGTGATTTGGCCAGATGAAACTCTGGGAAGCCATTGAGCCCCCTGGCTTTGAAAAACATAGATGTTGGTGCTTCCCTCTCTGGTAACCGACTAGGTATGGATGTAATGGTCAGATGGTTGGAAGCCCATCTGATGATCTGGTTGTCTGTCTGTTTGTAACTTGTGTTTGTATTCTCTGAAGTTCAGGGTGCTGACTTTTTCCCCTGAACTAGGTAAATGATATATGTTTGATTGATTAAAGTAAGATTGTTAACCCATTTTGAGTTGCTTTCCTTTAGAAAAGCAGATCTAAGAACCTGTGCTAGCAGCCACCCTGGGTATGCTAGGGTGCTTGCTGATACAACAGTATCACTAAATCACAGAGTACATAGAAAAGTGTAAGGGGAGGGTAAGATGTGTGAAGACTGGAAAGGTAGAAAGGGGTCAGATTATGAAGGGTTTTAAAAAGCAAACAGAGGAATTTATATTTTACTCTGGAAATAATAGGGAGATACTGGAATTTTTGTTGTTGTTGTTTGTAATGCCTGGGTTGTGGGGTAGGGTAGAGTATGTGTGATACAGACACTCTTAACATTTAAGACTCTTACTCACATAAGCAATTTCATCTCAGAAGCTTGACTGGATGGTTATTCTCCTAGTCTGTCAGATACTCAAATGCCAGAATCTGAATTGGGTTGCTGTTTTATTTTTTAAAAAAAGTGAAACAAAACAGAAACAAAACTTCAGGATATGACTGAGTTTCTTCAATCAATCCCCAAATATATCCTTTTGTACATAATTGAAATGTCTTTGGTTGTTGATTGAATGATTCAATAAAGATGCCTTGGCTTTGTTCATACCTAGTTCATAACTCTGATTTATTTATTCAATGGAGAAATCTAAGTGAACTCTATCCTTATATTAGGCTAGAGACTGTGAAGAAAAGATTTAGATAACCAGAAAAAGACCCAAGAATCTACGCTAAAGAGTCTGATGATAGATAAGCATATATATGGACACATACATCCTGACCATGAGCATATAACATCAGTGGCAGAGCTAAAGCTAGTTACTGTTAAATTTCCTTCTATCCTTTCTGCTCAGGAAAATCCATAGACTCTATGATAGATAGAGATAGAAGGGAATTGCAAGATCATCAGCCCATTGTATAAACAGAAGACCTGCAACACCACTGGATTTTGCAAAGTCACTAAGCTAGTAAATGGAGGATCTGGGACTTAAATCCAGGTACTCTGACTTCAAACACCTTGCTCTTTCCAAAATACTGTGTTGAAGATGGTGTCAAAGCATGAATTGTCCTGGACCTACAACTGATAAACAGGCAAATTGATTTCTTCATCAAAAACTGCCTATTCATATCTTTTGACCATTTATCAATTGGAGAAAGGCCTGTTGTGTCTTTGTAAATTTGACTCAGTTATCAGAGACACTTGCTGTAAAGATTCCTTCCCAGCTTCCTGATTTCCTTCTAATATTGGTTGCATGGGTTTTGTTTGTACAAAAGCTTTATAACTTAATAGAATCAAAGTTACATATTTTATATTTTGTAATGCTCTCAGTCTCTTATTTGGCCATGAATTCTTCCCCCTCCCCAAAGATCTGACAGGTAGACTTTTCCTTGTTCTTCTAATTTGCATATGGTGTCCTCTATATGTCTAAATCAAGCACCCATTTTGATCTTATCTTAGTATAAGATGTGAGATATTGGTCTATGCCTGGTTTGTGTCCTATTCTCCAGTTTTTCTAGTAGTTTTTGTCAAATAGTGAATTCTTATCCCCAATGTTAAGGTCTTTTGGTTTATTGAACATTTAAGTAACTATGGTCATTGCCTACTGTTTCTTGTGTACAAAATCTGTTGTACTGATCTATCACTCTATTTCTTAGCCAGAACAAGACAGTTTTTATAATTATTGCTTTTTAATATAATTTGAGATCTAGTATTGCTAGGCCACATTCCTTCGTATTTTTTAAATTAGTTTCCTTGATATTCTTGACCTTTTGTTCTTCCAGATGAATTCTGTTATTTTTTCTGGCTCTATCAAACAATTTTTCATACTTTGATTGGTATGGTACTGAATAAGTAAATTAGTTAAGGCAGATATGTCATTTTTATTATATTGGCCCAACCTACCAATGAGCAAATGATATTTTTCCAATTATTTAGATCTGACTTTATTTGTGTGAAAAGTGTTTTATAATTGTATTCATATAGTTCCTGGGTTTGTCTTGGCAGATAGACTCCTAAATATTTTACGTTGTTTATAGTTATTTTAAATGGATTTTCCCTTTCTATCTCTTGCTGCTGGGTTTTATTGGTCATATGAAGAAATGCTAATGATTTATGTGTGTTTATCTTATATCCTACAAATTTTCTAAAGTTGTTAATTATTTCTAGTAAGTTTTTTAGGTAATGCTTTAGGGTTCTCTAAGTATACCATCATATGATCTGCAAATTTATTTTATTTTACACATAATAATTTATTTTATTTATTTATTTTACACATAATACCTCACACTCTTGCTCTAGAGATCAAGAAAAAATTTTTTTAATTTAGTACCTATTAAGATAGTTTTGTTTCCTCATTGCCTATTCTAATTCCTTCAGTATTTTTTTTTACTATCTTACTGCTATAGGTAACATCTCTAGAACTATATTGAATAATGATGGTAATAATGGGAAACCTTGCTTCACCCTTGATCTTATAGGGAAGGTGTCTAACTTATCCCTATTGCAGATAATGCTTGCTTTTTATCTGCCTTTTTAAGGGACACTCCCTTTATTCCTATGCTTTCTAGTGTTTTTATGAGGAATGGGTGCCATATTTTATCAGAAGCTTTTTCAGCATTTGATGAGATAATCATAAGACTTCTATTCATTTTGTTACTGATATGGTCAATTGTATTGATAGTTTTCCTAATATTGAACCAACTCTGTATTCCTAGTATAAATACCATCTGATATAATATATAATCCTTGTGATATATTGCTGTAATCTCCTTGCTAGTATTTTGTTGAAATTATTTTTATGTCAATAATATTCATTAGGGAAATTAGTCTATAATTTTCTTTCTCAATTTTAGCTTTTTCTGGTTTAGGCATCAGCAATGAATTTGTGTCATAAAAGCAATTTGATAGGACTCCTTCTTCATGTATTTTTCCAAATAGCTTATGTAGTATTGGAATGAATTTCTGTTTAAATATTTGGTAGAATTCACTCATGAACCCATTTGGCACTGGGTATTTCTTCCTAGGGATTTCATGAATGACTTGTTCAATTTCTATTTCTAATGTGGGCATTCTATTTCCTGATCTATTACTCTAGGTAATTTATATTTTTGTAAACATTATCCATTTTGCTCAGATTGTCAGATTTATTGGCATACTATTGAGAAAAATATTTCCTATTACTTTAATTTCTTCATTGCTGCTTATTCCATCCTTTTCATTTTTTATACTGGATATTTGTTTTCTTTTTTCTTTTATTAAATTAAGTAAACAATGCTTATCTGTCTTACTGGTTTTTTCCCCCTTAAAAAAAATCTGCTCTTAGATTTATTTATTGTATCAATAGGTGATTTGGGGGGGGGGGGGCAGAGCCAAGATGGCAGCAGCCAAGCAGGAAAACTCCATGAGCTCCCCCCATAACCACCTCAAATACCTATAAAATATAAGTCTAAACAAATTTTAGAGCTACAAAATCCACAAAGTGACAGAGAGAAACAAATCTCCCACTGAAGGAAGCCCAGCAGGTGGACAGGAAGGGTCCATCACAGCACGTTGGGAGCCAAGCCCAGCCTCATGTGAGCCCATGGTTTTAGCCCAAGGGTGTCCCTGACCAGCAGCAGCTGGAGCAGATTTCAGGAGAGTGGATCACTGGCAGCTGTAGCAGTTTCCATAAATATCAACTCATAAATGCCAAAGATAAAGTAAAAGGTCAGTGTGGAATTCAATTGGAACTGGGGGGGACAGAGCATGGTCTGGCCTCTGCCTCCAGAGCAAGAAGTGGCAGAGGTGCCATAGCCGAGCAGCTGCTGCCACATGGCTGCTTCAGAGCTCCTAGCCTACAGATCATAGGAGAACCAAGAGACTATTCAGAGGGTAACCACTCTTGCTTTAACCTTCCTGGATCTGGATCACGGTCTTGGGTGGTGGTCCTAAGGTGTATGACCAGTGAGCCAAAGGTGGTGGGGGCAGCAGAAAGGTCAGCCAACTAATAGCTCCTGCAGCTGTGAAAACCCTAGCAGTTTGGGACAAAGCTCTCCTCTCTGGAAGCAGGATTCTACTGTGGCAAAGAGCTCAAAAGTCAGGTAATTGACTGGCAACATGAGCAAGCAAAGGAAGCAAAACAAGAACAGCAATCAAATCTTAGATTCCTTTTTGGGGGAACAAAATGAATCAAAGAATGGAACAGGAGGAAGACAATGAAGTCAGAACTCCTGCACCAAAAGCTTAAAAGAAAAATATGGAGTGGTTACAGGCCATGGAGGAGCTCAAGGATTTTGAAAATCAAGTAAGAGAAGTGGAAGAAAAATTGAGAAGAGAAATGAGAATGATGCAAGAAAATCATGAAAAGAGAGTCAACAACCTGACTGAAGAAAACAACACCTTAAAAAATAGATTAACTCAAATGGAAAAAAGAGGCCCAAAAAGCCAATGAGG
>CM053586.1:122463462-122512165 GCA_028646515.1 Pseudochirops corinnae
CAGTCATACTGCTGACTCTCTTTTCATGATTTTCCTGCAGCATTCTTATTTCTCTTCCCAATTTTTCTTCCACTTCCCTTATTTGGTTTTGAAAGTCCTTCTTCAGCTCATCTCTAGCTTTAAGGCATTCTTCATGATTATTGGAGGCCCTTGGTGGGGGCGCTCTTGCTGTGCTCTCCTCCTCCCTCTTTCTCCCATGATCTTTCTTTTCCCCAAAGAAGGAATCTAGGGTTTGGGAGCTGTTCTTACTTTGCTTCTTATGTTTATTCTTACTCATGTTTTTTCAGACTGTGATTTTTTTTTAAATCTCTGTGGGGCTCTGCTTCCAGAAGGGAAAGCTCTGTCCCAAATCGCTGGGGTCCTACCGGCTGCTGTAGCTCTCAGGAAGTTGATCGGACTCTTCCTATTTACTTCCGGCTGACTGGATAGTGAAGACTCCAGAACCGATACCCAAGACCGTGATCCAGAACCAGGCCACTCAACACGAGAACTCTTGGCCTGAGAACAATCGCTCAGTCCCCCTGCTGTCTGCAGGCCACGGGCGGGAAGCTGCAACGCGGAGGCGTGTGCAAAACCTCTGCCTTTCACTTTTCTGCTCTGGAGGCCTTTTGGCTGGACTGCTTATCTCCCCCTTTCACAATCCGCACTCATAGCTGCCGCTAATCCACTCACCAGAGAGGCTCCTCCGCTCCTCCCGCCCAGCCACCTCCGGGGCACAGCCATGGCTTCAGGCCAGGCTGGTTTCAGTTCGCAATGCTGATATGGTTCCTTGTAGCCGAGCTGACTTTAGTGGGAAGTATCTTTGTGTGCGTTTTGGAGTTCTAGGATTGGTTTAGAGTCCTATTTTATGGGTATTTTGGGGTGGCTATGGTGAGAGCTGCGATATGTTGCTGCTGCTACACTGCCATCTTGGCTCTGTCCCCCAAGATATAGTTTCCTTCCTTGTCTATTTTAATTAGATCTATTTTTGCTTTTAATTTGTCTGTGATCAGGATTGCTACTCCTGCTTTTTTTTTTTTTTTACTTCAACTGAAGCATAATAGATTCTGCTCCAGCCCCTTTCCAGAGGACAGCTGCTGTGAATAGCTTTCAAGGTTCTGATTACATAGTATAGTGAACTCTCTAACTTATTCAATAACAAATCAGAGCAAAGCATTCACAAAAAAGCAAGGTACAGCATTCACAGTATTACAACTTATCACAGAAAATCAGAATACAGCATTCACCATGTCACAACTCAACAATTTATCACTAAAATGGCCACAAAGTTTCCACCAAAGTGTTCACAACAGTTTTCAACAAAATACAATCATTTAGTAACTCAATCATCCAATCATCCTTAAAGAGGTTTGCCTCCTTAAGTCAAAGTCAAAGTACAACACCCTTGGGTAGTTTCAATTGGAGATTAGTTTCCAATCATAAACCAAGTACATTCATTTAATCAATCACAGAGTCCTTAATTCAATCACAAAGTACAACAGTCAAAGTCCTCTACCCATGAGGCACACTAAGTTACAAATTAGTCACTCCTCAGTCACCAGTCACTATTAAATCATCAGTCACTACTCAGTCATCAGTTACTACTTAGTACCCTCTGAAAGGGTAGTGGAAAATACTCAGGCCATCCACCCTTTGGTCACAAGTAAATCATAATTTCATCACTACTCAGTATCCATGGAGAGGTCTTTTCATCTTGACTCAGGGCATGCTTTCAGCTTCCATGATTCTTCTTCTACAGTCCCAGCTCCTGACCAAATCTAACCAGTTGCCATCTGACTTCAAAGGCAGACAGCTCCCAGTTCCTTGTCCAGCTCTCCATGAAGTTCCTGCTCCACATTAAAGCTCATAGTGTGCAGTCCATCTCAAATCCTTCACAGTCTCTGTTCCTGGGAAGAGAAGGCTTAACCAGGCCACAATAACATGCATACACATTAACAAAGCCAGAACAACATTTGTACAAAATACTAGCACCACAGTCATGCTTCCTTAGTCTTCTGCAGCTCCAGCTGGCCCTTGGGAATCCTCAGCAGCCTTAGCAGCTCTGGCTGGGCCTCAGAAATCCTCAGTGGCTCAAGCTTGCCCTCAGAAATCTTTAGCAGCTTCATTCTCAAAATCAAAATCACTTTCTCCACAGAAGTTCCTGTCCAATAGCAGTAGCCCAGCTTTAGGTGCTCATCCCAAGAAGTTCTGACTCCCAGCTGGGATTTTTCCTTATATACAGTATTGCTCCTCCCTGTTCAACCCCTTCCTGTTACATCAGCAACAGGGGTTCATACCTTCTGTTTCTTTAGCAGAGGCTTAATTTGAAACTAGGTGCTAAGAACTTCTTAGCTTTCCAATACAAAGGGATCTTCAAATTTCATTACTCTTATCTTTACTTTGTGTGTTACTCTCTGCTTCATGTGTATCTTGTAAACAATATATTTTAAGATTCTGGTTTTTGATCCACTCTGCTTTCTACTTCTGCTGTGTGGGAGAGTTCATCCTATTCACATTCGAAGTTATGATTACTAATTGTGTATTTCCCTCCATCCTATTCTTCCTTTTATTTGTCCTTTCTTTCCTTTCACCTTTTCCTTCCTCACCAGTTTTTGCTTCTGTCCACCACCTCCTCTCTACACAGGAAAGGTGATACTTGTAATTCTTAAAAATTGTATCACTGATAGTACAGAGATGCAAGTAGTTTAGCACTGTTGAATCCCTTATATTTTCTTTCTCCTTTTTGCCTGTTTATGCTTTTCTTGGCTTTGATATTGGAAGTCAAACGTTTGGTTAAATCTGGTTTTCTCCTTGCGAAAGTTTGAAATCCTTCTATTTTGTTGAATTATCATTTTTTCCCTTCATATATTATGCTTGATTTTTCTAGGTAAGTGATTTTCGACTGTAGTCCTACTCCCTTTTTCCTCCAGAATATTATGTTCCATGCCTTCCAATCCTTTAATGTTGCAACCACTAAGTCATATCTAATCCTGATTGTGACTCCCTGAAATCTGAATTGTTTCTTTCTGGCCTCTTGTAGTATTTTTTCCTTGACCTGATAGTTCTGAAATTTGACTAATATTCCTTAGAGTTTTTATTTTGTGATCTCTTGATCCTGAGATGATTGGTGGATTTTTCCAATGTCTATTTGCCCTCTGGTTCCAGGACATCAGGGCAATTTTCCTTGCCTTGAAAGATGTTGTCCAGGTCCCCCTTTTGGTGACAGTTTTCAGATAGTCTGATGATTCTGATATAGTCTCTCCTGTATCTATTTTCCAGGTCAGTTGTTTATTCCATGAGATATTTTATATTTTCTTCCATTTTTCATTCTTTTAATTTTATTTGATTGATTCTTGATGTCTCATGGAGTCATTATCTTCCACTTGCCCAGTTCTAAATTTTAAGGTGTTGTTTTCCTCAATTAGCTTTTATACTTTCTTTTCCATTTGGTGAATTATATTCTTTTTTTTTTTTTTTTTTTTTGCTTTTTGGAGGTGGGGATGCAGGGCAGTTGGGGTCAAGTGACTTGCCTAAGGTCACATGGCTAGTAAGTGTTAAGTGTCTAAGGCTGGATTTGAACTCAGGTCCTCCTGACTTCAGGGCCAGTGCCCTATTCACTGTGCCACCTAGCCTCCCCAAATTATATTCTTTAAGGAGTTGTTTTCTTCAGTGAATTTTTGGTATATTCTTTTCCATATGACCAGTTCTACTTTTAAAGCAGTTTTCCAAGCTGTTGATTCTTTTTCATAATTCTCTTGTGTCCCTCTTCATTCTCGTCCCAATTTTTCTTCTACTTCTCTTATATGATTTTTATTTTTATTTTTTTTAGCATACATAACTATAAATTTATTTTAACAGAGCTCATAATTTTACCAAATTACATTATTTGGAAATGTACAATGCCCCAAACATTATGTATTTAAAACTTCCCATTAACAATTTTAGGTGAATGCATTTCCAAACAACTTTACGCAGGAAATAAATTATAATTCTAAACTGATGAACTACAGGCCCTGGGAACCCCCTTAAACTCTGATACAATCTTCCCATTTGATGAGGCACTTGCCTGAGGCCATAAACCTCTCCTTGTGGCTCGGCCCAAACCTGTTACTCCCTAGCTCTGTTTCTTCTTGGCCCAAACCTCTCTTACTCCCTAGTCCTCCACTGTTTCATCTCAGCGTGGAGGAATGTAGGCAGGATTAGGGAAAGAAGCAGGTCCCAGGGGTGTTCATTTCCCCCAAGTCAGCCTCCAAAAGTTTCTTTGTTTTTTTTTTTCCTTACTATTTCCAATACAAATACAAAACATTCCAGACACACAGACACACAGAGACAGACCAGACATAGAACATTACAGAGTGCACCTGCATGACCATTCTAGTTCAGACCAGTCAAAAACTCACAATCCTTTCCAAATTTTTCTTCCTTTGATCTTTTCTCTTATACTCATATTTAATTTGGTTGGTGATCATTGCTGACTCCCCCGGGTCAGAAGACCCCATTAATTATGGAGGAAACGCCTCCCTTGTTCAGTCACCCTTGAAGCCTACCAAATGGCTTCCTTATCTCAGAGTCAACCCAACCTGTACTTTTAGCTGAGAGCCATTGCTAGTCCCTCCAAGTTAAAGAAAAACCTAACAAATTAAGACTCAAGGACCCATAAGGTATCTTACCTATGAGCTATGTGCGCACAGTTTGCATGACTGTCCTTCTTCCCACCAGCGGGCTGGAGTTTCCTGGTTCCTCTCTGTATGTTCTTGTTCCTCCCCAAAGTTCCTCTCTCTGGGACTTTACCCACGTGGAGCTAGAACTCCCCATCTAAGTCCAGAGACCACCAGAGAAGTGTCCGGAGGCTCCTGCCTCAAGACCAAAGTGGAGAGCAGTTGCTCACAAGTGGGGGGATCACAGATGAGCCCCCAAATCTGTGTGGGGTATGGGGACCCCAAAAATCCCTTACCCAAGAAAAATCAAAAGTCAGAGGCATCTTGAGGAAGGAACAGGAAGTTTTATTTTCTTCCCCTGCAGGAAGAGGGTGGTCTTCTCCATGGCGGGGACAAGGAGAGAAGGACTCTTATCTGATTTTTAAATTCCTTTTTGAGCTCTTTCATGAGTATTTTCTGAACTTCAGACCACCTATTTTTCTTTGAGGTTTTGCCCACAGGTGTTTTGACATTGTTGTCCTCTTCTGAGCTTGTGTCTTTCTCTTCCCTGTCATCATAATTACTTTCTACAGTCAGATTATTTTTTTTTCTCATTTTTTATTCATCTTTTTTTTTTCCTTCTTCCTTTCTTTTTTAAAAATTTGATCTCTACTTATAGGTTGGAAGGAACTCTGTCTCAGGTTTGTTATGTCTAAGACTGCAGGATCTGGCTGTTTTCCTGGTGCTGCACTTGATGTTGACCTGAGGCCCATGGAGGACCCTCTTGTCTGATGCTGCACTGAAGGGGTGGGGTTGGGAGTGTATGATGCTGCTCAAGGTCATAAGGCTCTGGCAGCTTATCTCATGGCCTGATGGGGTTTTTCTGCATTTCCTTAGCAAGTAGAGGTCTAGCCACTGGAGGATGACTGTTTTCCCTGGGCTATACTAAAGCACATGGTGGTTCTTGGAGCTGAAATCTGCTGATTCCCCTGTCTATACTAAGGCAAATAGGATTCTGGTGTTGGCAATTGCCTGCTCTACCACATTGGGGCTCAGGATCTCCCACTGGTTTGCTGAGGTGGGACTTGCTGCTGGATTGCTGGGATGCTTCCTTTCTTGGAATGTATTCTCCTCTTACCCAAGTGAGACAGACTTTTCTTGCCAATCTTCCTTGTTTCCCAGGCCAGAAGACCTCTCTACCCATCTTTCCACTGGCTCCACTGTTCTAGGATTTATTCTGGAGTGTTATTTTATGGTTGTTTGGAGGTAAATGTGGGAGAGCTAAAATGATTTACTGCTTACTCTGCCATCTCCTGGAAGTAGAATAAGCAGGCAAATTGAGACAGTAAGGGGTCAATCATTTTTTGATGTGTCTCCACCCCACAGATGGTGATGCATTCTTTTCTTAATTACCAATAAAGGAGATAACAAAAAAGAGCAGTCGCTCTGAAATCAGATGACTTAGATTCAAATCCTATTTAATACCTCTGAAAAGCTCACTTAATATTTTTAAGTCTCAGTTTCCTCATCTGTGAAATGAGTGACTTGGACTCAATGGCCTGTGAAGTTCATTTCAGTTTTAGATTTATGTTTCCATGCTCTACTTTGTTGATCTAATCTGAGAACCAATATTGATACTTTGGATCTATACAGATTGGATTCCATTGGGAAGAATTTCACATAATGTTCTCTCTTTGACTAGAGATCCCATCTATGATTCTATATCATGTCTGCAAGATGTAGATGTCTAGATAGTACCTTCTCAGTATCCTTATCAAGAGGCCCTTCTACCAGATCTGGTGATATTTAGGAGTTTAAAGGTCATGTATTATTCCTCTACCCACTCCTGTGTCTGTGGCAGATTGGACTCCATGGTATTGATTCATGCATATTTCTACCCTACCTACTAGGGGTGAGGAACAACTGTGGTGTTTGCAACCAGGAAGTTCCTGAACAGACAGGTCGAACAATCATGGAGTGTATGTGTTATGAAGTTTAATACAATAAAACAGGGATAAACAGATATCACACAAAAATCCAAATGAGAAGTAAGTTTTGCACCTGAATACAGTCTCCCAGACTATGGGGAATACCTGGTTGGAATGGGTAGGGTGGATGAAAAAACCCTTTAATACAAAACAATGACAAAATTATTGGATATTTTCAAGTACATTTCCCACAGAAATAAATCCACTTTTCTTTATCTTTTTTTCATTTTTTTTTTTTTGTCCTTGGAACTGCAACTGGGGTCCCTGATCCTTGTGAAAAACCATGAGTGCTCCTTCCTGCCCTGGAAACTGTTACCCAGAACTGTATATGAGCAATATATTTGCCAATCAGCACCATTTGCACCCACTACCTGTAAAACGTTTCTTATAATCTCTTTCTGACCAGTTGTCCCACCTGGGTGAGCACAGGCAGCTGTAGTCAATCAAAATCAAGGAAAACAAATTGTGATACTGACAGAAAATTAATGAAAATTGTTAGAACCAGTAGTTCTTTTATGTGTAATAGTGATAAAACCTATGAACTTCCCTTCTCCAAATACTTGTTTTTAAATGCATAAAATAGAATACCTAGTATTACCAAGGAAACCAATTATATTGAAATAGCTATCAGTTCTTTTTTTTTAAAAAGTTTGCATACCTCACGTTAAGAAATCCCATAATAGAGGTACAAGCATGTTTTTATTCCCAACTTTGAATAGTCAGCTCTACCCTCCAGATCTCTCCAAATTCTCTCCTGATTAGGTGCCCCTTCTACCAGCATACTATTGTCCTCCATGGCAGAAGCCAACTCTAAGTGGTGGTGACAATTCATCTCTCTTTTTTTCCTCCCCACTTGCAGATGCTCTACTCTGATTAAAATTGACAAGGAATTTAGAGGAATTTAATGCAGTTTAAGAAATGAACTTCCTAACACTCCCCACCCCCAACAACATACAGTTCTTGATTTTCAATTAGCATGACTACAAATTTATACTTTTAACCTCAATTGGACTCTCCTGGTTGCATAGTGCTCCAAACTGACTTTTGGTCTTCTTAAACTTTCAAAACCACTCCACTCTTTCTTTCTCATACATACTCCCTTGACCCCTGCTTTACTGATATACTGTGTGACCTAGATCTGAACTTCTGAACTAAACTGAATAGCATGAAGTGACCTTCCTATTTGTAAAGACCAAACCCTCCACTTGTGCTCTTGATCCAGTCTCCTTCCATCTCCTCCAAGTCCTCAATCCTTCAGTCTTTCATCTTCAATGAAAGGTTTCTTCTTTTCTGAATAAAAATAGGTCTCCCCATCCTAAATAGACACATGCACACATTCACACTCTCACAACTTTTCCTTGATCCTGCTTTCCCTTTAAGCTATTCTCTACCTCTACTTTCTTTTCTTTTCAATCATCTAGGAAGAGTAATCTATATGTGGTCCTCATCACATGCTTGATCCCTTGCAATTTGGTTTTTGACTTCACAATGCTACTGAAACTTCTCTTTCCAAAATTGTAATTACTTCATATCACCAAATCCAAGAGAATTTTCTTCAGTCCTGGTTCAGGTTTCTATTACCTTGCACATGGATTATTGTAATAACTCATCTATTCTCTTGGGCTCATATCTCTCCTTCTCCTGATTTATTCTTCACGGTGTTATTGGAGTAATCTTTCTAGTGCATACATCTGACTAGGTCCCCAGCTAGGTAGTAGCACAATGGATATAGAGTCTGACTCTGAGGACATTGAGAGGAAAGCAACTAATTTGTGGCCTATGAAGATCAGTTGAAGGAAATGAGCTTGTTATTCTAAAGAAATTATAAGAGGTTACATGTTTGTTGTTGTTCAGTCACTTTTCTGTCATGACTGATTCTTCATGACCCCATTTGGGGTTTCTTGGCAGAGATGCTCAAGTGGTTTGCCATTTCCTTTTCCATCTCATTCCATCCTCATTAAGGAAACTGAGGCAAACAGGGTTAAAGTCACCTGCCCAGGGTTACCCAGATAGTAAGTGTCTGGGACGGGTTGAACTCAGGAAGATGAATCTTTCTGATTCCGGGTCCTGTACTGTATCCACTGTATATCCACCTAGCTGCCTGATGTTCCATATCATCATGTTAGATATCATCAAATATTTACAAATCCATCAAATATCAAAGGGACAAGATTTGTTTTCTTTGGTTCCAAAGAGCAGAACTCTGAGAGATGGGTGGAAGTTCCAAAAAAAAAAAAAAAATACAAATTTAGATTTGATTTTCTGGAGAAAATAATCATCCTAATAAGAATATTCATGTGTCAGTAGAAAGGGTTCCCTGAATCGGTAGTGGGTCCTCCCATATTAGAGTTCTTCACTTGAAAGACTTTGTGACTGTTTGTTAGGTATACTTTAGAAAAAATACTGGTCCATGTATATGATGAACTTAGTGGCCTCTGGGGCCACTTCCAACTCAGAATCTGTGATTTGTTAATTTGTTAATTGGAGATGGGAAAAGTTTCAGAGTAGTCGTTGCAGGGAATTCAGTGAGACTACCAAAGGATTGCCAAAAAGCAGTGGAGGCACCTGAGATTAGGCAAAATGCAAAATGTATTTGTAACGGACCATTCATCATGGCTTCATAATTATTATTATTATTTTTTTGTATTCCAGGAGTAGGAACAAAGAAAGTGGGCAGAAGGCCATAGTTAGAGTTTGGAGTTGGCACAATAGGAATGGGAGTTCATGGTTGTAATGTTAATGGGATATAAGATCTTCCTCCACCTGTTAATAGGCCTCATGTGGATCCCATTAAGGGAGTTTGCCTGGGGAGGCTTGCTTGTAAGGAAGGCTTTCACACCTTTTGCTAATTTCTAATTATGCACTGAGTCATGAGACTTGTGATGCCTTCTGAATCTGAGAAGTGCATATATACTCTGAGTTGGTATTTTGCTTGGGGGCTTATTTATGAGAAGGATCTTGTGATTCCCTAGTTGAGATTCTGAGTGGCTGTATGTTCAGAGCCCTCTGACTGCTAAGATGTAAAGGCTCTCTTGATCCAGGGATGTATGTAAAGTGTAGAGTTGATTCAGGCAGTCAGAGCCCTATCTGTTGGGGTTTATTTCTCTGCTTGTATTTTCTCTGAAGTTCAGAGTGCTGACTTTTCCCCTGAACTAGTAATTAAAAAAGATTGTTGACCCTTTAAACAGCTATCTTTCCCAGTATAGCAGATCTAAGAACTTGTGCTAGCAGCTATCCTTGCTATGCCAGTGTGGTTGCTGCTACAATGGTGTTCAGTGATTCTGGAGTGCCAGCAAGAGTATGTCTGAACTAGCTGACCATGCTCTATGTCAGGCCTGCACAACATACAGTCCAGGAAAAAGGTAAGGTTGCCACTGTGTACTTTCCTGTTCATCATGTGACCTACAGCAACCAACCATTGTCAATCTGTCTTTATTCTAACTTATCTGCAGCCTGAAGAAGTTTGTAAGTTGTACTGGTCTTTTCTAAGTGATGGGTAGAGAGACAAGTGAAGTCAGAATAGTGATATACTGGGAGGAAATAGAGGGTACACTCAGAGAAATTGCAATTTTAATGATGGCAAAGAGCAGAGTCAATAGGAGTGAGGAATTGGAGGGAAAAAAAAATAAATGGGCAGAAGTTAAAGTAATAGGATCTGCTTTGGATTCCTGGGTAGAAGTTAAGGTGATAGAATCTGCTTTTGATTCCTGGTTCTGCTGATTACTAGCTGTGTGGACTTGGAAAAGTAACTTAATCTTTCTGGGTTTCAGGTTCTTCATCCATAAAATGAGGCAGTTCGACTAGATGGCCTCTAAGGTCCTTTTCTCTCCTAGATTGATGATACTCTTAGATTGGAGATTTGATGAGATCTGGGTGAAACAACAGGTAGCAGCAGATGGCTTCTGTAGCTCAGGAGAATCAGAGACAACTCTGTGTACTTTAGAAAAGAAGAGAAAGAGAAATGCCATCCTTGGTAATTCAGGATACATAGATGGACCAGGTATTAGTGACTCAGGGTGGGTAGGAACAGAATATCTTGGGAATATCAGGGAGCTTTCCTTTAGTTGTATATACATTCAGGTACATACAAAATACATGGAAAGTAAATGAAATGGAATTTGAAGAATAAGTACTAACAATGCAGGAGGGACCAGAAAAGGTCTGACATGGGTGCTGGCAACTGAGTTAAGCACTGAAGAAAGGTAGTGACTGTAATATGTGAAAGTTTGGAAGGAGCACATTCTAGTTTTGGAGGACAATGGTCAGACTGGTACTTCAGGAACACCACTTTCACAGCTATGTGGAGTATGGTTTGGAAAGAGGAAAAATCTGAAACAGAGAAATGGATTCAGGTGAGAAGTGATGAGGCTGAGGTGCTGAACTTGAGTGATGGCCATATGGATGGAACGTTGGAGCTAGATGTGAGAGATTGTGGAGGCTGGATTGACAAAACTCAGCCACTGACTGGACGGAGGGGTGAGGGAAATATTACAAGTCAGTGCTGACTCTGAGACTGTTACTGAGTATGACAGGAAAGATTGTGATTCCTTTGACAGACATAGATACTGTAGAATAGGGATAGGTTTTGGGGGAAAGATAGCAAGTTGTTTTTAAATGTTATGTTTGAGATACTTATAAGACATACAGACAAGAACAACATCCAGACGAGAGAGAGCTGGAGCCGGGTCATTCCTGGCAATTACAAAAGTTAAGCATTTAGCCCTGTCCCTGGCACATAGTAGGTACTTTAAAATGCTTGTTAACTGATTCCTCTACTGTTTTGCTTTGTGTCCAAAGATGATGCAAGTGAAAGCTATTTCTGCCTTCTGACTAAACGGAGAAAAATATAAGGCTGTTTACTTTTGTAACAATGCTTTGCCTTTGTATGATCCAGGCGATTTTCATTATATAAATTGCTACAATTTGTAATGGGCTGAATAGATATAGCCCTAGGAAAGCTAATTTGTTTCTAACCATTCTTTTACTTGAGGCCTACAAAGGTTTGAAGTATGAAATAACAGGATATAAATTGATAAGTCATAAAATGCCCCAAATGCAAACCTAACTGAAAATACAAAATGTGTGGAAATTGCTGCATCATAAAAATCAATTATCCTAGTGAATATGCTTTCAGAAAGTGGTAAATAATGCTATTTACTCATAAAACACACTTAAAACCAGAAAGAAGTATAGTCAGCTCACATAAACAAAAGATAGCCTCTTTGGGGCAGAAATAGAGGAATATTTAGATGGTATAAAAACATAGGACATCAATAACTGTGATAACTCACTGAAGCCACATGTTTATGTGGAGACAACAAACTTAGCTAGAAGTAAAAGAATCATTCTTCCCAGGCTTTTCCATGGAGGATTCAAGCACTCATGATACATGGATCCAAAGATACCCCAAGAGACAATTAGATCATCCAGTGTTGCACAGCTGTTAAGTGTCACAGACAGGATTTGAACACCCAGGTTCTCTAACTCCAATGACAGCATTCATTATTACTATGCAATTTTGGCTCCTAGACATTTAGAATTCAATGGCTGGGTACACTGAGACAACCCACTAGTTGGGCATTATTTGGTTTCAGAGACAGCAAGGCAGAGGTATATAAAGACAAGAAATTATCAAGTTCTTTGCAATCTGCTTTTGGCAAATCTATTTTAATAAAGTGATCACTAGAAAGGGAAGAAGTGCTTACAATACTCAAAGCTTGGACCATGTTCAAGCCTACCCAGAAGGAATTCCCTAGCCTGTGTTTTAAGGGGTGAGGAACTACAAATGATGACTTCTAGCCAAAATGGCTGACTTAATGGAATCAGACCACCCAGCTCTAGCAAAAACCTGAAATTCATAGCAGACTGAATAATATTTAAGAAATTCAATGATAATCCATAATAAGCGAATTCTTCTACCCTAGACTTTCACAAGAAATCAGCCAGAAACTCATAAGAAATAGGAAATGTTGCTGCTAGCAAAGCTAGCAACAGCCAAACAAAACCCAACTCGGGTACACTGGAGACAGGCCAGACTCATGCATAACCTGCAGGATGTCTGGAGGCATCTAGAGCCTAGTCTTCTCTATTCCTGGAATGCCCAAAGGAGCTTTGCACACATGCATGGTCATATACACAGTTTGGTGCAAAAATACATCATCATTATTTTTAACCTCCTTCCTACATAGTTCTATCCCTGATTTAAGAAATTATAAAAGAAAAAATATAAGAAATAAACATAGTGAAACAAAAGGAAGTGAGTGGATTATTATAGAAAGAAATCCTGTAGATCTAAACACTTTGATCTCATCAATGTGGGTACTCCCACAAATGTAGCAGATTGCTACAAATCATGATTTCTTATTTTGTGAGATTTTTCTTGATGAGACACCATAGAAAAGCTACAAAAAGTCCTATATACACTCTTCTGGATCTTTAGGTATTCTGTGGGTATGAATTCAAAACAGTCTATCTGTAATCTTTTACTGTCATCTTGGGATCAATTCAGATAATACATTTCTCATATAATTTTTTTAAAGTATTTTTTGCATGTAAATCATTGTTGGTAATATATCAAAATCTATTTACTCTTACCATGAGTTTCTCAATTGCCTTTTGGCTCACTTTCAATTTTAATCTATAGGAGATTTTGACATCTAATGACTTGCAGTCATGTAGCATCATGGGGGAAAGCTTGGTTTTAAAGAAGACATTTTGTTGTTGCTATCATTGTTCATCATTTCCCCTAGAGGAATGGTTGAAAGAACTGGACAATTTCCCATATTCAATTCACTATTCTTTTCCTCCTATTTCATTCTGAGCCCAGTTTATCATCCATCTGCAGTGCTTACCTTTCCAATATCTGTGTAATGAGTACCAATTCAATGAGGTCCCCTCCAATTCAATATCATAGTCTGGGATATAGACATTCTTTATCCACTTTTTTTTTCCTTTTTGGTTTGGTTGATTATGGACCTTGCCAAGGAGTCTGGGTTATGTTCTTAGCCTTGACATTAGCTGTATAATATTATCAGCAAATGTTGCCGTTGTTCACCCTTTGTGTCTGAAGAGGAACAAAGCCATCATGGGTGATGTCTTGACTTGCTGTAAAGCCAAGTAGAAGCAGCTTTGCAGAGGACTGCTGCTGTGAACAGCTTTAAGAAGACCTGAGGCTGGCCCCCAAATTCCATGGTTCCTCTTCCATGGGTCCAGCTCCTGCCTAAATCTACCCAATCCTCACCTACATTCACAGGTAGGCAGTTCTCAGCTCCTCGTCCAGTTCCTTGTCCAGTTCCACATTGAAGCTCATAGTCCACTTCAAGTCCTTCATGGTTTCTGTGAAGACAAAGCTTAACAGAGCCAAAACAACATTCACGCACATTGCTGTCACCACCATTCATTCACTTTCTGCCTGTAAAATCAACACAGACCCACAAACAAAGTCTGAGAACTCAACACAAATTGTCAGTGTAATCCCAGGACCTCTGAAACCCTCCTCCAGGACTTCCGTAAACAGCCAACAATAAAATCCTCTTTCAGGGCTTCCAGTAAGGTCCCAGGCTTATGTACAGAGTGTTACAAACACAAATCAACACACACAGAACAGAGAAACAGAGAGCTTGGCCACCACAAAGTTCCCCTTCTCAATTCTGCCACTACAAGTGTTCTCTTCTCAGTTCTGCTCTTTTCCAGCTTGGGTTTCTCCTTATACGTGGTCATTATATATGACCCTCGCTGTTCCACCCCTTCCTGTTGCATCAGCAACAGGGGTTCACAAGTTCTGGGATTCACAAGTTGTGGGGTTCACTAGTTCTGTTTCTTAACAAAGACTTGATATAATCATGGGCAAGGCTTAAAAGAAATTTAAACTGAA
The DNA here is from genome assembly GCA_028646515.1 of Pseudochirops corinnae. Classification (NCBI taxonomy): domain Eukaryota; kingdom Metazoa; phylum Chordata; class Mammalia; order Diprotodontia; family Pseudocheiridae; genus Pseudochirops; species Pseudochirops corinnae. Next base: position 122,477,940 of record CM053586.1, read on the forward strand.
ACAAGGTGCTAAATAATTAAACAGATGAAACAAGGCATTAAGTACTTCTTGGCTTGCCATTACACTTGCTCTCAATTGTATTCAAGTGAAGCAGATTTGGGAAAAGTTGTCAGTCTCATCTTTCTTCCAAAGTCCTCTAAGCCTAGTGGCAAGACAAAAGTCAAGGTGACTGGCAATGGCATGGGATACAGTGGATGATTTTGGAGTTTTCAATGTCTGACCAAGTTCTAAATGCTCCACAGTTCCTTCTTCAGTTGCCTTCGCGTGTGTTGAAATAAATTATTTTTATATGTTCCTCCTGTGGGGGGAAGTCTTTATATGCTTGAGGTAGACACCCACCTAACTCACCAATGGACTGAAGGGTATTCAGAGAGGACTAGCACCTCTGCAATGAGGGCTTGCTGAACTCTTTTCAGGCTACTCATTCACCTATGATGCCTACCTTTCACCCAATCTACACCTGTGGCTCCAAGAAGCTATATTATGTGAAGTGGCCACCCTAGCATAAAACCATCTTAGCAGACTGGGTAAATCATTAGCAAATGGGAGCATCTAGAAGACTTAAACATTTAAGAATGATCTTTTCTCTATTTGAATTCTGTGCAGGAATTCTCCATGACAATTGAAAACAAGGTAGATAGCCTTATTTTATCATGATAATAGCTAGGATTTATTAAAATGTTTTACAATTTAAAAAGCATAGTGCTTTTTTCTTGAGCCTAATGAGAATTGGAGTTCTGAGAGTGAGACAAGTAGCTCTCTCCTGTGAAGTGTCCTCTGGCTCTCACTGGTTTTAGAGAGAGTGATGGAATTTCCCCTGAGAGAGAAGATAGACTTTGACTTTGAAAATAGGGAAGAATGGTGATTAGCTGAAGTGTCAGAGCAGAGCCCTAGTTTGGGTCTTAATGCTAAACTTTGTGAACAAAATTCAACTTCCAAGTTGAAAATTATTGAATGGCTATTGCTCCCCTGACCACAGTGAGAGGAGCCCCAAGCACAAGGAATATACTATGTAGTGAAGAGACAATATAGAGACCATTAGTGCTAATTGAACAGAAAGCAACAGTTGTTTGTTGCTAAGACTAGCTGTCTCCATCTTCCACATATACACACATACTTAGCAGGTCTTTTTTGAAACACAGACCCACTTCATGTTTGCGTATCTCCATCTATTTCCCACATTTGCCCTTCTGAATGGGCGTTACCTCATTCTAATTGAGCACCTAAAAAGGTCTTAGCCTAAAGGGGTCAAGGTCTGCAATTGCATCCTGGGCCATCTCCAGGCATCCTGAGGAATATCTGGTCACTGGACCCAGATGGTTCTGGAGGAGATAGTGAAGCTGCTGACGTTGCACAGCCCTCCCTCACTGAAATCAAAGTCAACTGCTAGTCATGTCATCATTTCCTTGATGTCATGATTCTCTCAGAAAATGAAGGACAAATACAACAACACAACATTTGCCCTTCTAACTAGAAAATACGTTAGGGTGGGGGAGTTTTGGAGAGGAGAAAGACCCCTTCTAATTTATAGACTGAGAAGTTAGCATTTAGAATTGTTACTGTATTAAGCACTGTTTGGGCAGAGGTGTTCTTGATCTGTGTATGAAATTATATTAAAACAAACTATTGAATCTGTGCCTGTTCTACCCACACATTTAATAGAAATGAGCATTTATTTGAGAAAGAAGATAACACACAAAAAGCTGGCTACTCCTCTTAGATCTGAACCAGGATGGTGCAACCCAGAAGTAGATAGGTGAGTTGAGGCGGATGGTAATTTTTATCTCCCCTCCCCAGGTGGCAATATACATTCCATTTTTAGAAGGAAATATATGTTCTTGAGAAAGTTACTTAACCCCAATTGCTTTGCCTTCCCCCCTCCAAAAAGAAAGATATATTCCAGAACAGAAACATCAACAGTGTGAAGGAAGAAGATAGCGAGATTCCTAGACCTGCACAGAGAGGGCCCCAACTTCCAGAATGATTGAGAGCTCAGATTCCCTTGCTCTGTATCACCGCCTGGTGATTCTTCATGTATAATCTTATATGATCCCTATGATAACTCTGTGACATAGATTTTCATAGATTATTTTCATCCCCACAAAGAAATGAGGTAAATATAAATGGTAGGTGACTTTGCCAAACTCACACAGCTAGTAAATGGCAAAGATGGGATTTAATCTTAGGTCTTTTGACTCAAAATGTATTTCTTTTTCCATTGCACCTCAGCCTTCAAAGCTCTAAAGAGTGTGGGGTTTCTATTCTAACTGTGTTGGGACATCAGAATAGAATTTTAATGGAGGTTTAATACCAAAGGCTATTTTTTTTATCAGCATCTTCCTGATTTTCTTATGTTTATTAATGACACTAACCATTCTTTCAGTCAACTAGACTTTAAAGTCCAGGAGTCATTGCCAGCTCTTATTCTTTGTCTTCGCCATCCAAGTTAGTCTTAAAGACTACTGATTTTTATGCTTATCTATTCCTTTCCATTCCCACTGCCACCATCCTAGTTCTATCCCTTACTACTGTTCACCTTGATCATTACGATAACCTTTGTGATGCTTCCACTAGCACCACCCCCACCCATTATCCTATTATCAGCTTAACCTCTCTCATAGAGGTCTGGCAGTATCATTTCCAGTTATTTCTCACAGAATGCCAAACAAAGTCCAAAACCTCATCCTGGCATTTACCACCATCCATTTAGAAGCAGCTCTAGTGGTTTAGCAAACGGAGTGCTGGGGCCTGGAATCAGAATAACCTCAGTTCATACCTGGCTTCGGAAACTTACTAGCTGCTTAATTCTGGGAAAATAGCTTCCCTTTTGTCTGCCTCAGTTTCCTCAACCATAAAATGGGGATAATAATAGCACTTACCTCACAAGGTTGTTGTGAGAATCAGTGAGAATATTTGTAAAAAGTGCTTAGCACAGAAAATTGCCCTGATATTTTAGAACCATAGGGCAAAATAGAACTTGAAAGAATTCACTGATCACCTCCTGAAAAGGATCCCCAAATGAAAACTCCTAGGAATGTTACAGCCAGGTTCCAGAGTTCCCAGATCAAGGAGAAAATATTACAAGCTGCCAAGAAGAAACAATTTGAATACCATGGAAACACAATGAGGATAACCCAGGATCTCGCAGCTTCTACATTAAGGGATCAAAGGGCCTGGAATGTGGTATTCTGGAGATCAAAGGAGCTAGGATTAAAACCAAGAATCACCTACCCAGCAAAATGGAGTATAATATTTCAGGGGAAAATATGGTCATTCAATGAAGTAGAGGACTTTCAAGCATTCTTGATGAAAAAACCGGAGCCGAATAAAAGGTTTGACATTCAAATACAAGAAGCATGAGAAGGTAAACAGGGGAAAGAAGTCATAAGGAACTTATCAAAGTTGAACTATTTACATGCCTACATGGAAAAACAACAATTGTAACTTATGAAACTTTTCTCAGTATGAGGATAGTTGAAGGGAATATAAATGTATATATACATATATATGTCTATATAGGAGGTTATATGTGCGTATGAATATATATGTGAGTGTGTATATATGTGTACATATATACATAGACAGAGGGCACAGGATCAGTTGAATAGGAAGGGATGATATTTAAGAAATAAAATTAAGAGGTAAGAGAGGAATATAATGAGAGGAGATAGGGAGAGACAGAATAGGGTAAATTATATCATATAAAAGAGGCAAGGGAAAACTGATACAATAGAGGGGAAGAACAGGAAGGCAAAAGGGAATGGGCCAACCTTACTCTCATAGAATTTGGCTTAATGAGGGCATAACATACACACTCAATTGGGTATCTGACCCTACAGGAAAGTGGGGGGAAGGGGATAAGAAGGGGGATGATAGAAGGGAGGGCAGATTGAGGGGGGAGGGTAGTTAGATGCACACACTTTTGAAAAGGGACAGGGGTCAAAGTAGAAAATAGAACAAGTGTTGGGGGGGCGGGATAGGATGGAAGGAAATATAGTCAGTCTTTCCCAATATATCCACTATGGAAATGTTCTGCATAACTACACATGTACAACCTATATTGAATTGCTTATCTTCCCAGTAAGAGTGGGTGATGAGGGAAGAAGAGAAAGAATCTGGAATTCAAAGTTTTAAAATCAAATATTTAAAAATATATATTATTATTATTACTTTTTGAAAGCAACTAGGAAATAAGATATATAGACATTGGGATATGGAGATCCATCTTGCACTACTAGAAAGTTGGAAGGGGAATGGGGGAGGATATAGGAGAGAGCAGATTGGAGGAGACGGTACTCAGTGGGATTGCTGTTTTGGGGTGGTGGGTAGGGGACAGACGGGGAAAAAATTTGTAACTCAAAAACTTGTGGAAATGAATGTTGTAAACTAAAAATAAATATAAAATTTAAATTAAAAAAAGATTACAGAAAAAAAAGTGCTTAGCACAGTGCCTGGCACATATGGGATGTTGTATAATGACTTGCTCCCTTCTCTTCTCTTCCTATTATATGCCCAGCCATATCTAAGACTCCCTTATGTATGCTTCAGTTAAATCAATCTATTCACTCTTATGCAAACGTACCCTGTGAGTTCACCCTCTATAACTTCTGATTGAATTATTCTTTCTTGGAGTTTCTTCCTCTCTACCCCTCCCCACATCTTCCATCCCCTTCAGAAATCCATACTTCTTTAAAAGTAATACATGTCATATTTCTCCTATTCAACTGCAAGTTCCATGAAAATGCCTATTTTATTTGTATTCTCCACAGAATCCAACAGAAGACTTTAAACTTAGAAGGAATTTGAGATATACAGAATTTCCCAAAAGTTTTAATGCAGTTTTAGGCTGTTAAAACTACACCAAGACTTTTTGGGATAGTATTTGTTAAATGAATGATGAAACTAAGAAAACTCATCCTTTCCCAAATGAATTTTTCTTAAGAAACATATCTTCAATTCAACTCAATATATGTTTATTAAGCACCTCATATGTGTTGGGCTCAGTCCTAGGTGAAGATCTGAGCTTGTTCATAGCTATGCTCCCCAAGAAACAAATAATGAATATGCACATGCTGAAAACCAGTTCTATCTTTTTGTTCATTGCTTGTTTTTAACCCTTGATTTTGAATGATTGAAAGAAGGTTTAATAGCAAGCTCCCCCCCCCCAAAAAAAACCCAACAACAAACCAACAATCCTGTCATTTAGTGATCAATCTGATTTAAAAAAATTATTCCTATTATGGACCAGGCACTGAAAATACCAGACAAAAATGAAAACAATCCCTGCTCTAAATGAAGCATACATACTACAAAGATTAAAATGAATCCAAAATTAGAGAAAAATAAAAGTTGATCAGGTTCTCATATTTCCTTAGGAAATTCAATTTTGCTGAATAAAGTCACCATCTTATTGAAGACGTTCACTCTAAGGGTAACATTTAATGGTTTGTTGAGATTTCCCTCACCCCTGACCCCCGTAAATATTTATTTCCTTGCAAAGAACTTCTTTAGACCTCTGGTCTTCTGAAGCATTAATACCCATGCTTCTGTAATTCTACTAAAATATGCCTTCTGCATAACATTTATGACACTTGGACTGTTGAAAATTCTTACAAAGGAATTCCATAAAATATGTCATAAGCATCATGTTTTGTACCAAGGAAATGTCAATAGTGGTGGTTGCTACAAAGCAAGGAGGAGTTAAGTGGTTTCACAGGGGCATGATAGGTGGTGGGCAATGAGCCCAGATTTCAGAGTCTGGGGAAGGAGGAGAATTAGAAGTAGCTGAAAATACAGATGCCATCTGCTTATGAACTAGAAAGCTAGTCAATAAAGTTTGCTGCAGACATATTTTCTATTAACCCAAAAAAAGGTTGTGGCACATTTAAGAATGTCAAATCCATATAACGCAAAAGTAGATGAGAAAGCTACTTCAAAAAATATCAGAAATAAGGACCTCCATTTCTCAATTTTTGAAAAACATTTTGACCTCATCATGGCTGAGAGTACAACCGAAGCCCCAAATAAGGAGCACACAGACTTTTAAAGAATATTGGAATTTCTTGTGTATAACATAGATGAAGAAAAAAAATCACTTAAGTTGGAAGCCCCTTGTGCTGCATGTAGAAAAAAAAAAAAACCTCACAACATGCTGTTGTTTAAAAATAAGCTTTTTTTTCTGTGCTTTTTTTTTTTTCCTGCTAGCTTGCCAAAGGACTTGTTGAGGAAAGGCTAAATGGAGATTCTGGACAGACGTTTTCCTGAGCTCTGCAGAAACACAGCCAATGATGAGAAACCCTCAGACCTACCATCTTTTTGTTTGTGATATAAGTTATCTACAGCATGGTACAGGCTGTTAAGAGTTCACATATACTACCCTGATTCCCTCTTCTTGTAGTTTGCTACACTGAATCAACGATATCCTTGGACCTTTGTGACAGAAACAAGAGAAAACATCTTAGAAATATTGTTGGGTCTACAGTGTATAGGAGGTTCATTGATTTCTTAAGTTGATTTGCTGGGATGCCTGGGTTTTTTGTTTGGGGAGCAATGGAGAAATGGTGTGGCACAGTAGATAGAGGACGGATCTTGGACTCTTGAAAACCTGGAGCCCAATTCCTGTCTGACCCATACTACTAGCTATAGGAGTAAGCAGCCTTCTTGATATTTGTCATAGGTAGTTTCAACACTGAGAACTGCTAACATGAATGAAATCATAGGTTCAGGTAAAAAAAAACATAGGTACATAGAGCGAAAACAAAGAGGCAACATCGTATAGTTGAAATCACATTGGACTTGTTGAGAATTCCCCAGGGTGAAGGACATAAATAGAAGAGACTCAGATTCAAATCCCAGCTTTGGCACTTAATTGAATAAGGCACTTCTGAATTCTGCTTTGTCTCAGTTTCCTCATCTATAAAATGGGGATAATATTGAATACTGTCCTTATCTTCTCCTTCTTCTACTATTACTACCACTAAATAATAATACTAATGATAATGGCAATGATAATAACAATGGGATCATCATCATCATCATCAAAATATTGAACAAAGGTTTGCAAAGTACTTTACATACATTAATTCCATTTAATCCTCACAACTGCTCTATGAAGTAGGTCCTATCATTTCCCAATTTTACAGATGAAGAAACTGAAGTCCAGAGACAGACTTAGTAAAGTACTTTCTAAACCTTAAAGGCATATAGAAACACTCCTTCCATGAGCCTCTTCATTGCTTTTTGATTCACTCACAATTTTAGTTCATAGATTTTGACAGAATGACATTTTCAAGGCTCAATACCATAAACATACCCCTTTGATAGTACAAAATGTTAAAAAGAAAAATATACATGTATGTGTATGTATGTAAAACTTGGATCCAGGAGCTAGAATGTGACTTCATTCCTGTACAATCTGAACTCTAGTCAATGATATTGGGAAGCTAAACTGATATAAATTTCCTAGGAAACCACAGTACATTTAGTACAAATGTAGGCAGGTGGGCATCTCTGACATTTAAAATGGACTTTTTTTTGTTCCAACCAGTACTGAGGTTCAAACACCCTCCCTTTGTTGGAATCTGGCTTTCTATAATTAAAAAGTCATTTGTATAAATTGGATTATGCTTCAAACAAACTGAAAGTGTGGGCACCTGCAAACAAGTATTGAACTTCTAGAGCTCATGCAGCTTGGGGACGAATGACTTTTCTTACTGAATGCCAACCATCAGTGGGCACCACACAGTTTGTTGAAAGGAGGTAGGCAGGATGCTGAAAGAAGCCAACTAGCCAATGTCAAGCAAAGAGATGACTAATCACAGACAAGAGAATGATGGTTAGTCTGGGGCTGACTTTTCCCCAAACAGGAGCATAGGATTTGGAACTGGAAGGGACCTGAAGGATCATGTAGTCTGATCTCCTCATTTGAAAAATAAGAAAACTGACGTGCAGAGAGTTAACAGCTAATAAGATCTAACCTGGGATTTCAACCTAGGTTTTCTCACTCTAGGATTATAATCTTTTCCCCACCACATCATGATGTCTCTCAAAGAAGGTAATATAAGCATAGGATTTAGGGCGGGAAGGGACATTAAAAATCACTTGATCCTACTCCACATTTATAGGTGAGAAAACTAATGCCCAGAGGGATGGGGTCTTTTTGCAAAGGTCATGCAATGGGAAAGTAGTATGGCTGGAATTCAAACCCAGTGCCTTAGACTCAGACTCCACCAAATTGATAGTTTGCTGCCTGTTTGTTTTTACCTCCTTACCCTCAGTTGTTCTGAAATGAACAGATGGATAGGGGAAGGGTTTTACATTCTGGTATAGAAGGGAGATTTGAAATAGGAATATTGGTGAAGTGAACCAGACTAGGAAACCTCCTATGTGGATTTGAAGAATTGACTAATGGGCAAAGAACACGACAGTCAAATGCTACTATCTGAAATCTCAGATTAGCTTGTGCCTTACCTTTTGAATAACAGATTTCAATAATTATTCCCATGTATATTGTACTTTATCATATAACTTCACCTAATAAATCTGTTAATAGTCAATCAGTCAATAAACATTTATTTAGTGCCTAACTGCTATGGGCCAGGCACTGTGCTAAGCACTGAGGATACAGATACAAATAAAACAAAAGTCCTTGCCCTTAAGGTTACACTCTAATGAGGGAAGATAACACACATAAAAGGAAGCTGAAAAGTGGGAGGGACAGGGGAGACAGTACCTTATGTGAAGGCATGATGGAAAGTTACAGAGAAGTCCAAAAGTAGTGTAAATGGTAGGAAATTGGGAGAACTGTTCTAATCCCTTTTCTTAAATAGAGGCCCTGAGGTCCACGGCCCTGCCCTCTAGTCATAGGGTCCAATTAAAGAGACCAAGGATACTGATGAGATGTGAATACCAGGCCAATTCAATGTTGCAGCAAAATAAGATATCCCAATGATGAGTTTCTGGGGGAAGGAAGGAATGATGGAGAGTCCCATATAAGTCTAAGAGCAGACTGGATAGTATGAGTATTCTTATTCTTGCCTTTTTGGTGAGAAAACAGAGTCAGAGAGGTTAAATGGTTTATTCACAACCAGTAAGGGGGAGGTTGCCAAGATCTAAACCCTGACTCCCAGCCCAACACTGTTTGCATTCTACTGGGTTTGGACAGTAGTGTCTTCATCCAAGCATTTTATCTTTTCCCTACTTAGTACTTCCTAGGTGCTTGATAAAATGTTTTTTGAAATCTATCAAGAGAGTTAATTCTGCCTCAGGTACACGACCACACTGTTTGTGGATCTGTGTATATGATTTTGGCACATGCCAGAAAATTGCTTCATTTAAGTAGGTATGGGAATATAGATCTCTATTTGAAATTGGTCAAATACTTTTTTCTTGACTGGGAAAATTTCCCTTGGATCAATAACAACTGCTGCACGTTCTGGGAATAATGATTCCTGTATGCTGCCAAGATGTGCAGGTGTAGGAATCCCATTGGATTTGAGCCACGTCTTTCAGTTTCCTCCTTTTCATTTTCCTTTGAAACAAAGAGAACAAGTTTGAGTGATAAAGGCACATTAAAAAAAAAAGAAATAAAAGATGGAAATAAATGATGTCAAAATGGTTCTACCTATTCTAAGGGTAGAGATTGGGAAAGATGCAGAAATAAATTGAAGTTTTGATCAGTCTTTGAACTCAAACTAAAATCTAGCAAAATGTAATTTTTGTTATCCATTCTGAGGGTTAAAGGGATTGACCAAGGCTAGGGACTTTGGTACTTGTTATGAGGAAGTGATTACATCCCTAGCTTAGTACTAGGGGCAGGTATTTAGTTTCTTCTTGTGTTGTGGAATAAAAACCTACTTATTTTGACAGGTAGGATTTACTTACAATTTTTGATAAACTGTTGATCAACTGGAGAAATCATTTTTTATTTATAAGGTAGTTTCTAACCTCTCAATGAATCAAGGCATCTCCTACACATTTGGGAACAGGAAGAGAAAGCAATTATGTACAAGAGGTATTAGAGTTTCTGCTAGATTCCATCTTTACCACAAGGTCTAGAGTTACTGAGGAAAAGGGAAGAATTTAAGGGTTATCTAAAGGCATTTAGATTAGGCTGACTTTAATAGCTGGATGACATCTTCCCTGGCAAACTAGTAAATAATTTGTGGGGAAAAGACGAAGAAAGTGGGAGTCATAAGATAAGTGCTTGCAAACAGGAAACAAGACAAATAGGAAAAAGACAGTTTTAAAATAAAAGTGGCTGTGCTAGCATTTGCATTGACCTTTGACTGTTATTTTAGCTAAATTCGACAACAGTAGGGAATCAGGGGTGAGTCTATCTGAGAGCACAGCTTCAGTGTGATAGTAAGTCTAGAAGAAGAAGCCATAAAGTCTTAGAAAAATAAATCCAAGACACTCCTTTGGATCTGTACTTTATCATGGTTCAGTGTCAATCTGAAGTGGAAGGCTCTGTGTATGTATGTGTGTACTTATTTATATACATTTATATATATATATGTATATATACACATATACATATACACACATACATGTATTGTGTGTATGCATGTACATATATGTATATATGTACAAGTGTGTGTATATATGTATATAATGCATATGTAGGTGTGCATATATATGTGTATACGTATGTGCGCATGTGTATTAAAGGGTCCAGAACAAAAATAGAGGAGGAAAGATGGTAAGAAATTTTTGAGAAGCTCATAATAGGAAGACTTCCAGCAAAGGACAAAGTAGCATCAGTCTGAAGACCAAAAGAAAGACAGCTTTCACCCCAGAGTTGTTTCTCTTTGGGCATTTGAAATTCTAGGGTAGGCTTTACCCAGTTTTGGCCAGTGGATTGAAGCTGAAATTCCTGAGTGTCAGCTGCTCTAGAGAAAATTCCTCACCTGGGTCCCAGTATGACATATTGTTGACTTGGACGCAAATACCGGAAGGCTACAAAGGGTGGCCCTGACAAACCAATACCACCATGTCCTATATTCTTATTATTGTTATCTGGATCAAATTAAGGTCTATGTAAAGAGCATTTTGAACATAAGGGAGTTAAGGAGAAAAGCAAAATACCTTTGGAGATGGTGAAGGGCCAGGATTAGGATGTAGGCATTTTTGTACATTGTAGACTATTAGCCTTTTCATAGGGAAAAAAAATAATAATAGTAATTTTGTTATTGGTAAGACTTATGTAGTAGCTTAGGGTTTATAGAGCACTTTTTCTCAGAAGGAAAAGTAAGGAGGTATTAGCATTATTGCCATTATTTTACTTATGTTGAAACTGATAATCGGAATGAATAAGTGACTTGCACAGTTTTACTCAACTACTAAAGTAAATACTAGAACCAAAGTTTGAACCCAAATCTCATAATACCAGCTATATTTACTTTCCACCATACTATTCTACTGTAAAGCCAAGCATGAGCACCTTTCCAGAGGACTGCTGCTGTGAATAGCTTTCAAGGTTCCATTTACATAGTATAGTGAACTCTCTATTCAGTAACAAATTAAGACAAAACATTCACAGAAATTAAAATAAGGCATTTACAATGTAATGGCTTAACAACTTATCACTGAAGTGGTCACACAGTTTTCACCAAAGTGGTCACATAGTTTTAAGCAAAGTACATTCATTTAGTAACTCAATTGTTCTTATGGAGGCAAACTTCCTTAATTGACACAAAGTACAGAGGTCAAAAGCTCTCCACCCCCTAGCTCACATTGTCTTAATCTCTTCAATCAAAAAGTCTTCTTTCTTCTAGACTGGAGATTAGTTTCCAATCATCCTTAATTAGTAAGTCTTTAACACAACCATCTAATTGTAAAGGTCAAAGTTCTCCACCCCTAGTAAATCATGATCTTCTCAGTTTGCCTTAAATACTCAAGGAGAGGTCTTTTCATCTTGACTCCAGGCTGTCTCTCAGCTTCCATGGTTCCCCTTCCATAGTCCCAGCTCTTGACAGCTGCTTGTTGTCTAGCTCCTTGTCCAGTTCCTATTCCATATTGAAACTCACAGTGTCTAGTCCACCTCAAGTCCTTCACAGTTTCTGTTCCTGGGAAGACAAAGCTTAACAAAGCCACAATAACATTCATTCACATTGCCAGCGTCCTCATCAATTAACTTTCTGCCTGTGAAATCAACATAGATCCAACAGCAAGGTCTGAGGAATCAACACAAATCATCACTATAGTCCCTGGACCTCTGAAATCATCAGGAAGACTTTCCTCCAGGATTTCTGTAAACATACAAGAAAATCCTCTTTCAGGACTTCTGAACCAGCAGCGAGGTCCCAGGGCTTCTGTAACAATAGCACCATCTTCTATCAGCAGACAAATCTGACAAAGTAACATCAAAACAGACAGACAAAGTACCATGCCTCCTTCCAGTTCTCCTCTCTTTTCATTTCTCAGTTCTTCTCAATTCTCAGTTCAGTCCTCAATTCTCATTTCTTTTCTCAATTCTCAGTTCAGTTCTCATTTCTCTTCTCTCTCTTCAGCAATAGCAGCCCAGCTTCCAGAAGCTTACTCCCAGAAATTTTGGCCTCTCAGCTTGGACTTTTCCTTATGTAAGGTATTAGCTCCTCCCTGTTCTGCCCCTTCCAACAAGTCTATCCTACTGTTGAATTCACAAGTTCTGGGTCTTAATACTTGAACTTGAAACTAAGTGCTAAGTATCTGTTAGCTTGCCAATACAAGGAGCAGGTAAGATCTTCAAATTCCCATCACCATTACAGCTACTAAAAAAAACAGCTTCTTGGTTATTCTCCTATAATGTCTCAGATTAAATCCCCTTTTCATACCTAGCTTTTGGTGATCAATAATCAAAGGAAGAGGTGAAGCAAAGAAAACCCTATGGTCTTCTTTCCATAGGTTATTTGGTACATGGAGATCCCAGTAAGCAAAAATTGGTAGCATTTTAAAACCTGGACTGATACTGAGGAAATAAATCAATTTAAGTGTCTCCTATATGACAGGCACTGTACTAAGTCCTGGAGATAGAAAAATGAATGGAACAATCCCTACTTATAAAGGAACTTACATCCTGACTGGAGAAATAGCAAATACATACATAAATGTATGCAGGACAAATATAAAATGAATAAACACCAGTATGTAAGTATAAAATAATCAAATACAAACTATAGTCAGTTCTGATATAATATGAATTCCTCAAAAACACCATGAGATACCACATCAAGCAATAAAAACCATGGAACTTTAGGGAAAAGGGGCAGGGGGCACAGCTCTCAAAAACTTCCTTGGTGACATATCAAAAAAAGGCAACCTAATGAAAATGGCAGCCTGGTGTTAAACATGTTAAATAGTTAAGAAATACAAAATTAATGCAATAAATAGTAGTGGTAGCCACAGTATTAGGCTACTGTTAGGCCAATGCCCAGGTTCCCATAGGACCCAGTTTGGCAGTCAAGTTATTTTGGGTGAGAAGGTAGCCTCAGTGAGTCTCAGCTCTGGGCCAGAATCTCAATTTTGGTGGAAGGTTGGGTAAAGCAAGGGGCACATCCATCCATCTCAGCCCACAGTTCCTACTGTATCAAAAGAATATAATATAAAATATAATAATAATGTAATCATATTGTGAAAAATACACATAATATTAATGCAATTAAATTATTATGATATATCATTACTATATTATTATACTATAATCAATCTATCACTTTAAATTGAAAAATACTTGTAGTTTGCTTGTGGAAATAGGCATTGGAAGGGTTGCACCAAGTGGATTATTGTGAAGTAGTAGAGTTTAATGTGTTCTCTTGCTCTTTCTTGCAGACAAAACATAAAAGTGCATTATGCACAAATTCTTTCCCAATATATAAATCACACTGGAACAAATTCACATTTTTAAAACAAGTGTTACAGAAAAACTGACTCTAGTTTGGGAGGATTGGGTGTAGGTGGTGGAGGGGGATCAGGAAAGGCTTCATGTGGAAGTTGGTGCTGAAGTTGCATCTTTTAAAGAGAGATTTTGAGGAAGAGGTGAGAAAAGACTGCATTTCAGGTATATAGGTACATAGAGATAGAACACACAGCAGGTACATGAGAAGCAGCAAAGGCCAATTTTACTGGATTACAGAATATGGGAAGTAATTTCCAATGAGACTAGAAAGATAGGTTGTGGTCAAGTTGTATAAAACTTTAAGAGCTAAACATAGGGGGTTATATTTCATCCTAGAGGGAATAAGAAGCCACTGGAGCTTTATGGAGAGGAAGTCACATGGTCAGGTCCCTGATTAAGGAAATTTACGTTGACAGCAGTGTATAGGGTGGGATGGAGTGAGAGAAACCAGGGAGACCAATTAGGAGGCTGTTACAACAATCTAGATGAGAGGTGATGAGGTCCTGAACTAAAATGGTAGCTGAGTGAGCAGACAGAAAATGAAATCCATTTTTTGGATCTTTGTGTGCAGGAAATCAGTTGAAACCCATTCTACCACACAAACTATGTATCACCTCTTTTTAGCTAGAAGAAAATATCTTTTTAGAGTCAAACAATGATTTTGGTAAATGATTATCATAGAAATAATCACATTAAATTATCCCAATTTTTTTATTTGGTTACAAACAGAGATAGGAAAGAAGTAATGCTTGTGAAAGTGGACAGTATATGAGGCTTGATAGTGGGTAATTTATAGGGGTTTAATTTTACCTATGGACAATTTGCAAGATATATATATGCCAGTGTAAGTTATATACCTCCACATTGGTTGTCTTAGTGAGGCTTATTAATGGTATACATAGAGATCTCTGGAATCTGGCTAAGCCCTCTCCAATGCAGACAGTGATTTCTGCCCAAAGGAGATAAAGATAAGTGTGAGATCACTAGTTAGGCACTTGGGTCTTCTCTCATCTGTCTCCAAGATGACTCTCATACCACAAATATATACTCTTTAAATGTTTCTGGTCTAAGAGTACAAATCTATTTCAGCACAAAAGCTTCCTGGTTTGCTGGTGCTTTGCTTACACTCAACAACTATAAATCAGGGACATGTCCAGAAGCTGGCTCCACCCACATTTCTGCTTGTTTTCAAAGTCTTTTTTTACCCCCTGGGGTTGCTTCTCCTAAAGAGAATGTCAATCTAATCTACATGTGTCTCTTTCTCCCAAGAAGCTCTTGCAGCCATTCTTCCCTTCACATATGCCCACAGCACTGTGACAGCATTCTGTAATGCCATGTAGAAGTCGTGCCCTCCTCCCACTCCCCTCTGCAAACTCAGACTCATGTAAAACACCTCAAACTTGTTTAGAAGTCTAGTTAAGCAAGTAAAGTTGGTCTTTGGTCACTAGCCACAAGGTCTCTCATTCTTAGTGAGGTTATATTTGATTGGAGATAATGATTCAGAATGTTTACTCTATCAACACAGAAACAGTTTGCTATGGTGGAGGACACACTGCTCTTGGAGTCAGAAAGCCTGACTTCCAATACAAGCTCTGCCATTTAGTTATCTGTGTCAGTTTGAGCAAGTTACTTTACATTGCTAGGCCTCAATTTCCACATCTTTAAAATGAAGGAGTTAGATTAAGGTTCCTTCCAGGTGAAAAATCTGTAGTCTAAGCCTATACACATGGAGAAAAGGGTGCTAATAGGAAACAAACAAACAAACCCAGTAGAATTTTCGCCCCACGATCATGAAAGTAGAGTACACAGTGGAAAATATATGCTACTTTGTTGTTCAGTAGTTTGAGTCCTGTCTGACTCCTCATCACCCCTATGGTGTTTTCTTGGCAGAGATAATGGAGTTATTAGCCATTTCCTTTTCCAACTCATTTTACAGATGAGGAGCTGAGGCAAACAGGGTTAAGTGATTTGTTCCAGGATCACACAACTAGTGAATATTTGAAGCCAGATTTGAGCTCAAAAAGATGAGTCTTCCTAATTGTAAACCCAGTGCTCTATCCACTATACCACTTAACTGCCCTGGTTGGAAATACTCCTCACCTATTTGTGATGTGCCCATCTGGGCTCTCTGAATGGAACTGATTTTCTCTTTTCATAATCTTTGGCTTGCTATCAGCCAATTAGCCTGACTTTATAAACTTCTGATACCTCTCCATGTAGGTAATAGTTTCTGAGGTCAGTTCTAAATTCAGGAAGATGAATCTTCCTGACTTCAGGCCTATCCATTGTGCCGCCTAGCTGTTCTGATGGCTAGTTTACAGATAAAAAAAAAAAAAGCTAAGAGGTCATACAACTTGTGAGCGTTAATACAGATGGGAAATATTGGTACTAAAGCTCAAATCAATGTTTCCTGACAACTGGTACAGGGTCCTGTTGTATAATGTTGACTGTCTATGACAAATACACTTGAGGATACATACACACTTGCTTTAAATTATGATATCGAGTCATTCTCAAACTAGGGCAGAATTCAACTGGGAAATCAGAAACAAACAACAAAAAAAATCCTAGTATCTCCTGAGAGGTTCCCATACTATTCTATCACTAACCCTCCCCTACCCCCCCCATTTTTTTAATATGAAAAAGAAAGTGAACAACTTGGTAGGTAAATTTTAGCCTCAGGGAATATTTACTGTCATGGTATGAAATTCAGAAAATAAGGCTTTATCATGAAGTGCTAACTTTAATTATAGTAGAGAGAATAGCAGCATTATAATTAACATGTAAAGCATATGCAAATAGACAATTATTATGTAAAAATCAAGCTGAGGTTCAGGGCTAAAAATCTGCATGCTTAGTAAAAACAAATAAAAAAGATATATGATGAAGTCACTGCAGCCTCAGGGAAGCCTCCGGGGCTAACCAGAGGTTTATATAGAAAGGTCTGATAAATTTGCTTGGTTGGATACATTCATTGTATAGGAAATGAATATAGCTTATTGAAGCAACATTCAACAGTAAGTCACATGTGATTTAAGAAATACAAACCTGCTTTCTGAAGAGATTTGTATTTTTCTGGTGAGATCAATGGCTTTTGAGGCAGTGGACCAAAAATTATAACTATGGTAGAGTTATAAACTAGTGGGGACAAGAGCAGTGGCTTAGAATATACTTCTACAGAGGAAAGAGGCTATCCAATTCCTCATGGAATTCTTTGAGGAAGGTTGTTCTCCAAACTTCTATCTCAGACTGTGAGGAGTGGGAAGAGAGATCACTGCAGAGAGAAAGCATGCTCCTTAGATGTCACCATTCTGAAGCAATTGCACTCTTTTCCCAGCTTTTGTTACCACTTTTGTTAGGATCTCATTGCACTTGAGGAAGCCTGCATTATGATCTAAGTAAGAAAGTCAGAATGATATAATGGAAAGAGTAATTGACTAAGAAGAAGGAGATCTAGCTTGGACAAATTTGACCCTATATTTTGATATCATAATCTTCCCCCAAGTGCAGCAGATTCAGCTCCAGAATAGTGGGAAATATGACTAGAAACATGTATGTATCTCTGGGTACAGATTATACAACCTCTCTATAAAATTCTCAGAGTTTTGGGCAAATAGTGGTAGAAATGTAACATCACAAGAAAAACACATGTCAACAGCATACATAATTATTAGATGTATGTTACCCAGTGATCCTGGCTCCTGTCAACACTCTTGTCCATACAAAACTCATCAGCTTCTTGTAAATCTGGTTTGATCAATTACTGGCACTTTTCTCACTGTTTGATTTTACCAATATTTTTTTTTTTCTGGGCTAGATCAGTGATTTCATTCCTATAGCTTTTAATAATTCATTTAAAATTATTTATTTATTTAAAACTTTCTTTTCTTTTTAAATTTTGAATTCTAAATTTCCTCCCTTCCTCTAACCCTTTCACAATCAACTGAGAAGGCAGGCAATTTGATATCAATTATATCAATTATGAAATCATGCAAAACATTCCCATATTTGCCATTTTGAAAAAAAAGCAAGAAAAATAAAGAAAGTGAGAAAATTATGCTTTAATTTGTACTTAAGAATTCCTTATATCTCTCTCTGGAAGCATTTTTCCATCAGGAGTCCTTTGGAATTGTCTTGGATCATTGTATTGACCAGAGTAGCCAAATCTTTCACAGTTGATCAGCATTACCACATTGCTATTACTGTATATAATGATTTCCCAGTTCTCATTTCACTTTGCCACAGTTCTTTTAGGCCTTGCCATTTTTTTTTTCTGAAACCACTCCCCTGGTCATTTTTTACAGCATAATAGTACTTCATCACGATCATATGCCACAATTTGTTTAGCTGTTCTACAGTTGATGAGCGTCCCCTCAATTTCCAATCTTTTTGTCATCTCAAAAAGCTGCTTAAATATTTTTGTAATATAGGTCCTTTTCCTTTTAGCTTTTTGGGATACAGTTCTGGTAGCGATTCTGCTCAGTCAAGTGATGTGCTCAATTTTATTGCTCCTTATGCATAGTTCCAAAATGTTCTCCAGAATGATTGGACCAGTTTACAACTATACCAATTAGTGTACACTATTGTGTTCATTAGTAGTGCATTAGTGTACCTATTTTATTTCGTCCCCTCCCACATTTACATTTCTTATAGGTATGATGTACCTCAGAATTGTTTTAATTTGCATTTCTCTAATCAATTGTTATTTCGAGTATTTTCCATATGACTGCATATAGCTTTGATATTCTCTTCTAAAAATTGCCTATTCATATCTTTTGACAATTTATCAACTGGGGAAAGGTTTTTATTTTTATAAATTTGACTCAGTTCTCTATATATTTGAGAAATGAGACCTTTATTAGAGAAAATTGCTCTAATTTTTAAATATAACTTCATTGTCTATGATACATTTTAGTAAAATGTATTTCCCTGCTTATCACTTTTAATTGTCAATTTTTGCTTTTGCTTTGTCTGAAATCATGATTGCTATCTCTGGCTTTTTTTTTTTTACTTCAGCTGAAGCAATTAAATTCTGCTCCAGTCCCCTATTTTAACTCTCTCTGTGTCTTTCTGTTTCAAGTGTGTTTCTTATAAACAACATATTGTTAGATTCTTGTTTCTAATCCATTCTACTATCTCCTTCCATTTTACGGATGAGCTCATCCCATTCACATTTACAAATAATTACTAACTGTGTATTTCCTTCCATCCCATTTTTTTTTTCCTTTTCTGTGTCTCTCTTTTTATCCTGTCCTCGAAACTCAAATTTGATTCTGACTACTGCCTTTCTTGATCCACCCTCACTATCCGCACTTCTATTACTCCTTCCCTTCTCTTGTGCCCTTTCCCTCCTATTTCCCTTTTGGGTAAGATAGATGTGTGTGTGTGTGTGTGTGTGTGTGTGTGTGTGTGTGTGTTTGAACCAATTAAGATGAGAGTGAAGTTAAAACATTGCCTGCCACCAGTACCTCTTTCCCCTCTGTACTATAAAAGGTCTTCTTGCATATTTTTTTTATGTGAGAAAGTTTTTTTCCTATTTTTCCTTTCCCTTCCTTCTTCTCTCAGTGCATCTCTCTTTGTCACTCCTTCATTTGTTTTATTTTTTTGAGAGCATTCCAACATAATTGATTCATACTTATTCCCTAAAAATGATGAAGCTCTTAAGGGTTATATGCATCATCTTCCCACACAGAAATGTAAACAATTTAACTTTACTGAGTCCCTTGTGATTACTTTTTCATTTTACATTTTTATGCTTCTTTTGAGTCTTGTGTTTGAATATTAGCTTTGGTCTTTTCATGAGGAATGCTTGAAAGTTTTCTATTTCATTAAATATCCATATTTGCTGTCGTGCTGTAAACTCTAAAAATAAACTTTGTAATGAAATGCTAGTTTTTATTACAAGATCTCTTTTGGTCTACTCATAGTTCTGCACTTTGGTTTTGTTCACATTATCCTGGCTTCAGTAGATGGGGTTGGCTTAGTCCTGTTCTTGCTCTATTGGTGTTGGTATGTGGGTCAGATGATTGAGGTGTCCCAAAGTGGCCTTTCCCTGCCTATTTCCCACTCCCCTGTGTGCCTACTTGTTCCAACTTAAAACTCCCATGAAAATCTAATGGAAAGAGAACTTCTACATAGATGTCCAGCTTTGTGTGGTGTCTGAGTGCCAATGCAGGGTGCAGACAAGGCAAAGATCACTGCATTGGGGACATCTATTGGAACAAAATGAGATTTTACACTTTCTCCTTGTTTGTAATGATCAAGCATTATTTTCCTTCTTTTAAATGAAATCTGAACTTAGTCCCTGCAGGATAGAGAATGGCTTGCCTGATGATTTTTTTTTTGAGTCAGCAGTAGAAATATGATTTCAGTGCATAGTTTAGGCATAGTGCTTCACTGTCTCGTCTGCTCCACACTTCCCGTTTCAATTCTTTAGGCTGGGGGAAGGAGGGAAGACAAGGAGAATGAGAAGAGAAACACAGATAGACACAGAGACAGAAAAAGCAAGAGAGGGAATTGTTAGACTTCAGTGAATGAAGGTTCCATGAGCTGCAAAAGGATGTTTGAGAAATCTGACATTTGGGATGCCATGCTGGGTTTCCATGGTAACAACTTGAGGTTTTAAGAAGTTTGCTGGCTGGATTTTAATCTCAAATCCAGGATACATACCATCACACTATTTAAAGAGGGACGAGGAAGGGAGGATACTAGGCAACCAATGTTAATGCATTTTCCCCTAGAAGGGTCATTGGGAGAAAGCAAAAACACAAGGTGAATGTTACATATCTGGTTAAAATATGCTTCTACAACTTTGAGCAATTCTTGCTTCATTAAAGGCATGGAATACCTCTTAATTTATTCAGAGGGACAAGTATGTTGAAAATGAAATATCTTTTGATTATATAATGATTTACCTCTATTTTTAAGTCAATAAGTGGAAGTAGTGCAACGAGTGTTTTCCTTGTTTCTTGTTTTTTTTTTTTCCTTTTAATTGAGTCTTTCTATCTCACTAGACAGGAAGCAAACGACTACTCATACACCCAATTTCATTGCTAATCAGCATGAGAATTTTGATTCACTCCATGTCTGGTCCAAGTTGATTTATCCCTATTTAGGCAAACCTGGTGAACCTTTGCTCCTGGTAGCTCACCACATTAATAATGTGCTCAGTGCAGATACTCAGTGAGCATAGTGAAGCTCAGTACTCCTAAACTCAAGAGATTTGCAAGCCTTACCCATCCTAGTAGCTGAGATTATGGGAGCTCTCCACCACATTCAGCATGAGGAATGTTTATAATAACTAAAATAGGGCTCTCATTTAGGTTGAGACTTCTATACATTTACATAAGTTCATAGGAGACACAAGTTAAGACACCAATAGGTTCATAAGAGACAAAAGCCAAGAAAAGAGCCAGTAGTAAAATCTCTGAGCTCAATTATCTATACCTCAGTAACGCAAATCTATATACCAAGCAAGAGGAATTAGAAATCTTAAAGCAAGGAGGCAAATTTGAACTCATAACTATCAATGAGACTTGGTAGAGTGACACTTGGAATATGATTTTTTTTTTTTGCTTTTTGGAGGGGGGAAGGTAGGGCAATTGGGGTTAAGTGACTTGCCCAAGGTCACACAGCTGGTAAGTGTTAAGCATCTGAGGTCGGATTTGAACTCAGGTCCTCCTGATGCTAGAGTTGGTGCTCTATTCAATGCACCACTTAGCCACCCAGGAATATGATTCTTGATGGGTATAATTTATTTTTAAAATGGACCAGATAAAAAGGAGATAGAGCTGGGACAGCATTGTGAATTAGTAAAGTATAATCTTTTGAGAAAATCCAGGAACCATAGGAGTAAAGCATGGAAGAGAGCTTTTGGATCAAGGTCAACAGAAGGAGGAAAAAATATATATTCATCACTGGAATATGCTACAGACCACATAGAGAGAAAGAGGAAATAGATGAGGTGAGATTAGGCAAAAGATTACAAGTCTGACAAAGAAGCATGATACAATATTGATGGAGGAGTCACTATCTGAAACAGAATAGTAAAAGTCTATTGACTTTCCTTAATGATTCAATCTTCAAAAATGTGGAGGAACCAAGAAGGGGAAATTCTATTTGGATCTGATTGTCATTAGCTTAGAAGTGGGAAAGGGACTGGTACATCCCAAAGTTTGTAAGGAAGTATAATGTTCCAGAGAAGGTGAGAAAATCCTGATATGGTCTGATATGTTTACTTGAGTATGGAAATTAAGATTTCAAGGGGTTCAGATGAAGAACAAATTGGATCCACTAGGCCGAAATTCTACCAGGGAAGTCAGCCCAAAAGTAATAGGTGAGATTTAAGAACAACCTTCCAACAACACAAATGGAAACAACCACAATGAAGAGGGAAAATGAGGGGAATCTGAAGAGACCTTTGTGTATGCATAGGGAACTCACAACCTAAATTTTCCAAAGGAAATGTGCAGAAGATTTAATAAGATGTAGGCAATAAAGATGAATAAGAATGTGGCAAATTCCTGTAAAATTATAGCAGTAGTACTAAAACTGGAATACGTTGAGGCTGATGAGGGAAGGTGATGCCATCATTATCTTTAAATATAATTGGAGAAAAAGGAAAGCCAAAGGAGGGATGGTACTTCTATTTGATGTGGATAGTAATTGATAGTATAGCAAAAGCCATATAGTAGTTGATTGTATAGCAAAATAATTGGTAATATAGCAAAAATAAAGATTGAGCCTAAATGTTTAATATTTATTTTACTTTTTTCCCATTTTTCCAAGGAAAATAACCTTTGCATTGCTAATAACTAACATGACTAATAAGGAATTGATGCCCAAGGTAAATAAGGGGAGAAAAAAGGAACACTTGATCTCCCTTGATGAAGTCAAAGCACCTGAAACAGATAGAGTATTTCCTTGGATTCTGAAAGAACTTGTGAATGTGATTGCCGAGCCTTGGTAAGTACGTTGAGAAATAATGGACAGTGGGAGAGGTACCACAAGATTGGAAATTGACAAATGTCATAATTTCTTTTTTAAAAGGGAAGAGAACAGAGTGAGCAAACAATAAGTTTAACTTCAATGCTTGGGAAAATTTAAGAGTAGATAATTAAAGGAATGGATCATATGCATCTAAAACATAAACAGCGATTACCAGGAGCCAGCACGACTTTATCAAGCACAGGCCGTGCCAGAGTAACCTTATTTCCTCTTTTGTCAGATGCTAAATTGATAGGTTAGGGGAATGTGATAGATAGAGTATACTTAGATTTTAATAAAACATTTGATAAAGTATCTCAGGAGTTTTACAGAGAAGATTTTTGTTCATTTTTCATTTTCAAAGAGGACCAATGACACCATGAGAGTGATGACTTGTGAGAGTTGGATTTAAGTGAGGCAGAGTTGTATAAAGTCACTCTCTCTTCCAGAATCATCACAGTCCAGTGTTGCAGGACAAAAGAGTACTGGCAGTGGCCCAGGATGCAGTGGATGATCTTGGCATCTTTGATGTCTGACCAAGCTCTAAGTACTCCATAGAACCTGCTTCAGCTGCCTTAATGTCATTGGAACACATTGTTATCATCTGCCCACTCCACTGGGGAAGTCTTCACATGCTTGGGGTAGATGTCCTACTTAACTCACTGATGGGTTTGAGATCTATTGGTTACCCTCATCCTGGGTTTAGTCTGTCTGCTGAGAGGATTTGTGGCTACTGTGCATGCTACAGTTTCTTGGAGTCACACGTGAGAGTTGGGTGAGAGTTGGGTGAAAGGTGCTTATCAAATGTACTTAAGGGCCTTCACCATACTGATTTCTTTCCAATGAATGCCCTCCAGCTGAGCCCTCACTCCAGAAGTGCTGGTTTTCCCTGAACATCCCCACTCTCCTACAGAGAAGATAGACAGGCATGAATTAGACAATAATATAGTTTGATGGATTTGAAACTGATTGAATGGGTAGAATAAAAAAGCAGTTGTTAATGGTTCGGTGCCATCATGGCAAAATTTTTCTAGTGGAGCAACTCCAGAGATCTATGATTGACCTTGTGATAGTTAATATATACATATATCAATGATTTGAGTAAAGGTATAGATGAATTCAGTTTGAAGATGGTACTAAACTGTAAAGAATATCTAGTATTCCAGAAGATGGAATCAGAATCCAAAAAGATTTTGGTAAATTGGAGCTTTGGACTGAATTTAACAAGAATAAATTCAAAAGAGATAAATAAAAACCCTTAAAAGTAAATTCAAAACAATCAATTTCACAAATACAGGATGATATAAACATAGTTTTTTATAGATTTTTTTCTAAAAAAGGAGCAAGGGATTTTGGTGTGCTACATATTCAATATGAACAATGTAATATGGAAGCCAAAAATAATGCCAACTTGAGCATCATTGGCAGAGGCATGGATTCCAGGAATAAACAGGTGATGCTCCCTCTGCACTTGTCACTCGTCACACCACTTACAGAGTATTATGTTCAGTTCTAGGTGTCATAATTTATGAAGAACATTGATAAGCTGGAAGGCATTCATTGGAAGGAAATCAGTATTGTGAAGGTCCATATGATGATTAATTGAAGAAACTGCACATATCTAATCTGAAGATCAAAAGATTCAGAGAGGATATAACTGCTGTCATCAAGTATTTGGAGGGCAGTCACATGGAAGAAGAATTAGATTTGTTCTATTTGGTCCCAGAGAACAGAATCATGAGTGACAGGTGGAAATTGCAAAGAGGAGAATTTAGGCTTACATCAAGTAGAGTTTTCTGACAACTGAAACTTGTTTAGTGGTGCAATGGTCTCTTTGAGAGGGGGAAGGATCCTTCTCGTTGTAGGTCTTCAAGTAGAGACTGAATGACCATTTGTCATATATGTAATAGCTGGGATTCCTTTGGGGGATCAGTTGGACTAAATGGCTGCTGACAGATACTCTCTTTGCCTTATTTACCCTCTCTCACTGGAAAATACCAACTTATCCTTAGATCCTCTATGCCCCAGTGGAATGCAGACTTCTCAAGAATAGTGACTATTTTGCTTATGTCTTTGTTGCTACACACTGTAGTGCCTGGCACACCTTAGGTACTTAATAAAATCATATTGAATTGAATATTTACAAATCACCTCCCTCTGGATGAGAGTTCATTGTACTGAAATCACCACACTTTAACTAGGAAAAAAAAAAGCATGATAATACCAAGGAAACACATTAACAACATGCACTCCTAACATCCATAGCCCAAAGAAGCCTATGTAGTTCATTCCAAACCTCCAGCAAAGGCACCCATTCCATTATGAGGAGGGCAGCATCAGAGTTGGAAAAAAAGGGGGATTTATGAAGTATTTTTTAGGAACATTTATGAACAAATTTGTACATACTGAGCAAATTTGAAGGGCATTGCCACCAAGAAAAATATTTTGCATAAAAATGCTTTTGTAATGCTTCCAGTCTGGAGGAGAACCAAGCTGACTGGCAGCACTTTGGATAGGGTAGGGAATCTTGTGAAATTATCTAACCAGTTATTTTTCCTCAGCAAGAACCTTGGCATCTAAATGGAGAAGGACCAGCTGCTGGGAATATTTTTATAAATCTCAGGAAAAGCCACTATAATCCTTCACAGAATCAAACATGTTCTTTGGCAAATTTGAGATGCCTCTAGTGGAGGATATAGGTAGGGTTCCTAGACTGTGTGAAAATGAGTCATGAGTTCATAAAGACCAGGTGACTCTACAAAAGTCATATTTCACCAGGAAATAGTCACTGGCTTCTTTGCTTCAGTAAGGTCATAGGCTCAAGAGTTACATTTGATTTTCTCTAGCCAAATGCAAAATAACACAGTAAAGCAGATCTCCGAAAGGGAAATCCATTATCATGGAAACAGAGAATTTAAGCTTCCTGAGGATGGAGACTTTCTTTTCAGTCTTTCTATTCCCAGAACCTTGCACAGTACCATATATATGTTGTTGCTATTGTGTTGTTTAATCATTTCAGATTCTCTGTGACCTTATTTGAGGTTTTGTTGGCTAAGATATTAGACTGATACTTTGTTCAGTCATTTTGCAGTTGTGTATGACTCTTTGTGACCCCATTTGAACTTTTAAAGTTTTTAAAAAATTAATTAATTTATTTTTGGGGGCAAAGAAATTGGAGTTATTTGCCATTTCCTTCTCCAAATCATTTTACAGAAAAGGAAACTGAAGCAAACAGGGTTCAGTGACTTGGCCAAGGTCACATAACTGGTTGAGTGTTTGAGGCCAGATTTGAACTCATAAAGATGAGTCTTTCTGACTCTAGGCCTAGCATTCTATCCTCTGTGTCACCTAAACTGCCATACATATAGTCCTATTTAATAAACATAAGTTGAATGGAATTGAATTGGGTGCAAGACACATAGGATACACAAGAGAGGAAGGACCTAGTTTCTAAATTCAACAGTAGGGATTCCCAGGAAGCTTGGCTAAAGTGGTAGTTGCTACATTCAACATCCAACCTCTTGAGTTGCTCTCTGAGAGAGATATTCAAGTAGTACTGACAAGGAGTTACATTAAGACAAGCAAGCAAGGCTTTGAGCTCCATGCTGTTTCTTTATATCTGTAGCTGTGCATGCTAGCATGGAAAATTTGAAGCTAAGGTTTAACCCTACTGGGCACAGATGTGTTAATGAGGGGATTGTCGGCTTCTCTGCAACATGTGTGCTTTCAGTCCCTGGACAGCATGCTTTCTGCACCCTGGCAGTTCAGCACCACAAACAGTGTCTGACAGCTGCTTTAGTGATTAATTTTTGCAGCAAGCCTAAAAAGTGACAGGCAATGCTTATTCTTTCCCAGGGACATATTCTCCAAACTTCAGCTTGTGGTCTGCATAAGAAAACTGACTCCAGGAAGGGAGATCTCACATTTGATATTCAAGAAGATATTCCTATGAAGTAAGGAATCTGGGTTTTTAAAAATTAATAACAGAACTTGTGTGTTTGTTTTGTCTTGGTCATGGTTCACAATTCTGAGTAAAATTGATCACTCAGATCTGGAGGGCTTAAGTAAACAATACTTTTAATAAAAAAAAATCTGATAACCCCCAGGTAAAAGTAATAGGCAATCCACTAGGTGATAAAAAAAAGAAAAGAAAAATAGCTTGGGAAAGTAAAAGGAGATAAAAAACCACCATCAGAGAAATTAAAAACTGCCAAAAAAAAAACCATTTGGGGAAGTCCTTGTTCAGAACTCCTCCATAAAAATCCTAAAACTAGCTTTTTTCCATATATTCTTGCCCCAAGGATCTATCACAGTATCCTGAATCAATCACCTTAGGGAAAAGTTCTCCTACCCTTTTTTTTGTTTTTTTTTGTTTTTGCTCCCAGTATTATGGGAATTTGTGAAATGAACTCAACTTCCCCAATTTTACCAGTAGTCTGGCCCTCAAGACTCAACCTTATTTCTTTTGGCTTCCAGTAACATTCAAGCTGTACTGACAAGAAGCTACATCAAGAAAATCAGCAAGACTTTGAGCTCCATGTTGTTTCTTTGGCAGCCAGGGTCATAATCATCAGCTTTACAGCACAATCTCACCCTCCCAGGGGGATAAAAAAACAGTACAGCCTCCCTCCCCCGCTCCCCCTTCCCAGCCAACCCAAACAGCTAGGCTCTGTACACACCTGGTTATAGCTCACCCAGGGTAGCTTATAGTCAATGGGTCTAAATACTCCTCAGCTACTTCTGGGCCTGCCCAGAGCTAGCTATTACCTACACTTCTATTTAGCCATATGGCTAAGCCCTATAAACTGGGGTTTTACTGACCCTTCCATGATCTCACTGCTAAGATAAGAGATGAGATGCTGCCTGCTGTCAGTTTCATTTTAACAATGTAACTGTCTGCTGCTGGAGTTGCTTCCCCCATTATCCTGCTACTGCCAGTGCTATCCCTCTTCATACCTGGGCTCCAAACTGAGGACCAGGTCACCACTACTCTTTTATTCTCTACATTTTTTTCCCTGAAGAAAGGTAATTTCACCATAATTCATCTGTGTCCCCAATATTCCTAATTTGTGGTTTCACATTGCTGCCATGGATCTTTAAAAGCCCAAGCATTCAAATAAATGATCCCTTTAATCAATGCATCCGAAACCCCTCAGGTAATAGATAACCACCCACAAGATATTTAAAATTAAGTTTAGGAAATAGTAAAAGCTGGTAAAAAGCTGCTAGCAATGAAATGAAAAAGCGACTGGCAAGGAAGTTCTCTGGGGTCTTAGGAACTCTTCCGCCAAAGTCCTGACCTTGTGTATGTTCATCTTGCCCAAAGGCCTTACAACTCAGTCCCGAAACAAACTCATGAGGTGTGGGGGTGGGGCGGAGCAAAGCTAACCTGAGCTGCCCCAGGTCTACTCTATAGTCTCTTTTCTCACAATAGTTGCGCTTGGTTCAACATTATACAATGGTGAACAAGTAGCACAAAGTACAATATGTAATACAGAGCCACTATATTTTATTAAATAGGAAGTGATGTGATCAGATCTACATTTTAAGAATATCACTTTGGTACCTGCATGGAGGATGGATTGGAGTGGCAGGACACTTGAGGTATAGGGACCAGTCGGATTACCCAGGAAAAAGGTAATGGGGGTCTAAACTGGGGTGGTGGTTTTGTGAGAGGAGAGAATAGATAGGAGGTGTTGTTGAGGTAAACCAGTACTGATTCTAATTATGTTCATTTTAAGATTTATTGATCCAAAAAGCACACTGAATACTGGAGAAATAAGGTTAATATTTAATATGTGACTCATGAATTCTTAGAAATGATTTTAAAATGTCAATATTTACTCTTTTGTTCTTTTTTAATAGCTGTGCTAAATTTAATAAAATACTTTGTAGAAAAAGCCTAGAGATTATGCAAATAACTGCGAAGCTGCTTCTAATTTTATTGAAATCAGTAACTGTACTTTTATGATTCTGTAATGAAGTTTATGTACTGAAATTTCCCTGAATCTGGAATTTGCTGTGTTAAAAAAACGAACAAACAATGACCTTTTGCTCTTAACCTCATACAATAAAGCCTGAACTTTGTTATTGTTGTTTTACAAAATTCCATAAAGTCCTGCCAGTAGCTGAATATTATTTTCTTTTGTAACATCCTTGACGAAGTGTTGATCCAGCCTTCTTTTGAATGTCCAGGGACTGGGAACTTGTTACTCCCTGGGACACTTCCCTCTCTAACCATTGCCCAGAAGGGACGATGGGGACGGCCATGGAATCTGGGAGAATGGGGAAACAAAGAAAGAGGAGTAAAAGAAGGCTACTGATAGAGTTTGATGGGGTCTAAAACAACAATAACACATGTATAGAATACTTTGAGGTTTACAAAGCACTTTATATAAATGGTTTTGAGTCTCCCAATCATTCTTTTCCCTACGTTGTATGAAAAGCAGGCAAAATGGAATATAAGCTTATTGAGGGAAAGGGCTGCTTCATTTTTGTTTCCATCTCCCCAGCATCTAGACTAGAATGTGGCATATAATAGGTACTTAATAAATGCTTTATGATTAATTGCTTGAGTAGTGTCAAGAACAACAGATTTGGAACAAGATGTGTTGCCCTCTGTGAGCTCTCATGGAGTAGGGACAACTTTACTTTTCAAATCATATCCCCCAAATTTGGCACATAGCTTAATATTTTTTTTTCATTCAAGTAGGCATGGATCTGAATGCTAGTTCTTTTACTTATTAGTTATGTGACTTTGGAAATAATTTAATCTCCTTTGACCTTAGTTCCCTCATCTATAAAGTAATGGGGTTAGATTAGATGATCTCTAAGGTCTTTCCCAACTATAACCAAAGCATTCATACCCCCATTTTATAGCTGGGGAAGCTGAGGCTCAAAGAGATTAAATGATTGAATGCAAGTTCCTGTGACTAGTAAGTGGCACAATCAGCTCTTAAGTCCACATATTCTGACTCCAAGTCCAATTTTCTTCTCACTAACAGTAAGGGAATTATAAATGGATCACTCTTCAAGTAAGTTTGCAAAGCTGTTTGATTTTAAGATAAAGTACTTTTTCCCCAGTGTATAAACTTTTGGAAGTGAGTAAAGTAAGCTTTTTTGGAAACATCATTGAATCTTTCAGGTCACTAACATGCTGCATTAATCATTTAACAAAGGGTACCCTAGTGGGCTGGAAATGTTAATGCACCTTTCTCAGAGCAGTGGCCTTCTCTCAGTGGGTTGCAGGGAAAGAATTTGACAGCCCTACATTGTAGAGGTAACCTTTACTGCTCAGGGGAACGAGTGAATTTGAGTACTCTTAGAAGCTATAAATTTTGATCTAACCTCAAAATATCATGTGCTTCCTAACTCAAGAAAGCTTACAGTGAAAATTTATACTGTCATGTCACCAAATAGAATAATGGACTCGTATAGCTGGAAGAAACTTTAGGAATCATCTTGTCCAGAGGTCTGTGAACTTGTTTTTATATTCACAAATATAGATAGTCCTCCAAATCTTTGAATTGGTTCCACCTTTGCCTGCTTCTGAGTGAACCTTTGTTCCAGTGGTGATACATGTACGTATATATGTGAAATATACATATAAATATATGTTAAATAGACATATAAATGTAAACACATATAAATATATATATATTATATTGTATTTACACATACATAAAAAAGCACTTTATTTCAAACAAATTAGTTTCCTTTGAAATCCTATGTATTTTACCTTGTACATTTAAAAACATTCATAAGCAAAAAAACAAACCCCCAAACAAAACCAAAATGGGGTGACTAGGTGGTGCAGTGAATAGAGCACCAGCCCTAGGGTCTGTAATGGTTGTGAGATTTGAAGATCTTCCATGCCCCTTGAACTTGCTGACTTAGCAGGAAGGAGTGGGACAAGAGGAAGTTGGAGCCAAGCTAGAGCCAGTGTGGTGACTGGAAGCAATGGCTGAGGTTGCCGTGCAAACTCCTTTTTTTTTTTGGAGCCAACCAGCTCTCTGCTAAGGACTCCTGCTGAGGACTGCCAGGAATGGGAACTGCGGGAGCTGCTGGGAGCAAGTTGCAAGGACAATGAGCAGTTGCTGTGAGTGAGGAGGGGAGGATCTTTGCCTGAGGTAGCCTGCCCTGTTTTGAAGGCTTGAGAATTTGGGTGTTTACTACATTAACTACATGTGCCAACTTCATAACTACTGTGATGGCTTTGACTTTCTGGTTTTGGGACTCAGTTTTCTGGTATCTGAATAAATGTTCTAGCTATACCCCCCAAGTAGAGAGCCTATTACATTTTGTGATTAAAAACTGTATCAGCATATTTATAGTTACTGTAGGCATTGTGAATACTGCATTGTTGATACAGGAGGACTTGAGTTCAAATGTGGCCTCAGACACTTAACACTTACTAGCTGTGTGACCTTGGGCAAGTCACTTAACCCCAATTGCCCTGCCTTCCCCCCCTCCAAAAAGCAACACCCCCCAAAAAACATTCATAGACTTCACCAAATGACCAGAGTTGTCTATAACATGCAAAAATGTGAAAAGTTGTTATCTAGTTTAAAATTCTCATTTTACAGATGGGGAAATTGAGGCCTGGATTGGTGAAATAATTTGCCTATGGTCATGTGGCTAGTTAATGGTTAGGACTAGATTTCAGGTCTCTTGGCTTTTAGGTTGTTGGTCTTCCAATATTCCCAGCTTTATTTCACTTTACTTCTTTGTAAAAAAAAATAAATAAAAATAAAAACGAGCAAACACAAAAAAACACAATACTTTTGCTTTGTATCACTTTTGTTTCTAAATGCATACCTTTATCCTCCCTTACCAAGTGAATTATCACTTCTAACACAGAATAATAAAAAGTTAACACCAGCTAACAAAATAAATGATCAGATGAATCTATCAGTAAATGCAGTGTTTCATGTCCTCTCACAAGGTTACATAGTCCCTCATCTCTTCAGAGAAGAGAAAGATCAGCTTATTCTGTAATTGAATTTGAGTGATGTAATTTTTGTTGTTCGTTCATTTTTCAGTCATGTACAACTCTTCATGATCCCATTTGGGGCTTGCTTGGCAAAGATAGTGGAGCGGTTTGCTATTTCCTTCTCCAGCCTATTTTATAGCTGAGGAAGCTGAGACAAATAGGGTCAAGTGACTTGCCCAGGGTCACATAGCTAATAAGTATCTGAGGTCAAATTTGAACTCAGGAAAACAAGGCTTCCTGACTCCAGTCTCAGCATTCTATCCACTGTCATCTCACTGCCGATGTGATATAGTATTGAACAACTAAGATTAATTGAAGAGTGGATACCTCAATGATTTTTTTTTTTTTGCTTTTTTGGAAGGGGAATGCAGGGCAGTTGGGGTTAAGTGACTTGCCCAAGGTTATGTGGTTAGTTTTTTGTGTTAAGTGATTGAGGCCAGATTTGACCTGCAGGTCCTCCTGACTCCAGGGCCAGTGCTCTATTCACGGAGCCACCTAGCTGCCCCTCTCAATGAATTCTTCATTCATCAATCTTTTCCTTGTCTATTTTTTGTGTATTTGTATGTTTTTAGGGAATATATCCTTGAGGTTGACTTTAGCTGAATCCCAGAAATTTTTATAAATGGTTCAATTTTTCAAATAATTATTGTTTCTATGATTTATTTTTTGACACACTCATTATTTAGAACAGGATATTTTAATACATTGCTATTGATGTAATTTGTTTTCACATCACTTAAGTGTGCCCATATATATTTCTTCCTTTTCTTACCCCTCCCAGAGAAATCTGATATAGCGAAATTAACAAAGAAGAAAAAAGCAATCAGCAAAACTGATCAATATATGAAAATAACAAAAATCTATGCAATGTTTCACACCCATGGACCGCCCCCCTCTGCCACTGTTGCAGGGAGAAGGGGTCTCTCTTTTTGCATTAAGGCCATGCTTATTCTTTTGCAACTTTTGATTGCTTTGTCATTGTTATTCTTTCCATTTACATTGTGACTGTGTATATTTTTTTATTGGTTCTACCTACTTCACTAAATCAGTTCACAAAAGTCTATATTCTTCTGTATTTACAATTACTCTTTAAAGTAGAGTAATGGTCTATTTCATTCATGTTCCTCAATTGGTTAAGCTATCTTCTGATTGATAAATATCTCTTTTTTTTCTAGTTCTTTGTTACCACAAAAATTCAACCCTAGATATCCTAGTATATATGAGCACCTTATTTTTTTTATCAATAGCTTTTTTTATTGCAACATATGCTAGTAGCAGAATCTCTCAATTAAATGGTATGGATATTTGAATCATGTTATTTGGATAATTTTAAGTACCTTTCTGAAATGACTGTATTAATCCATAACCCCACCAACAATATACTAGCATGCCAATCTTCCCACAACCACAGGCAGATTGGTGGCACATTGCATAAAGCAGTAGGGTTAGGAAGAATGAGTTCAAATTGGACTTCAAACACAAGCTGTGTGACTGTGCAAGACACTTAACATCTCTTTATTTCAGTCTCCTCCTACCTCACAAGGTTATTGTGAGGATCAAATGAGATAATATTAGTAAAAACAGTATAGTGCCTGGAACCTAATAAGTTACTATACAAATACTTATCACTTTCCCCACCCCCTGGTTGTTTTGATTTCCATTTCTCTTGTTATTAATTGTTTAGAGAATTCTTTTACATGGTTGTTCCTCTTTTAAGAAATGTTTGTTCATATATATTTTCTATTGGGGAATGGTTTTTCGTCACATTTGCATATATTTGTTATCTATATAACTTGTATAACAAAGCCCAATTTGATAAATTTGCTGCATTTTTTCCCCTATTTGATTACTACATCTTTTTCCTTATCTTAGAATTTAATTATTAAGTCTCCATTTAGGTTTATGCCTTTTGTTTGTGCTCCCTAAACATTACTATTTTTATTGGGTTATGATCTATAAATGATGTTCAGTTTTTCTGCCTTTTTATATATTTAATTTTAATGTGTCCTTGAACATGGTTAATTTCTTTAAATTCCATGAAGTTCTGAAAAAATATATATATTCCTTAGAAATTCAATTCAGAATTCATCATAAGTATTTCATCTTTCTCAAGCAATTTATTCAACTCTATATTTTCCCTTTTGTTTATATTTTTATTAGGTCTGCCCAAATCTGAGAGAGGGACATCCAAGTGTACTATTGTTATTGTGTTCCCATCTGTGCTTTTAAGTAGTTCAGTTAATTTTTCCTTTATTGATTTAAATGTTAAGGCATTTGGAGCCGTTAAGATTAATATTGATGATAGTTTAATTTCTAGTTTGTCTTCTATCATTATTTTGAGCATGTTAATTTCATTATCTCTTTCTATTATAAATT
>CM053586.1:122512265-122539939 GCA_028646515.1 Pseudochirops corinnae
AGTGGAATAGATTAGATACTAATCAGTGATAATGGTGAATTCCAATTTTCCTGTTCCCCACTGAGCAAATTATACAAAACAAAGAAATCCCTTACTACATATCTCCATAGTCTGGCAAAACAAATTTGCACATTAAGTATATCTGAAAATGTATGTCTCTGCATTTTCTTGTGTTCATCAAGCCAGGAGATGATTGGCATGTTTCATATTCAATCTTTTCAACTTGTAGTTTATCATTGTGTTGATAAAAGTTCTAAAATCTTTCAATGTTTTCCTCTATAATTTTGTTAAAACCTGCATAAATTCTCTCCTTCTTCTGCTTAGTTTATTCTACATTAGTTCCTAAAAATCTTCCCAGCTTTTTCCCTGAAACTGATCATTTCATCATTTCCTATGCCACATTAATATTCCATTATATTCATATGTACATGACAAATTTGATTATACATTTCCTTAAAGGAAGATGCTCTTCCAGTTTCCAATTTTTATCTATTATTAAAAGATGCTGTAATTAATTTTTTTTACATATAGATCCTATATATCCTATATTCTTCTTTCTTGGATCTTTTGAAGATATAGACCTCGTAGAAGCATAGCTGGGTCAAAGGGTATGCTTAGTTTCATGAATTTCTAGGCAGGATTCAAACTCCTTTTCAGAATGGCTAGAGCAACCTAACAGCTTCACCAACAGTTCATGGCTATACGTGTTTTCCTACAGGTCCTCCATATTTGTCATGTTCCCTTGTGTGATCTTTGTCAGTCTAGTAAATACCAAGTAGAACTTCAAAGTTGTTTTAATTTGCATTTCTCTAATTATTAGTGCTTTAGAGCATTTTTTTCACGTAATTATTGATCCAAATCAAAATTGATAATTTTATCTTGTGTGATTCTATCGCTTGTTTAGTTATAAATGCTTCCCCATCCATAGAATAAAAAGGGAATTTCTTCCTTGCTCTTTTGTTTATGAATTGGTCTTCTTAGTATATTATGTGAATTTTTTTGGTCTAAACCTAATTTCAGACTGCTGTCTAGTTGTCCCAAGGGTTTTTATTTTAAAGTGATAGGCAAATGAGTCCTTTCCCCAGTTACTGAGGTCTTTGAGTTTATCAAATACTATTTTACTATATTAGTTTGCTTCTCTGTCTTCTGTACCTAATCTGTTCTACTGATCAATATCTTCCCCCACCCTTTTAAACTAGTACTAAGTAGTTTTAATATTTACAGCTTTTGTAATACAGTTTGAGATCTGGCACTGATAGACTTGTAGCCTTTCCACTTTTTTTTTCACTATTACCTTTAAAATTCTTGAACTTTTGTTACTTATGGACAACTAATGTTATTCCAATTATTTAGCTATGTTTTCATTCCTGCAAAATATTATTAGATCCATATAGTCCCTAGGTTAAATATTGTAGATACCCTCCCATGATTCTGTAGTTATTTTGAAAGAACTTTCTCTTTCTAGCTCTTCCCTTATGGATTTTGTTGGTTATATATAGGAACACTGAGGATTTATTATATATTCTGAAACTTTTTGAATTATTTCAATTAATTTTAGTATTCTCTAAGTACACCACCATCTGTTTGCAAAAAGTGATTCTTTTCTCTTTGCAAATGCTTATTCTTTTAAATTCTTTTCCTCTCCTCCCTCCCCCTCCTTCTTTTTTGGTCTTGTTGTTATAGATATTAAGCTTCTGTGATGATGGTGAAATTTACCACTGATCTTACTGGACATGCCTCTAACATTTTTCAACTGGATTTAGATTATTTATATATACATATGTACATCTATCTATATTATATATATAACACCCATGATTTTTAGCATTTTTAAGAAAAATGAATGGGGAATTGTTCTTTTGATATCTATTGTTGTAACTGTATAGTTTTTATTATTTATATGATCAGTATGGTTTAGATGTTGCTTGTTAGTAACAGATTGCAGGATTTTATTTCCTTATCTAATCTGCCATTCCCTTTCATTTTATTGGATTGTCTAATATATTCACATTTAAATTTATGAGTAAGGTTTATATTTTCCTTCTGGTGTACTACTTGTATTATTTTTTTTTCTCAGAATTTTTGTTGCTGTTCCTCTTCTTCACTTAAGGTAGTATGCTTTCCCTATAATTATTTTTGATAATCTACCTAAAGGAAACTCTATTCCTATAGCTTCTTTCCCCCCCAGCCCTCAACTACCTGTCCCCACCTTTGTCCCCTCTGGGCCCAGTCTGGAGTTTTACTTAGTTTATAGCTTTTCTTTCTTCCTTTATTTAGTTATCCACTCCCTCCCTCCCCTTTCTTTGTTAATGAAGATCCCTGTCCTTGCCCTTTCCCCTTTCAACTTCTTAAGCTTTTTTCATTTTGTTTTTTTCTAAATATGTTTATTTGCCTTATTCTTGCCATTCTCTTCCCTTTCTGCCTAAATATTTTCTTAGATTATACTTAATACTTATGTAATTTTTAGTTTCTTTGTGTTCTTCATGGAATTAAGGCTCCTAGAGTAACAATTTTTAATTTCCTCTTCTAAACAATTTCTATCTTGTTGCCTTCTAGATCTTGCTCCCTCCCCCCCCCCTTTTTTTTTTACCTTGTTCTTCACTCTTTAAAGCAAAAAATTACTGTGTGTAGCACATAGTGCAGACTGTCCCCTGGTAGTACTGTCACCTGGTTAAAAAAAAAATTCCATGTGTCCTTGTCTATACATAATTCTACCCTGCATTCTTTCTGTTATAAATGAAAATCTACGTGCTCTGTCTAGGTAATAAACCATACTTGTTGAGGATCCAGAAAGTTTCATGATCTTTATTTTACATTTATTCTATAATGAATAAATGGGTAGACTCCTGGAAAAGACTACAGAGGATCAGACAAAGGCAAGCCCTTTTTATGCTATTTCATTTAACTTTCACACCATTCCTCCCTTCCGAGCTGAGATTGCCTCCCCTCTTCTGGGTTACAACTCTGGGGAACTATCCATTCAGCATGCATTAATGAAGTCAGTGACCATCCCCCAACTGGTCTGAGCGAGCCTCCCTCGCTCAGGCCTCTTTACAGATTTATACCTTCCTGCATGTAAACACCCATTGTTCCCATAGAATTTGTGGAAACCAAACTGCTTGCATTTCTCACATTTCCACAATAATTTTCTGTTTCATTTGTCATGAAATTGCTTTTTCTGGTCCCATGCCCTCTCACCCTTCTGGATGCCAGTAGCTGGAGGACCTCTGACTTGCCTTCTCCAGAGGCAGAATGTTGTGGGTGGAGGTACAATACTCTCATAAGAAATGGTATTCCTGAGGACCAAATGTGTGAATCAGATCCATTGTAAGGTCTCCATCTCCCATTATAAAATACCTTCCCCCACCCCCAACTGGAGTGTTCTTCAGTGAGACCCCCTCCAACCTACCAGTATTGATTATCCCCCCTTTTTTTCTGTTCCCTTTGCTACCTCTCCCATTCTTTTGTAGTCTTTCTTCTTGCTGAGGGATTAGCAAGTTATATTCTCTTTTTTTCCCATTGATTAGGGTAGATCACACATTCTCCTCTATTTTCTTTCTCCTCCTTTCCCTTTATGTGACTTCCTAATCTTTAGTTCCACAAAAAAAAAGGATAAAAAATGATTCACTTATAAGGTGGCCTGTTGTGAGGTTTATAGTCTATGACGTTTCAGGCCTGTTCCTCTATCTCAACTTCCATTTAAGTTTTGCTTCCACCCCTATTTCCTTGGAGACTTTTAGAAAAAAGAAATCACATAATGGTATGTTTGTTATTTTTGTTGTTGTTGGGGGACGACTCTTGCATGTATATGGGTTTGCTTTGGAAAGGAGCAGGGCTTTTCCTTTATGAGAGACTGTAATGTTAATGGCAGTTGAAGATCTTCTCCACCCATTAATAGGCCTCATGTGGAGCCCAACAAGAGAAGCTTGATTAGGGGAGGCCCACACCTTTTGTTACTTTGTAATTAGGCAGTAGGTCACAAGGATTGTGATGCCCTGTGATTCTGAAGGAGGCTATATATACTCTGAGGTGAGGTTTTGCTTTAGGGCTCACTCATTGGAAGAGTATTCCTGTGATTTGGTCATATGAGACTCTGGGTAGCCAGCAATGAGCCAGCCCCAAACCCTCACCTTTGAAAATTCAAGATTGGTGCTTCTCTCTGTGGCAGCATATTATATATATAGCTTTTGTCAGACAGCCAGAAGCCCTGTCTGTTGATTTTTATTATTTTCTCTGTAACTTTTTCTGCTTGTAATTTCTGTTTTTATTTTCTCTGAAGTTCAGGTTGCTGACTTTTCCCCCTGAACTAAGTGAATTATATGTGTGTGTGTGTGTGTAATTAAAGTAAGATTATTGACCCTGTAAAGTTGCTTTCCTTTAGAAAAGCAGATCAAAGAACCTGTGCTAGCAGCCATCCTGGGTATACTACAGTGCTTGTTATTATAGAGAAGGGGTAGAGATAGTGGGTGAAGGCATCTGAGTGGTACAAGGGGAGAAGAGAGAACTCTTGGCAATTGGTCTGTTTGTTTGTTTTTTTCCCTAGTAAAATATCAGACAAGATTGTCTTCTGAGAAGATGAGAGAAAAAGAAGACATAGGAGGTTTGAAGAGGGATGAAAAGGTTTGAGAAAAGCCATTATGGGTGAGTGGGATAGTGAATCAAGTATGGGAGTCTAAAAAAGATTGATTCTTCATAGTGAGGGCACAATTAACATTATATAACATTATTTTGTAGTGGACCCAGTCAGCAGGGTTTCATGATTTTCTCCAATGTTATTTGGCAGCCCATGAGTAGCAATGAAGGCAGCAGATGGTGTGAATAATCCAAGACTGGGACTTGGCAGGACAAGATAGGTAATGGGATAAAGGAGCAAGGAACTTAAGAGGACAGGGTAGACTTGATTTAGTACACCAAAGGATCAAGATGGTGCATGAAGGTGAGTATAGTCAGTATAGGGGTGATGGCCTAAGAAAGACCTAAGGGATCAAAAGATTGGAGATCATAGTGAGTGGAATAAAAGTGAAAACTTCTCAGGCAAATCTTAGAAATCTGAATGGCATTTTAGTAAAATTCTAAAGATCTAGCAGCCTGAGGCCCTTTGCCCTACTTCCCTGGTCATGAATTAAAGATTTTGCTGAGCTTAGCTAATATATAGGAAGGGAAAGTACATACTTCTTGAACTTGGCTATAGACTTAGTTTCCCCTTGACCTGCACAAATACAAATTTGGAAAGATTGCTGAACAGGCTGGTCATTATGTTCCACAATCCCTATGACTCATATGATATCTTCTACCTTCCTATTGCAAGGGAGGGTCACCATGACCCAAAGTCCCCAACGTCCCCATTATTCACGAGATATTGTCTGCTTTCATATTTGCATTGACAAAGTTGATGTTTTTCAGCTGGCTTTCATATTTGCATTGACAAAGTTGATGTTTTTCAGCTGCTGACATATCTATATTTTGACTCTATTAACACAGATGACATTTATCTGTTTTGACACTGATCGTATTTTGTCAGTTTCCCTATTATTCTGCTGGCATCCGCAATGTCAGCAGATTTTTAGATTGTGAGCTCAGTTCCTAATTAATCAGAATGGGACAGGTTGAAGGGGGAGGAAAGGGGTGGTCTTTTGGGTATATAACCAAGCTTTGCATTTTGTATTTTGCCTCTTCTACCAGACTGCCTCTAGTAGTGAGACCACCCTTCTTGCAAGAAATAATTAAATAAATCCTTCTTGTCTGTACTTGGAGATATCTCTGCTTATTTTATTTTGGGCAAGGGTTGTCTTTGTCCCACACAATAGTGAAGACAAAGAACAGGATGTAGAGTTGCAAGATAGATGGAGGATGGAAATGATGATATACTGTGATCAGATAAAGGAATTTTGGAATTCATGAACATGGAAGTGGTGATGTATTTTTGAGTAATGGCAAGATTAAGGTTATAACCTCTGTATGTAGCTGATATGAAGTGAGGTAGTTCATGAGGAATGAGTAAATTGAAGAACTGGGAAGCTAGGTGTTTGAGAGAGTATCATGTATAATGAAGGGCTTAGTATGAGGGCAGGAGTTGGGGAAGAAAGACTGTGAGTCAGATTGAACTCACTGAAGAAGGAAGGAGTGTGTCCTAGAGGTCTGTAGATAAAACCCACCAGAATACTAATTAGGAGATAAATATGGACTGAATGAACCTCAAAAAAAAAAAAAAGGGAGAAATTACTGACTGATAATGGCAGAAAGAATCTGGATGTGGCAAGAATAAGGAGTATTAAACTCTACCACCACAGCTAGTTAAGTTGGGGGCCAAGATGAGTGAAAGTACAACCAGTGCTGGAAAAGGGGATATATTTATCTGTGTATACATAGACACAACTTTGCATGTTGCCTGGACCATTTTTTAATCACTTACCTAAACTTCTATCATTTGCTCTCACAAAATCATTGCCTAATGATAGATAAGGCATGCTAAATCTCCATTTTAATTCATTGCCTAAAGGTTTTTTCCCTCTCCTTTTTCTTTTGGTACACTAGGGGCAGGTTTTAGAGATTTGCCTAGAAAAAGGAAGAAAGAAGGAACATTTGATCTAGGTTTCAATTAACTTTGTCATTGATTTCTTTGCAACAGGAGAGGCTGCACAGAGTGGTGAGAATAGGACCTAGATTTAGGAGAGCTAAATTCAAGCCCTGGCTCTGTCATTTAGTCCCTCTGTAATTGGAAGGCCTCCTGAGCCCCAAGCTTGTTTTATAAAATTAAGATGAAACTGGCCATGCTCACCTCTGTTACGAGACTAATATGAGATAAAATACATGAAATAACTTTGAAAATTATTAACAACTACACAAATGTAAGATGGCATTCTAATTCCTTAATAATAATAACATGAGTAAAAATACGAAAGATTAATGAAGGTCTTTCCTGGTGGCAGCAGAACTAGACCCAGATGTTAAATCATTTCCAATTTCTTGTTTCAGATTGAAAAACTTCAGGAGAAAAATAGAAAGGAAGAATGATTCATGTAAACACATATTACATATACGTCGTGATAAAATGAGACTGCTGATTGTAAGCATATAACACTAAAATGTGTATAATACAGCAGGTTGTGAGTCCAACTATTGATTGTCCACATGTAGCAACAGTTTTCGGTTCTCGAAGCAAGCTTTATAAATTAAAATTGAGATGATAATGGTATATACTACTGACTTGAAACTTGAAGTCTAATATTATAATGTCTTCTTTCTTTTTCAGTGGTTTGCTCCTTTTCTGTGTGCCTGAGTCTTGTTCGGTTAAATGAGAAAGCATTTATAGAACAGCATCATGATTAATCCTGTTTTATCAGGAATGCCTCTTTATTTTCTAGCTTCATAAAGAAAGTACTCTCTTCTGTTAGTTCAGTTGCCTTCAATCTACATTTTGCATTTTAACATGAAATCACATTCTCAGACTGACATGAAATGAAGATATATTTAAAAGTACTGAAGTGAGGTAAGCTTAATTTGTGACTAAAAAAGATAAATTTATTTTTAAATGAATGTTATTAAAATTTTTGCTTTATTGTTTTCACAATTTTTTACCAGGCCAAAGTTTCTGGCATATAGGTAGGCCTGGAAAGAAGGGTCAAGTCTTGACTTTAAATTTCAGACAAGTTACCAACAGCTGGTCTCAGATAGTTCAGTATGACCTGCATAGGAATGAGATTCCCTGATGCTTCGTCCTATAGCCATCACCTATGCAGTTAATCCTCCTTGCCTGGCACAAAGAAGGCCTAAATGCCTTTTGTTCTTATTTGCTGCTGTCAGGATTGATTCAACACCCAGAATTGTTT
Source organism: Pseudochirops corinnae (assembly GCA_028646515.1). Lineage (NCBI taxonomy): Eukaryota > Metazoa > Chordata > Mammalia > Diprotodontia > Pseudocheiridae > Pseudochirops > Pseudochirops corinnae. The sequence continues at coordinate 122,520,095 of CM053586.1, forward strand.
TTCCCTACTGAATGTTCCCTTCTTTTGCTTGTATTTTACAGAATGTACAACATACATCAAGATGACGAATTAATAAACAATTTTTAAAATGGTGACTCAGTTACCTTCTAAATTAATTATACTCTCCCAGCCAAATGACAATTCCAATCACATCATAGAAAATACACTATACTTGCTATGTCCCAAGATGACAAAAAATGATGCTTCCTTGGGTTTGAAACCCTAAAGGAAATGAAACATTTTCCTTGATATTCTTTACAGTACAATTTCCCGGGGGAAAAAGGAAATTTCAACTGAGTGTTTTCAGAGAAATTTGATTTCATAAAATCCAAGCCACAAGCAACAATTTAATGAAGAGATCTCTTTTATTTAGCAAAGGCAGGCATAAATAGAGAACAAAATTCCATTTGCTCAGTAATTACATAACAAATAAAATATATTGGAAAAATTCTTAATCTTGCAGTTTCAAACTCCAGAGTTTGTGTTTATTTTTTCTTTTTGTATTTTCTGCGACATGCATAATATAACATTAGCTTATAATAAATAATTAAATACAGGAATATTCCACATTATCAGTGTCACTTATTTTAGTGTTAGAATGAAATTCAAAGATACATGTTTTCTGGAATGTAATTGTACTGATGTGAATCTTATTCCATCTAAATTTTAGACTTTCTCTTTTGCACTGGCTGCTTCAAAAATATGAAGAAAAATTTTATTAGTCATGCTAGTTCACTAGACATAATAATATATGGTTTGAGTATGCCCAGAAATTTAACTCTGAAATATTACAGTTGTGCATCAGGATTGATTTAAACTTCTGTTTTCTGGATTTTATAGGCACATGAAAAGTACTATATATGGCATCAGAGGAGCTTGGGTTCAATTCTGGTGCTGCTATTTACTCAGTTTCTTTGTCTTCCTCATTCCTAGAAGAATTCTGAGGCCCTTTCCAGCTCTAAATCTAGGATTCCTACTTATTTCGAAACTATATTTTTTCCTGTTTTCTATCTTCTGGAAGTTTTGAAGTGGCCTTTAACTTAAAGCAACAGTGTTCTCACCTATTCTTCCTTAAAGAAAGAAAAAACTAACACATATAGTAACAAACATTATATATCGTAATTCTAAGTGAATACCTCCCCCTTTTTTTGACAATGGTACATCTTATGCAGTATAATGATGGAAATATTTCAGTCTGACCACTTTTTAACGGGCCCTGACTTCTGGTTCACTCAGACAACAATTAAATATCTAACATATTTTTAAAAATAAAATTGGATCATACAAGTTGAAAATGTAAATTTTATGTGATATCAATAAGCTTTGGTTGCAAAGACTAACTGATTTTTTAGCTCTCAAAATATGTTAGTCATCGATGCCCTAGCTTAAAGTAACACTATTGAAAAATTAGACTAAATAAAAACTTTAATGCTTTTAATCATGTGCCCTAGCAGGCACTCTTACTTGCAAGCTACAGTATAAAATAATCAATAGTACTATGAGGTTCTTTTGTCTTAAAGTAAAGATAACTCACTAAAGCAATTCAGGCAAAGTCATACCTAAAATTGCAAGAACAACAGCTTAATTTTAAACTTCATAACATTTTGATGAAATCACTGATATATATATATATATATATAAAACAAGGTCTATATTACCTTATTTTCTTTTGATCAATTTTTTTTTAAATGCAGAATTATTGATACCTAAAAGATATTAGGTTTGGAAGAAGGCAAATTTTTCAATTTAGTATTATAACTACTGGGGAAAACGATAGAAATATGCTGGTTTAAGTTGATATATTACTCTTCTAACATGAGAGTGACCTTTAATCAGAACTGAAATTTTGGAAGTGGAATCACCAGTGCAGGAATGTGTTTATGGGTTCTAGAGGAATAAGGACCAATATATATGGTTAGTAGAATGGACCAGACTTGTTGAGAAAGTGCATGGTAAAGGATTTGCTTGGAATTTAAGACAGTTTATTTTAAGTCAGCTTGCTATGGAATGTCAAATCCTGAAAAAACTTCAGGTCTAATGGATTGATAAAGCTTATCAACAGAATTTTTAAAAAACAAAATGCCCAGACATATTTTTTTTCTAAACAACTAATAGGATAAAATAATGTGCACAGTGGAACTTGTTATGCCTGTCAATATTTGCATATTTAGGTAAGGAAAGTATATTAAAAGGTACCTGCTGTTACTCCTTAGTCATTAATCACCAATCAAAAAGAAACTTGTATATTAAAAATAGTATCCCATATCTCATAAGTACAATACTTAATGCCCTGCATTGTAAGTAAGATTAAAAAAATATAATAAACTAGTTCATCTAGTTCATCATGAAATTCACATTACACATACACATAAAATCTTTTTTAAAGCTCTATTTTAAAGGCTCTAAGACATAAGTGGTTAAAGAAGATTCCACAGTTATCTTAAAGGGACTAGTAGACGTTGTCTGCTATCCCAGCAAATTAACTACAGTAGAAAAACCCACGTATTATAAATATAAACAGTTGCTAGGGGTGCTATCATAGCCCATATTCTAGACTAATCATTATGCTAATTTACTATTTTGTATTAAAAGCTAATCTAATGAATTTAAATAAATGAAGTAAATTTCATCATCCTATTCACGTATCATACAAGAAATCTTAAAACCACCTTGTTTGAAAAGCATGCTGCAGAGAATACCTGAGAAATAATTTATAAACTTAATGTCATAAGAATCAAAGAAACATAGCTTGGGAGAAAATATTGTCTAAAATCTCTTAGAAGGAAGTGCATACTGATTTCAAGGGAAATATAAACTGTTAAACTGGTGCTAATTCAGAGTCCAATCATTAGTTCCCTTGAAGAATAACTTTCATTAAAGCTCAGAGCATTTCATAAAACAATTACTATCTGTCAGAGTTCCAATGGTTATTTCAGGAATGATCAATATTGGTAGTAGCAATTTTAATAAATCCAATGGAAGACGAATAGATGTCATCATATTATATTTTGCAGATGGAAGTTATCTCCTTCTCTTTAGCTCCCACAACACTCTGTAATTCCCTTATATTCTACTTGGTACTAGTTACATTTTATTCCATGTGCCTCACACAGCACTTATCATAGGGTCTCTCCCATAGGAGGAGCTGGAAAAATATTTGCACATTGAAGCAATAAAGTAGATATTAGCTAGAATATTATCCCTTCAACTGCCTATGAGGGTGAATCTGTTGATTTGATGGGCAGTGTGTGGTACAAGAGAAAAAAGCACAAAAGAAGTAAGAGGACCTGGATTCAAACATATTTCTGTCACTTATTACCTGCTGTGTGACCTTGGGTAAATAATTTATTCTCTCCTGGCCTCAGTTTCCTCATGTATAAAATGAGGGGTTAACTTAGAGAGTCTCCAGTGTTCCTTCTAGCTCTAAATTCATCATCTTTACTTGATTCTCTTAGGAGTATTTAGTCACCACGACAACTGAGTCACAATAGGACTGTGATCAGTAATAATTTTGTGGAGCTTAATTATCTTTAGGGAAATGTCAAATTCTCAAACTACAAGCAAGTTTACATTAAAATAATCTGGTACACTTTCAAAGTTATGAAACTCTATAGTACTGTTTTATTTTAATGTATTGTTTAAAAATGAATTTCACTTTTGTTATTTAAAGAAATAGAATCTTTTCCCTGAAAAGGTACTATTTTCTCTGAGAAACCTCTAAGTAAACTTAATTTCTTTTTAGAAGAGACTGGCTACTGATTCTGGTTACTGCTAGATAAATTACTCTCCAACCACTTTTTCTATTAATATATTTTGGTATTTACCTATTCCTGCTTTTGAGCCCAAACCCTAATCATAAGAAATCATTTGTGATTTCAAAAGAAAATATTGCTTTGGCTTATTTTCTGAATAGTTCTAATTATTTGTAGAAAACAAACCAAAATATGTATTTAGAATTATTTCATGTAAAAGGCTTACCAGAAAATATTCTTTTTCATTTCTCACTCGATTACTAAAAATCTTCGAGAAGACTAAGAAAATAGATAGAGGCTAACAGCCTTAATATAAATGTTACATGCTTTGAAGATTCTACTCTAGTAAAAATGAAACGTGCTTCAGAGATACATTGGAGAACATAGGGGATGAAGATATGTTAGCTGAAATTAATAGTCTGGATTCTCAACAAGAATTTAAAAGACTGCAAGGCATTGTGGAAAAAGCACTAAATTGAGAATTAGGAAAACTTGGGTCTAGTATTGGTTTTGCCATTAATTGTCTACATGACCCTGAACAAGACACAGTGTTTCATCATCTATAAAATGAGGGGAATGAACTAGGTGGTGTCCAAGGTACCTTTCATGACTCAATTCTATGACTCATAATCTTAGCAAAGCTCTTGTACAGCCAGGACATGGTTGTAGCTTAGCCTTTTCCAAACTGTTAAAAACCAACCAACCAACCAGCCTGGATTTATCCTACTGAAGCATAAAGCATCTGTGACTAAAGAAACTGAAAAACCCTGTTTTACCCAGTGCTTTGCACAAATTATCATGGGACTATCTTGTGCAAAGTAAAACTAGGTAATAGATTTTTTTTTTTGCATGAGAAATTACTAGTACTCCCCTCGTTTTGGCCCTTATTTTAAGTAAGGCTATGATTTCTGGATGGAGGTCTTCCCCTGCCACCAATCTCCCTTCTATCTCCAAGTTATTTCCTCAGTTTTAAATAACAGCAGTGCCCTTATTTACAAGTGCAACCAAGAACTACATCAGAAAGTCAAGAGGATACTTGTTACCACATATAATCAAAATAATTTATTATATCTGAGTTACTGTGACCCAAATAAGGAACATAAAAAGAGAGAAAATGTACAATATCCCTACAACCTTTGCCTTCAATCCTACTTGATGAATATCTATTTATTATTGCAGAATGATCCGTCTGTGGATTGTTGTATTGTTTATCATAAATTTTGCACTATTTTTGCCATTAAAACTTTACCTCTTTAACAAGGTTTATTATTTCTTTTTATGTGAATATAAAGCACTATTCACTCCCATGCTCTGTTGTGGTGTGAAGGATTTATCAATGAAACACAAAATGGGGGAGGTCTTTCCAAACTGGGAGGGCTTCTAGTATAGAAGGTATCACCAGATTGGCCACAGGGTAATGGGATTTCAATCATCGCATCTCCTTAAGACCATTTAACTTCTGAGTCTTAGAATGCAGTTGTAATTTATATGGGAACAGGACGTACCAATAATGATTAAGCTATACATACATGGAAATATTGAAGCAAAAATACATTCCATCATTTCAAAAAGTGTGAAAACCCCTGTGCTAAGTAGTACAGTAATTTAGAAACCTAATTGAAATGACACAAAGTGTTACAGAGCAGAAGCTGCAATGTGAAAGCATTAAGGTTTCCTCCAAATATGAAATATATGTGTGTATATAGATATTTCTCTTTCTCTCTCTGTCTATATCTATATACACATATATACAAATGTGTGTGTATATGTATCTATATCTATATCCATATATATGAAATTCAAAACTAGATTATATCATCAAACTCCTTTTTTGTAGATAAGCAAACAGAGGTCAGACAATTAAGTGGGACTTATCCAACATCCCAGTCAGTGGCAGTGCTAGGACCTAGAGCCATGTCTCCAGCCTCCTTATCACTGACTCTCTTTGATCTACACTCTTGTTTCCTAATTTTCAAGTGTGCTGCACTGGCTGCACTGAATTTTAAAAATGTCATTGAAATAGCTTTTTTAAAAAATGGATTAAATAAATGGGTTTGCTTAATATATAATTATTTCAATATGATAGTAGTTTATGATAAAATCTCTTAATGGAAATACTAAGGAATGGGATGTTCTATTTAACTGGCTTCTTTTGAAACCATTTTTTTTAAAATTTTATTTTATTTTTTGTTTTTTGCCTTTTTTGGAGGGGGGGGGACAGTGCAGTTGGGGTTAGGTGACTTGCCCAAGATCACATGGCTAGTAAGTATTAAGTGTCTGAGGCTGAATTTGAACTGGGGTCCTCCTGACTTCAGGGCTGGTGCTCTATTCACTGTGCCACCTAGACGCCACCCCCTTTTTGTTTCAACCCTCATTACTGAAAACTTAAAAAAAAAATCATTCCCTAATTCTGCCTTAGTTAAGCAAAAGAAAGCAAACTGAAACCTTCTTTGTTGACTGAGAAACCTCCATGCCTCAGTGTTATACAGTTAACTCTCAACATTTTTGAGTTTAACTTTCAAGACTTCAAAATATTTGCGTGATTTTATTAGTAATCTCATTTTCATTTTTTGCACTGGCAACCACACATTCACTGGTTATGTGTAGTAGAAAAAAAAAAGGCACAATGCATGCAAGTTTGTGGAGCTGCTGGCATCCTATTAGGAGCTTCACTAGTCTTGCTCATGCTACTGTTGAAAAGAGCTCCCCTTGCATTTGTTGCATATCTTCATTATTTGCCTTTAAAATTTAAGTTTTGTATTGCAATTTTATCCCCAAAGTGCAGAGCAAGTCCATTGGGCTCTAAAGCCTGTAGTTTTCTTAGTGAAAAAATAAAGCTGTTAGATAAACTGTGTCCCAGAGAATCTGTTCCAAGTCTGGTGTTAATGAATCAACGATTCATTATATTCACAAAAAAAGAGGAAAGCAACACCCTCAGACTGTCTATCAGACATCATAAAAGGTAAAGTTCAGATTCAAAAGTATTTGTTTTAAGAATTGTGTTGGCTTTACAGTATTTATAGTACTACAGATATGTGTTATGAGAAGTGAATGCTGTCTGAAATGTATATATTTTTTAAAAATTGAGATGTTAGTACAAAAGGTCACAGAATTCTAGGGAATTCCTAGTGAGAAAAAATATTTTGCATGTTACCAATTTTATTTTGTGTATCTCATTTTATGGATTATTTCATGGTTACTGTGTTAGGAAAAGTACATATTATGAGATTAATGTTCTGTAATAAAGGACTGTATACAGAAAAGTATATTTTTAGCAATCTCTAGTGAAAGATTACAGTTTTTGGTGATGGTGGCAACCTAACCCCCTATCTGCCATAGGTTCAATGTGTCAAATTTACATTTTTGACTTTCATGACATTTTCTAGGAATGCTACCCCTGTGAAAGTTGAGGACTGACTTTGATTCTGAATGCAAAAATTTAGTGCAAGGTCTTGTAGTTGTAGAAGGAATACAGGATAAACTAAACCTGTATTGATAACCTGCATGTAACTTTTAAAAATCAATACATAATTTGAATTTGGGGTAGTATTTTTCAGGAGTAGGATTGAGGGCGTTGGAGTACTTTCTTTCTCCTAAAGATGGAATTCATAAAGTGATTTCATTTAATTGAAGGTTCTGCTTAATTGGGAGGCACAGTGGTACAATGAAAGGACTGGTAGATTTGGAGTGAGAAAATGTAAGATCAAGTCACTTAATTTCTCTGAATCTCAGCTTCTGAGCTATATAACAACACTTGTATTACCTACTTCACAGGACTTTGCGAGGATAAAATGAATAAGGTATGTAAAGCATTCTGTAAACTGTAAAGCATTAGAATAACATCAGCTATCTTCATCATTATTATTGCTACAATTACTATGTTCTTGTAATTTATACAAAATAGTCTGTTATTTTTTTCTGATGTGATGAAGGCACTGGATACATCCCTAATATGGCTGAAGGAACAGGTAAATGTGATTAAGCTAGAACATACTGCTGCTGATTTTTCAATTATCTGTGATAACCTGCCCATCATTACCTCCTACTCTACATGCCCAGATAAATCAAGGACAAGCTCCGCTGAGGGTCATGACGGGTTTGCTTTTTGTACTTCTGACTCCTTTTCAAAGACAAATACTGATACTCTGGATGACCTACTGTTTACTGTTTTATTTGATTCTCATCTCTTCTCCCCTATGTGAGATTTGATTCAGTACATTTTGCTGAATGGCTTACAATTATATAATATACAGTAGTACTTAAAGTTGCATTTCAACATCCTAGTTTTGGTGGTAAGTTGACAGATGAATCTGAATGCTATGAGTGATTAATATATGACAATAGGTTATGTTTAAATAGCAAACATCTACTGTTAATGACCACTGATCTCTATATTTAAGTGTTTTAATTCTCGGATTAAAGGTGCTATGAAAGTGCCAAGTACTAAATTACAGATATATTTCTATATATTGAAAGAACTAACACCATTCTTGTTCTCACCATAATAAAACCAAACTTGGGTAAAAGCAAAATTGTCAAAATTAACTGAAATTCTTCACTCAATTTTCCTTATGTACATTTAAATGATTTTATACAGTATCATATCAATCTGAATATAGGTCATTTTAAAAAATGGACTATGCTTTTAAAATCAGAATTGAAAATGAAATAATATATACATAAACACTGACTACAGGCTGCATTCAAGTTTTGTATGAACTAGATATGTGAAAAAAAAGAAGTTTTACATTCAGACTAATTTAAAATTTCACTGCTGAATTCAAACCAATGATAATCACTTCTTTAACAAACCTAAGAAACAGGAATAATAAAAACATGATAGATACCACAAATAATCTAGGAAAAAATGAATTTTTTGCACTATTTGAATAGCTTTAAAAACACACATATATACACACACATGCACTTATACAAATATATATATGTACATATGATAGAGATAAACTTGTATATGGTATTTTACTAATTATTTTATCTCTGAAGTCAGGATATTAAAGACCCCAAACAAAACCATTTGTGACGGAGAGAAGGCATTTATGACTTGCATAGCATATAGCATAGCACAGGTACTTAGAAAATAGCAAAATGACAATATACAACAAGCTATGCAGAAAGTGCCTTTTATCTTTAACAATGATTTCGTAATGCTACCTTAAGGCATAGATCATGTATGTTCTGCCTTATGGAGATTTTTTTGCTGTTTCTGGTTCTAGTAACCAATAGCCTCAATTCTTAATAAGGCATGAAGTTAGCAAGCTGAGTTAATGGAGGGAAATGGCTTTCAAAATTGAAGGAGGAAACACATATATTAGCTATTCTTTTATAGTACTTTGCTTTTCTACCACAGACAAATCAAAACTGGTTTGTGACCAGGAAACAAGTAGTCTTTAATTAGATGCTAATTACTTTCTGCACAATGGGCTACAAAATAAAAATTAAACTATCATAAAAGCTGAATTTTAATTCCAGCCCTAAATGATATAAACTATGCTAATACTTTACATAAGTATTTCACAAATTATCTTGAGAGGTTAGTTAAATCTAATTTACAGAATATAAAAATCTGCACAGCTTCCTTTTCAAATACTTTCAAAATACAACTTGCAAGAGGTTGACAATGATAATATTGCTATTTCAACCTTTTATGAAAGTCTATATTCTTTCTAATAAGGATACAAGAATAATGCATATTGACTTAAAGATGTCTTCTGTACACCTGACAAAATATTGTGCATACTATGATACATTGGACTGTTTTGATTATGAGTATACTTTGGACTAAGTATATTAAAATGGCCAATGGATTCACTTCACGCAGGTCACTGTTGCTTTAACTTATTATATTTTTCAGACCATTTACGAGTGAGTTCCAGATAAATACCTGGTTTGTGAGGCTGGTAATCAAGGTACACTATGTGTTCAGTTCTCTTGGGAATTGCTTTTTCAATCTGAGTCCCTTCATGCCACTCATTAAAGGAGGTGATAGAAATAATATCAGGTTGTACTTGAAGAGCAGCACTGAAAGCAGTTTCAAAGTACTTCCCATTGACTCGGTTCCGAGTGTTGTGGTTGTTCCAGGGCCGGACATTGGTGTCTATGTATCCTGGCCCCACACTTGGGATAAACAGTAAGCTGTTGCTGTCACAAAAGGCTTTTAGGCCTGCCCAGTTGTGATGTGATGAGCCATAAGAAAAGCCATTTGTGGCAAAGTATGTGTAAATTCCATCAAAACCACTTCTCTGAATTTCCAGTTTGTGTCGTTCTTCTACAAGAAGAGCAATGAACAATCCATCATAGGGAGTGTTACGAATACTCAGGGGCCCAGAGGCAGTTAATAGATTGGCCCAGGTTGCTGGCTTTGTGAAATAAGAATCATACACATAAAACATGGGCAGGATTCTGCCTGTGTTGGTCTTATACCTGTAAAAGGCTGGATGGCTTCCATATCTAGAAAATAAACATACACAATACTAATGTAAATGGTCAGAAATAACTAATGAGAGAAAAGTATTATTTTTCTATCAACCCAAAGAGTATTAGGGCATTTTAAATGTTCCTATCTTTCAGCTAAAAGCTGCTATATCATTGTATTTTGAATTTTTCAGAGTAAAAATCAGATCTCAGATATATCACTAAACAAATTATACATAAACAATTCTTAAGCAAACAAGGAAACTAAAATTGATAATATTGTTGAATACTCTACTAGGGCTGATTAGGCTCTCTGTAAGAGCACGAAGTATCTATTATAGTCTCCTATCCTTTGAGGAGAAAAAAAAAATCTCTCCATGTGGAGTGATTTTAAATGAGTACACTACAAATCCTTCAATTTGCATAGCACTCAACATACCATGTTAAGATATATATATTTTTTAAAAGGTAGAACTGTTAACAGTACAGTAATTTGAAGACAAAAATAGTTAAACATATTCTTCTAAAGGAGAAGTCTAAAGAGCTTACTAAGTAAATTAAATGATAAAGACAGTTGTGGCTCTCTTGCATGCCCAACTCTTTGTAAGCCCATTTGGGTTTTCTTGGTAGATATTGGAGTACTTTGCCATTTCCTTCTCCAGCTCATTTTACAGATGGGGAATTGAGACAAATAGGGTTAGGACTTGTCCAGGATCACACAGCTTATACTTCAGGCCCAGCACTCTTTCCACTGTGCCAACTAGTTACCTTATTCCTCGTACTTATACAAAAATTGAATGTTTTAGTCCTTCTGAAATGTTTCACTTTGTTATCTGTGAGATGGTTCACAAATTATAATGGAAAGTCAATTAAGTAGCAAAATAATTTTGTTGTAGACTGTGAAACAACTTCAAATATTATTAAGTAAATAAAAACTTGCTATAAGAGAAGGTAAAAGAGCAAATCATAGTAAAAAACTCACTTGTCTATAATGTACTTGATAATTTTGTGCATACTGTGATCATCTCGATTCTTATATGGTTCAATGTGGAAAGTGACCTGAAAAAAATTAGAATATTAAGGGGGGGGGGTTAAAAATGGAAATTTTCTATGAAGTCCAGAAGTATATTAGGTATAAATTAACTGACTTTCTAGTCATAACTTTCAATGAATGGTATTGAATATTAGTGTCAAATACAGCATTAGCTGCATAAATTAATTACAGATTAAATTAGCAGTAGGCTAACTTGCTATGCTGATACATAAAGCCTGGATCTTTAAGGGGGAAAATTTCTGTTCTACTTTGAAAAAGTTTCAACCACAGAATGCTTCAACCAAAAGCTTGTCTGCTATACTAAAAACAAGAAACAAAACCAAGGTAAATAGTATGTATGCCTACAACTTATGCTAAAATCCCGCACTTAGACTACCATTTGTGCCAAGTGAGGTATACTAGAATTGTAGAGGTATTCTCCTAGTACCATAGTCACTGATACCACATACATCTTTAAAGTCTAAATTGTATTTCGGAAAAAATCTGCAGGGTAGTTTTCAGCCTCCTGAAGCTACTGTAAATAATACAGTAGGGAAAAGAAACTGAAAGTAACAGAACTGCTCCATACAGAGGATTCTATATTATTTGACTAAACAAAGCTTGTCCATTTACTTGCTAATAAAAACTAATTATGGCTGAGGAAAGCTTTACATATTCCATTTCTGTCTAACAATGTAGAGTAAATGCTTTATGTGATATTTCTCTGAAGAGAAATCAGGTCATGAAAACAGATTTTTAAAACAGAGAATGTAAAGATGTACATTTTCATTTAATATTTTATGGACACATCACTAGCAATAAAAACACTTCAGACAATCTAATATACTGAGTTTCACTGTTTCGAATTTTGGGCTTCAGGCTCTATGAAAAAATATCTCCCACAAACTTCACATCATTCTAACATAAAACTCTTTTGTTTTCATTTGCCCAATTAAAGTAAACAGTATTTTACATCAGTCAGTGCTACTAGTTTTCACAGAAGCAATTTTAAAGTTAGACAGCATTGAATGAAAATAATATTAAGCTATAGTTTATGAGTGAAACAGTTAAATTATAAAGGAAAGAATTCTTTTCTGTCCATCATGAACCAAAGTCAGATAATTCTAGCTAGGATTTTTAATTTCCGCAGTTGCTATATTTTTTTTAACTTTAACAGAAAAATTATATTTGAAAAGGGCATAGCTAAAAACCTTAAATTTTACCATTAGAATTAATTAAATATTTTCTATGTATAATGATGTTTACTGTAGCACAAAAGGCAAAATTGACTTCATTTACATTGTGCTTTACTTTGGAGAATCTATAATTTGCAAGGCACCTCAGAAGTAATCTAGTCCAAACTCAGCCTAAAAAAGGAATCTCTTTCAGTATCCCTGAAGAGGTCAGCAAGAGTCAAAGTGTTGAAATGGCTTGGGTTTTAAAGTAGAGGGCCTCAAAATTCTCCATGTTTTGGTCAATGCCATGAGAAGAGCAAGCAAAAAGGTAGCATGGATAGTAAGTCAACAACTATTTATTAAGTGCCTACCATGGGTCAGAAACTGTGTAAGCACAGTTTTAGAATTCAAAGAACGATTTTAAGAAAAAATAGTCCTTACTCTCAAGGAGATCACAGTCTAAGGAGACAACAAGCAAACCATTATGTATAAGCCAGACATAAAGAGGATAAATTGAAAGTAATCAACAGAGGAAAAGCGTTAATATTAAGGGACAATCAGTAAAGGCTTCCCGAAAGTGAGATTTTATCTGAGACTTGAAGGGAAACTAGGAGGCAGAGACAGAGAGAATTCCAGGCAGGCATGGGAGACAGCCAATGAAAATGCATGGAATCAGGACATGAAGTATTATACTGTGTTTGAGAAAGAGCAAAGAGTCCAGTATCACTGAAGATGTAAGAAAATTGGAAAGGTAGAAAGGAGTCAGATACAGTGGGAAGAGTAGGATATTTGGCATCAGGTATCCAGGGTTCTAGCCCTCAGTTCTGGTACTGCCAAACTAAATCACTTTGGTGACTTAGTCACTAATTCAGAGGTTCTATTTCCTCATCAGTAACATAGGATTAATAAAATCAGCTCTACCTTCTAACACTCACAGGTTCTTATGAGATAATGGACCTTTAGCTGTGGCACACAGAACAGGAGAATCTTTAGAGACCTACAGATCTCTGATAAGATTCCAAATACCTTAAGAAATTATAAATGAATAAATCAGGTAGTGGAAGAGCAATAAACTTGGAAATCAGGAGATACAGACTCTTAATTCTGGCTCTGTTGACTCACTCTGCAACTCCTGGTATATTCCTTTAACTTTCCTGGGGCTCAGGCTCTTCAGTGAAGGTACAGAACTAACTAATCTCATGGCCTTTTGAAGCCTTAACATTTTATGATTATGAGAATGAAAAACAAAATTTGAAAACAGAATTGTTCTAGAAATACAACATTATAGCTTCTCTATTATTTTTGCATTACATCAATTCACTGAGTTATCTAAGGTCCATATTGAAGTATACTTTTTTTGTTTCTGTTATCACACACACACACACACACACACACACACACACCAGAAAAATAACAGAAAATGTAACAGCATTCTTCTGACTTTCTGGACTTCAACACCATGCCTCATTTGCTATCTGACCCTGGAATACCCATCACCTATGCTGGTCCCCTTTTCCCACTGGTGAGTACCTCCTGGGGTCTCTGTTTTGTGGAGGGGCACTGGACCTCCCTTTCATTCCCCTGCTGGCTATGCTTCTGACTTTCCAGACTTCAACACCATATATTCTTGGGTACTTCCCCTATTCCCCTTTTTATTCTTTCCAAGTCTCTTTTGCCAGTTGTTTTTTCCCACTGGACTGTAAGCTCCTTGAGGGTGCTTTTTGTTCATATCAGTATCCCAGGAGTATAAGGGATGTTCAGGAGAATTAGCATCTCTGGTGTACGGGCCTGCTGAGTCCTTTTTGTGTCTTGCTCATCCACTTTTGGTGTCCATCTGATTCACCCAACTCCCACCAGTGGCTCCAAGAAGCTGTAACATGTGTAGTGGTCATGGCCTGGTAAACAGTCTTGGCAGTTGGGCTAAACCAGGGCTGAATGTAACCAAAAAGTCTCAAACCTGTCAGTGAGAGAGGGGGATGTCTACTCCAAGAACGTGAAGACTTTTCTCAGTGAAATGGACAGACGAGAACAATTTGTTCCAACAATCATAAAGGCAGTTGAAATAGGTGCTGAGGAGTGCTTAGAGCTTGGTCAGACATCAAAGGCATTAAGGTCATTCACCACATGAAATTTATACACAAGTCAAGCCATCACTTGTGATGTCATTGATCCTCTCTGAAAACAAACAACAGTTTGCATCCCAAGAGTTTAGCATAGTTCTTGATACACAATAAGCGGTAAATAAATGCTTGTTGTTTTGCCTCATTTTGCCTTCTGGTATAGTATAAAAGGGCTTTGGATTCAGTATCACAACAAGTCAGATCAAACCTATTTAGGCCCCTTAGACTATTTGGTCTATCTACTGCAGGCCTTTGGCAAGTTACTTGCTCATTTGTAGAATGGGAATAATAGTATTTGTACTATTGTGTTTTCCAGAATCTCTAGCCATGCCATCTCTACCTGGCTATCACCTCCACTCCTTCCCCACCAAATACTTGGACTCTGCTCCTTGAAACCCCATGGTCTTTGAAAAGTCAGTTTGGTGTTATTTTACTGCATTCCAGACCTTCACAGCACTTTCTGGACATCTTTAGCCTTACAAACTTTTGTATTCCAGTGCCTGGCTTCACACTGTTTTCCAACTCCAATTTTCTTCTCCCATTTAACTGTAAGCCCCTTGAGGGTAGGGACTATTTATCATGCTTTTAATGGTATCCATAAAACCAAAATGGCAGAATAGTAAGAAGAATTATAGTGAGTATAATTCTCCTCTTGCCCCACCAAAACTTCTTCCAAATAGATTTTTAAACTGTGACAAGAAGAATCTTAATGCTGAAATCCAAGAATATCACAAATCATTTTTTTCAACCCAGGAGAGATACAGAAAGGTCTATGGGATCAGGGTGTGGCCAGAAGCATACCCTACTTGGAGCACTCTAGCACAAAAGAAGAGCTTGTGCACTTGGGCAAGAAGAGGTTTCTGAACCATAAAAGAGTATCTTGACTTTGTGGGCACAGTATGTGGAAACAACTTAGGGAGCAGGGCACGGAAGAAGGAAGAGGAAGAGGGGAGGAGAAGAGAATGGGGGAGAGAGGGAAAGGCAGGAGGGAGGGAGAGAGACATACAGAGAGGGTTCTGTTTCAAAACAGAGGGTGTATATCTATGTGTGATAATACTGCAAAAGAGATTGAAAATGGGTCAACCGTAGGAAGAGAATCACAACTGAAAAATGCCAAGAAAATTCATGAAGAATGTATTCAGAAGGATGGGGTAGTCAATATTACAGAAGTCTATCAGAAAAAGTCACTGGATGGAGTAATAAAGAGATCCCTTCAAGGGTTTGTGGGGATGGGGAAGGGGAGGAATAAGCATTTATTAAGTATCTATTATGTGCCAGGCATTATGCTAAGCACTTCACAAATATTTTCTCATTTGATTCTCACAATGCTGTGAGGTAGGTGCTAATACCCTCAATTTTACAACCGACGAAACAGGCAGACATGCTAAATAACTTGCCCAGAATCAAAAACCAAGTAAGCGTTTGAGGAAGAATTTGAACTCAGGTCTTTCTGAATCCAGACTCAGGGCTCTATCTTCCAGCTTCCTCACTATACAACATCTGGTGGTGAAGTCATAATGTTAAGAAGTCCATGGGAAGTGAGAAACTTGCAGCAACAAGTGTAGGCAGCTTTTTCAATCTAAGATTCTCATCATAATGCTGGTACTTAAAGAGGTTAGATGGAAACTATTTAGAAAATTTACTTATACAAAGTATGTCATTCTTTGATGAGGTCAGTTAGATGAAGTATACCTAAAAGTCTCTTCATGTTTTGGTTTAGTGTTTATGTTCTGTAGTTTTTGCACTGCACAAGCTACTATTATAAATTGAGAAGTTTTACATGTTTGCTTGTTGATAATAATGGAATCTTAGATTCTTCTCACGTAGATCAAAACTGCTATTTAGAAACTAAAAACTAAGTGCTTATTCTGTGACTCAAGAGTTGTTAAAATGCCTAATGTCTGAGAAAAATTTTCTTCAGTTTTTCCTCTCCTGAAAATCAGGTAGCACTTGTTGGATAATTAGGATTCAAGGGACTGAGCACAAGTGTTATATGTTGACATGTAAAGCTGAAACTCCAAGTTCCAACTGAGTTCTTAAGCATTTGAACAAGAAGTAATTGTAAGCAAAACACTTCTGTCATTTAGATAATGATGAATGTATACCACATCCCTCATTTTAAATGAAATTCTACACTGAGCTGAAGACCAACAAACCTCTTTCTACAGACCTTCTCAAGTCTCAAGAATATCAGCTGAACCCACAAGATTTGCAGTTTTAAGTACAAAGCAACTCTAAGCTTATTACGTTATTGCTTATTACATTATATGTGGCATTTATCACATACAGGTTTCTCTAGTCCCAACCTAGTATGAGTTATTATAGTAGAGAATAAATGCTAAACGTGGAGGACCTACATTCAAATACCAACTCTGCTATTTGCTGAGCTTAGGGGGGATGGGGTGTTCAGGGAGAACTAGCATCTCTGGTGTGATGGTCTGCTGAGCCTTTTTAAGTCTGCTCATCTACTTTTGGTGTCAACATTTCATCCAACTCCCTCCTGTGACTCTAAGAAGCTGTAGCAAGTACAGCAGCCATACCTTGCTAAAAATGTTTTGGTAGATGGGCTATACCAGGCGAAGGGTACCCAACAGGCCTCAAACCCATCAGAAAAGCCTTCCAAGTGAAAACAAAAGAACTGAGGAGCAGAGAGACCACAACAGCAGCCAGATCAAGTGCTTGACTTGAGACCTCTGGCTCAGAAAGAGCAGACCTTCACCCAACTCTACCCACCTACCCGGCCCCTCTCCTGTCCTTGCTGGGGGAAATAGATACCCTTCTTAACTCCT
Organism: Pseudochirops corinnae; assembly: GCA_028646515.1. Taxonomy (NCBI): domain Eukaryota; kingdom Metazoa; phylum Chordata; class Mammalia; order Diprotodontia; family Pseudocheiridae; genus Pseudochirops; species Pseudochirops corinnae. The sequence continues at coordinate 122,537,396 of CM053586.1, forward strand.
TCCCTTCCCCACATCTGCCAGTGAATCAAATTCACATTATGTAAAAATTACCTCTATGGAGAGGTCTGTACTTTATTATGTAGGTCCTTTTATATTTACCTTATGCAGGATTTCACTTTATTTATAAAAGACTTACTTCTAAGTCAGTTGTTTAGATCTTGCTATAGAACTCCCCCAAAGAAAAATGCTAAATTTGCTTGTTAGAGTCTCAGGGAGATCCCCCTAAAATATTTACTGTATAAAGTAGGTTAGGTATAGTAGTATATAGTACTACAGAAACTAACCACCTTATGTGTTTCCATGGGTCTTCTGGCAAAGCTAACAATACAAAAGTTTCTGGCCAAATCTAGCTCCCTGTGAAACTACTTCTAGAATAATGGGGAAAGTGCCAAAAGAACTGCATATTCTCCAAAAAGAGAAGAGATGTTAGGCAAAACAGCAAAGAGGTAACTCTGATGGGAAAAAAAGAGAAGGAAAAAAGAAAATGCATAACAAAGCACCAACCTACAAGCTGTGAATCTAAGGGCATGGGTGATAGGGGAGGTAGAACCTGGACTTCTCCATATCACAGTGGACTATGAGAGGGGGAAGTGAAACTCATTTCCATAGTCCAATCCGGGATTGTGGGAAGAGGGGGAAAATGGCCTGTGTAGTCCTTTCTAAAACAGTTGAAGGAGACGGACCTGAGTCTGGCTCCATCCATATTATAGTATGGAACTTCTCCAAGGGGACAGAGGCCCACCCCACCTAGGGCTTATGGAGGGTGCAAGACACAAATACTAAGAACCCAAACATTCTACTCTGAACCAAAATTTCGTTGGTATCTAAACATAAGACTGCTGGAGGGGACAGGAACAAAAAGCCAGGCCTGCTGGCTACCATACTCCAGGTCTAGGACTGAGAGTTAATCTGGCTCCTTCTAGCTCTCCACTTATATCCCAGTTCTGCACTGTAGAACTGGAGTGACAATGACTCCAATAACTTCAGAGGCAAGAAGAGTTAAAAAAAAAAATAAACAAGGAGGGTAGCCTTCACTAGACATCCCTAATGTAGAGATTAAAGACAAAGGCAAATAGAAGAAAATTTTTAATACAAGGAAGAAATGGTATGGAGAATTTTGAGATAAAATGCCAGAAGAAAACTAATCCATGATAATTACCTGTAGAACCCAGAAACAAGAAAGTACTGGCTACAATGATACCAAGAACAGATGGACAAAAATAAGCAAGAGTTGAAGCAAGAAATGAAAAATCTTAAAACACCAAGTGGAAAACATTACCTAAGTACTGGACACCCTGAAGAATAGAATGGAGGAAAAATAAATGTGAAAATTCAGTGATTCAATTCTAGGAACACTTGAGAGCAGGGGCTGTTTTTTGCCTTCTTCATCTCCAGGGTTTAGTACATGCTTAGAAGATAGCAGGTGTTTAATAAATGCTTATTGACTCACCAAATCATTCTTCTCAGCTCCCTAAGGCTGGTAATTCAGTGACCTGGACTGACTAATTTGTTTTTCTCTTAGCAACTGTGGCTTCTAACAAGGACATCTTAAAATCAACATGTCCAAAGCTAAACAAATTACCTTTTCCCCCAAAACCTCCCCCCTCTTTATACCTTTCCTATTACTGTCATCTCGGTTCTCAGACACAATGTCATCTCCAATTCCTAAAGTTATTCCTAGTGGTTTCCCTCTGTTGATTCCAATTTATCAAGCATGAAGTGCTCATGTTACCTCCCCATTAGACTATCAGCTCCTGGAAATCAGGAACTGTTTTTTGCTTCTTTGAATCCCTAGTGCTTAGTTCAATGCCTACCACGTAGTAGGAACCTAATAAATGTTTGCTGACTTCATCTCTGACCAGCTGTAAAACTAAATGTAGTATCATGCATTATTCTTTTAAGATAGTGTGTGTGTAAAATTAAAAAAAAAAAGATAAATAGGTTTCTAATGATGCTCCCCTCAATTTTATTTTTATTTTCTTTCCACTCAGATATTACACAGAAATGGAGGTATAAAATGGCCCATCTGTCCTGCTAACCCTCAACTTTACCATTCATTTCATCTACTCCTAATCTTAAGCTGTAATTGTAATTCTGTAAATATCCTTTTCATTTAAGTTTATAGTTCTGTAGATTTATAATTATACTATCTCCTTTTCTAAAGGTCTACTCAAGTCTTTAACTTCTTTCCTATATATCTTTGTTAGATTTGCTCAGATTTGAAGCAGATACACTGAAGTTGTAAACAACTGTTATTCACTGTTTACTTCTCATAGTAACTTAATTAACTTTTCCTTTTCACTACTTAGATGCTAAGTCATTTGGTGCATATATATTATCTATAATGCCTTTTAGTATATTCTAGTTTCCTTATTTATCTTTTTTTAAATTTTTTTTATTTTCCTTTTTTTTAAATTTTATTATAGTTTACATCATTCATTACCACAAGATTTTGAGTTACATATTTTCTCCCCCTCTTTCCCCTACGTACCACCCCAAAACAGCCATCCCAGTGTGTCCCCCCTCCCCCAGTCTATTCTCTCC
>CM053586.1:122540439-122576547 GCA_028646515.1 Pseudochirops corinnae
CAACTGGAACTTGAGATACACAGGCACTGTGGTTGGGAGATCCATCTTGCCCTACCAAAAAGTGACATAGGAGAGAATAGACTGGGGGAGGGGGGACACATTGGGATGGCTGTTTTGGGGTGGTGGGGGGGGGAAAGAGGGGGAGAAAATATGTAACTCAAAATCTTGTGGAATTCTTCTTTACAACTTGACTAATGTTTAATGTGAAGGTATATGTAGAACCTATATTTGATTACATGCCACCATGGAGGGGAGAGAGGAGGAGAGGGAGGGAGAGAAAATTTGGAAATCAAGGGATTGTGGAACTGAATGTTATAAACTAAAAGTAAATAAATAAATATTTAAAAAAAAAAAAAGAAGAAGAATACCCAGATAGTAATGCATATAATAAAGATAGCTAACAGGGAATTAGATAAGATAAGAAGACTACATTCCCAATCAACAGGAATGAGTGTATAGTGAGGAATTTGATAACTGAGTTTAGCAGTAAAAGGCAGAAGAGATAGGATAGTCTGAGGGGTTATTGGGGACAAATGAAAGTCGGTGTTATCCCTTTGTAATGCTAGAGAAGATCTGGGTATAATATATGTAGGCAGAGGTAAAGAGACCAGCAAATGGTGAGAAAAAGAATAGGAATGACTGGATAAGCTTACAGAAAAGATTCTATGGGATAAAGGTTCAAGTAATAAAAGTCAAACACAGTAAAGGGAAGAGTCATAAAGGAAGCAAGATATAGGCAAAAATATGGAGAGGTTTTAAGATACAAAGTACAAAAATGAAGAAGCTTATGAGAGGCGGCCTCAGTTTTCTCAGTAAAAGCAAATGAGGTCATCTACTATGAGGCATGGTTGAGAGAACTGAGTTGGAAGCCTGATGAGAAGACACATGAGTAATGCTACAGTCTAGATTCCAGAAAAGAGGGCCCAGCTGATGATGTCAGTTCCACTGTACTCTACCTTGGTAAAACCACTTCTGAAATGGAAAACCTGAATCCACGTCATTGGAATATGAGCTGAAAGGACTCGAGATATTTATCTTTAAGAATATGACAGGGAGTAGCATGATCACTGTTCTCAAGTATTTGAAGGGTTGTCATATAGAAGAAAAACGGGACATGTTATATTTGCTTCACAGCAATACATACATTTTGTAGAGAAAGATTTGGGGGATATTAAGAAAATCTTAATATCCACAAGAGCTCTCCAGAAATGGAATGGGGTTGTCTTGAGAGGCTGTGAGTTCTTCATCACTGGAAGCCTTAAATTGAGGGAAAGATGACAACTTCAAGGTTTCACACAGAGATCACTGCTCAGGCACGGACTGAACTTTAGACTGCAGGTGTCTCTTTCAGCTCTTGAGATTCTACACGTAATTCTTATATTCTGCATAGAATTGCAGTTTCTCATAAATTTATATCTTCCATTAGATTGTAATCTCCATAAAGGCCATATTTTATTTATCTTTTTATCTCCGTTCCCACACTGCTCTTAAAGATAGAAAATTAACCAAAAGAAAAAAGTATTCCTTAACCAAGTTTTCAGGGAAAAAAATATTTCTATTGAATGAAAAAGAAATCCCTCTGTGAGGCATGTAAAACCCTTCACACCCCACCACAATCAGCAAGTATTTATGAAGGACCTACTTGTGCCAGGGATCATGCTAGGCATTGGAGATCTAAGTACAAAGGATGAAATAATCCTTCTTCATAATGAGTTTACATTTTAATGAAGGTAGATAACAAGTATACATTATTCCCACATATACACAGCATAGACACAAAATTATTAAATATAAAGTAGTTGGAGAGGGAAGGCAGTAGCAGTTTGAGGGAAGAAGAAAGGTCTAATGCAGATAATAGTACCTGCTTGTACCATAAAAGGAAGACAGGGCGTCATTCTATGAAGCAGAGGTAAGGAAAGGAAGACATTCTAAGAATATAGAACCGCCTGTGTTGAAAGTACAGAGATAGGAGACGGAGTATCAGTGAGGGGAAAAAAAGGGGTCAGTCTGGTTAGGTGTTAGAGAGCAAGAACAACTGAGCAATGCCCCATAAAACTGAAAAAATAAGTTGGGAACAAGTTGGATGTCTTTAAAAAAGGTGTATATAAAGAAAAGTATATATTTTATCCTACAGACAACAGGGAGCCAGTGGAGTTGAGGTAATAGACAAATTACAGTCAGATCTGCTCTTAAGGAAAATTAATTTGGTAGCTGTAGGTAGGATGAACTGGAGTAGACAGAACTCTCGGGGAGTTCAATTAGGGGGCTGTTGCAATAATGTAGGGGAACGGTTAGAAAGGCCTGAATTAAGGTGGCAGCTGTGTGAGTAGGGAGGAGGTAAATTCTAGAGATGTTGTGAAAGTTGGGGAAAAAAAAAACATTAAGAAACTGACTATTCTTCATTCTCACTGAGTACTTCATGTACTCCACAATCCAGTCTGTTTAGCCTTTTTTACTGTTTCTCATAAACAGTACTTTTTTTTCCCCATTTCTGTGTTGTTGTACTGCTATGCAACATCATGCCTGGAATGTACTTCCTACCACATCTCTTGAAATACCTTACTTCCTTCAAAGCTCAGCTCAAATGCCACCTTCAACATGAACCTGATCTACTCAGTTGCTAGTACTTTCCTCATCTAATTATCATGTTGAATCTATTTTGCATATACCAATATAAACAAATATATCTCCTAATAGACTATAAGCTCCTCAGGGGGAGGAAAGTGTTACTTTGTCCTTGCATTCCCAGAATGCCAGGCATATAGCAGGCACTTAATAAATACTTGTTGATTAAGCAGTTGATTGAATGCAATGGACTGGGAGATAGTGGGTATCTGCAAAGTTGTATGCAAAGCAGCATGGAGACATTTAGCCACAAAGAGTAAAAATTCCCTTTATTTATCAAGTTAAAGTTTCTCTCAGAAATTAAATCTGAAACACTGGATAGCTAAGTCCTGTGAACTCCTAGTATACAAAATTTTGGAGAAAAGATCCTAGAAGGTATATTTTCAATTGCATTATCTTGATGCTGAAAGGAATATCAGCATCCAAAGGATGGATAAAAAGGCCCAGAGGTCTTCACTGCCAGCTCTTTCAGAAGTCCTTTTTATGCTGCATTGCATCATGCACCAGCCTGAATGCACTTCAGAAAATTTAAAACAGAAAAACTATGAGCTCTGATAGTACAGGCAACAATATGGAAAGGGTTTTAAACTTACCTGAGAGGCAGAGGTATATCTCACACAACGAATACATAAATAAATATAAGCTTATTACAAATGTAATTATTCCACAAGAGAACTTTAAGGACAGCATCAAATTAGGTGACATTTAATAAGTGACATTTAAACTTGAAAATGTAGTTCAACTAATTATATTTTCCATTTCTACCATTTCATTTCATGGTTTTCAAAGTCACTAGGTCCAGAAATTAGAATTCTGACCTTTTGAAAGAAGGGATATGATGATTTTAACATGTAATCCAATGCTGATTTCTAGTTATAGTTTTTGAAAGTGGTAACTATGATGGACAAAAGAAATGAAGAGAAAAAGTTAAAATAATTTTTAAAATTGTAAAGTAGAAATACTGAGGTTTTTCTAGTTAAATAAAAAATAGTATCTTGCTGATAACACTAGAATAATTACATGACAGTACAAAAGATGATGTAACACGTGTCTAACCCTCGATATAGGAATTAAGGGGTTTCAAAACTGCCATTACTGGGGTGGCTAGGTGATTCAGGGAATAGAGCAGCAGCCCTGGAGTCAGGAGGACCCGAGTTCAGATCCAACCTCAGATGCTTGACACACTCACTAGCCATGTGACCTTGCCTTCCAAAAAGAAAAAAAAAAAAAAAAAGCCTAAAAAAACCCCCTGCCATTACTGTCTAATAACAAGACTACAATACAATACATTGGACTTGAGGCCAGGAAAAGTGGGGTTGTAATCCCACCTTGAACACTTATTATCTATGTGGACCATAAGCAGGTCATTTCATCTAAGCCTTAGTTTCCTAATGTGTAAAAAGAGGAAGTTGGAATCAATGACGTCGAAAGCACCTTCCACCTCTAAGCATATGACCTTATAATTCCATGACAAGAAAACAATTCAAAGACACTGGGGCTGGAAAGAAGCTCCAGAGATTATTTTAATACCTACAGTCAAGTAAGTAAAATATTATCTCCATTTTTAAAGATGAGGTAACTGAGACCCAGAGAGGGTAAAGGGCTTGCTCAGGCTCACAGTAAGTGATGGAATACTGTAGGAAAGAGCTATTATTTTGGTAGACAATTACTGAATCTAAAGTCATTGTAATTTTAAATCATGTATTTTAATCTAGTTTAATGAAACATTTATGCTTATATTTTATCCACCATACTTTGGCTAGAAATACACAAGATTCTGAAATGAAGTTAAAACACAGAGTCCCCAAATGTGAAAGCAAAGTATCAAGCTGACCTTTGTTATATTTACACTGATAGAAATTCTGTGATAGCACAGTATAATTCACTCATATTGCTGTTCAATGAAAGGATCAAATGAAGAATATTTCTATCCAAGAAAACTACACTTTAAAATTAGAGTCAAAACTGGTTCAACCCCCAGTTACTGAAAAAGCCTTCAGTCAAGGCCTTTTGCACTTCAGAGAATGTCTATTACAATAAGATACCATTTGACCATCTAGATCTAGAGCCAGTCATCCTAGAGAATGAAGTCAAGTAATCCTTAGGAAGTACTTGCTTAACAATAAGGCCAGCAGAAGTGATAGAATTCCAGCTGAGCTGAAACCCTAAAAGATGCTGCTGCTAAAGTGCTGCATTCAATATGGCAGCAAATTTGGAAAAATACAACAGTGGCCATTGGGTTGGAAAATATCAGTTTACTTCCCAATCCCAAAGAAAGGCAATGCAAGGAATATTCAAATTACTGAACAACCCTGCTCACTTCACATGCCACCAAGATTATGTTCAAGATTTCGTAAGGGAGGCTTCAGCAATACTAAGAATTACCAGAAGAGCAGGCTGGTTTCCAAAGAGGCAGAGGAACTACAGACCAAATTGCCAAAATTTACTAGACTATGAAGAAAGCAGGAGAGTTCAAGAAAAACATCTACTTGTGCTTTATCACTACCCTAAAGCCTTTGACTGTATGAATCAAAATGAAATGTAGCAAGTCCTCAAAGAAATGGGAGGACCAGATCATCTTACTTGTCTCCTGAAGAACTTGTATTTAAGCCAAGAAGCAACAGTTAGAACTGAATATGGGACAACTGATTGGTTTAAGATTGGAAAAGGAATATAGTAAGGCTCTTATTTTGTCACCTCGTTTATTTAACTTATATACAGAGCACATCATGTAAAATAAATCAAAAGCTGGAATTAAGGCTGCCGGGAAAAATATCAACAGATATATTGACAACATCACTGTGATAGCTGAAAGCAAAGAGGAATTAAGAAGCCTTTGGATAAGGGTGAAAAAGGAGAGTCTAAAATCTGGCTTGAAGCTTAACATAAAAAACCAACCAAACAAAAAAACCCTAAGATCTTGGCAACTGGTTCCATCATTTTCTGGCAAACAGATGGAGAAGAAATGGAAGCAGTGTCAGATTTTATATTCTTGGGCTAATAGATCACTGCAGATGGCAACTGCAGCTGTGAAATTAAAAGATGCTCCCTAGAATAAAAGCTATAGCAAATCTGCACAGCATATAAAAAGCAGAGATACCACCTTACTGACAAAGGTCTGCACAGTCAAAGTTTTGGTCTTTCCAGTAGCAATGTAGGGCTGTGAGATCTGGATCATAATTAATTCAGAGTATTCACTTAGAAGGTCAATACTGAAGCTTTTTGGCTTTTGGCCAAATACTTTTGGCCACATAACGAGAAGACGGGACATATTGGAAAAGACCCTGATGCTGGGAAAGATAGAAGGCAAAAGGAAAAGGGGGATGAGATGGATAGATAATATCATGGAAACAACGAACGCGAACATGGACCAACTTTGCGAGATTGTGAAGGAGAGCAGGGCTTGGCATACTATATCACATGGAGTCATGAGAGTTGGACACAACTGAACAACAACAACTACCTGGATCATAGTAATCTCATATCACTCCATTTTATTGTGCTACTATAGTAAGGCAGGTTTCATGGTTTAGAATGACATGTCCCTGGTTTAGTGAAGTAAGGGAAAGTAATAGCAGCAGGGAGGGACTAGAAATATCTGGCAAAAAAAAAAAAATTGGGGCATTTAAACAAGATGAGTCACAGAGCTAAAAGGAGGGGTATTTGGACTGAAAATAGGGTCAATGCCAGAATCAAGACAGGAGGCTAAGTAAAAAGCAAAGTCTATAGTCAGACTTAAAGGTTCAATATCCAGGTGGACAACATGGATCAATTTGGCATTTAATCATCAAAATGTTATACTGAAACACCACTTCTGGGGTTGTATTCCAAAGAGATCACAGAAGTGGGAGGAAGACCCATATGTACAAAAATATTTATTGCAGCTCTCTTTGTGGTGCCAAAAAACTGGAAATTAAGGGGATGCCCATCAATTGGGGAATGGCTAAACAAATTGTGGTATATGAATGTAATGGAATACTATTGTGCTTTAAGAAATGGGGATGAGATGGACTTCATATTTACCTGGAGAGGCTTATATAAACTGATGCTAAGTGAGAACAACAGAACCAGGAGAAATGTGTACACAATCACAGACACATCATATATGTGATGACCAACCTTGATAAACTGGACTCTTCTCACTTAGCAATGCACAGCCATAAGACAACTCTACAAGTCTCAGGATGGAAGGAGATACCTACATTCAGAGAAAGATCTAGAAAGAACAGTTTAAATGGAGACTGAAGCAACCTACATGCTATTGCTCTTTTCCATGTTTGGTTTTGTTTCCTTTTTCCCATTGTTCACTCCATTGTTACAACCCTTCTATCCAACCAGATTAATGTCCAACGTGAAAGTATTTGCAGATTCTATACTCGACTGCATGCCACCATGGGTGGGGGAGAAAGAAGGGAAAAAACTTGAAACTCAAAGGGACTCTGGAACTGAATCTTGTAAACTAAAAGTAAATAAACAAATCAATAAAAAAAAAATGTTATACTGAATATTTTAGAGGCTTATAATGCTTTTTAATGTGTGTCCCTGAGTGGGCAGCCTCATCCTTGAGCTTTCTCTACATTCGGCTCTATTGGTTACATTCCACTGCCATTGCTATTGCTGTCGCTGCTGTCCATAATCATGTGAATAAGAAATAGTCTCTATTAGAATAAATATAGCCGTGGAGAGCAGTAGCAAAAAACAAGTTGGTAAAAATCCTTGGGTCTCTAGGACAAAGAGGCAAACAGTACCACCACTACAAAGATTATATCGTTTTAGGTATCTGTAAAGACCTAATTTAAGTTTTTATAGTCTAAAATTTGATCTGCCAGGAATCTCCCACTCATAACTCACAAACTAATTAACCATCTATAATGTTTATTTTTCATAAAACCAATTAATATTAGGCAGAGAATGTTTACATTTTGACAGTCTATCTAAATGATTTACTAATTTGCAATAAATGAGAATAAGATATATCGTGTCAAATCAAATCATATCCTAATCAGCATAATAGTTATATTGGTGATAAATCATGATGGATTAATGGTTAAGATAAAAGTAATGGTTAAGATAGAAATAACTGCACTGCAGACGAAAAATTTGAGTAAATTATGCTCATATGCTTTGGAAAAACAAAGAAAAATCATCTAGCTATTAGTCAATAAACATTTATCTAAAAGCAACAGACTGGCCCAATGAATATACAAACCCTAAATTTTTCCTCATCAAAAAATGAAACCATAAAATAATCCTTCTAGAAAAAAAACACAGTTTAGTTTGTATAAAAATCATGTTAAGACTAAGCATTTTCTCAATTCAACTTAGTGCTCACAGCCATGAAAAACCAGAGCCTGAAGTGTCCTATAATGAAGAGTTCTACATGGCTGCTACTCTTTGTAACATGGAAAACAAAAATTTTTTCCCAGAGTATTTGTGCTATCTAAAATTAATAAGATTAACTGTTTCATGATATAGCATGTACTGTACTTCAAAATTATATTAGATCTTGGGAAAAAGTGATTTTTTATTTTTTCATTAACTTGTCCAAAGACTGGGACTCTAATCTTTCCACATCTGATTCAATTCTGGGTCCTTTGCAATGTTCATGCATACAAAACAAAGTCCTTTGTTCATTATCCTTTTACCTTAGCTCTACAGGGAGTTTTTGGTTCTTTTAAATTATAAGACTACCTATCTTTTCATAATGAGTGTCTACACCAAGGTTTTTCAATATTTTGTTGTTATTATCATGTATTGCTTTGGCAGTGTAGTAAGGCCTAAGGCCTCCATCTCAAAAATCATGTTTTAAAGTGTATGATGTAATATACACAGAATTACAAATGATACCAATTATATTGAATTAGTTATCTAAATATAAAAAACTGTAAGTTGTCAAATCTCAGGCTAAGAACTCCTGTGCTAAATAAGGGTCAAAATGTGAGAAAAAAAGGCTTGTAAAAAGGTTGGTTTTTTATAAAAGGATGTCCTCTATAAATTATTCCAAAACACATCATCTCTTCTTCCCCAGCCCCCACCAAAAGAAAAAGAAACCTGATATAAATTAATATGTTCTTGTAGGAGATAACAGAGGGCTATTTAAACATAATCACTTAAGAACTTCCTCATCCTCATCCATTATTAAGGAAGTGGGAAATGAAAAAAAAAGTTAAAAGAAGTTAAATTTGGATACAAGGAAAATTCTTTATAATACAGTAGTCATTAAAAACAAGTTTAAGAAAATGAAGAGTGCCAAATTAAAAAAAAATCATATGTGGTATCTTATGGACATTAGTGTATTTCTTCTAGGGTTAGAGGGCTACAATATATTAAATCCACTACCTCTTAAAACCAGGAGGTTTAGGTTTATCTAAGTGCCTGTTGACCTATTTTCCCCTCCTATCAGTTGCTGGTACCTAAAGGTTTGAAATGGACAAATTGCCTACCTTGTTCCTACCTATTTGGTTAGAAGGAACAAGGAAAGATATAAAAGCTCAGAAAATAAAGGGGAAAAATTACTATTTTTTTTTCATTTCAGAATGATGAATAAATAAAATAAAAGCTTGAATGATGAAATGCTAAAAACCTTTATGATAGAGGAACCTGGCTATTCGTAAAATTTAGACTAATAATAAGATCTGGATGTAATTACATTATCAGACCATAATACTGTATATTGAAGAAGTAATAAAGAATAACTTACAAGATGTATTTCTGTTTCTATTAACATTACTATTTTCATTTCAGGTTATGACAATTTAAGATTTTTACTGCTTATATCCTAAAACAGAGCTCATGTTCAGGCCCCAGATTATCATGGTGAATAGAAATTTCATCCTGATAGCCTGTATTTTTGACAGTAATAATTATATGATAGCAAAATGAATACAGAAAGATTCAAGTTCCAATAGTAAGCCTCATACATTAGGGTATTCAAAGTATTCTAATAGCATGAGATCCTCTCAAAAGGGAGAAGAACCAACTGTCCTGCTCATCAAAAGGACAAAAGAGGAGTTACCTAGATCTATCACTTTCACCTCCTGGGGCTGCTGTTGCTTGTAGAGGAGAGATGGAGTTAATACTATGCCTCAGGTATTCAAATGGCCAAGTCAAGGTACGAGGCATAGTGGTAATGGTGAATAAAAGTAGGGGAAATCACAGATCTTGGCAAGCCTGTTAAAAACCATAATTCACACTGCAGAGAAGTCAAGCTTATTTCTTCACCACCACCTGCTTTCCCTCAACAAAAAAACAAAAACAAAAAACAAAAACCCAACAAAATAAAAACTCAATCATCTTTATTTTCTAAACATCCCAGCTGTCCTGACTTCCCTATACCATTTTTAGTACTGAATGTGAGGATTCTACCATTTGCTACTCATTCTCCCCAAAGCCAGCAAATCACAAAGAGTGTATAAACTTCCCAGGGCCCCCTAACTTTATCCTGGAGGATCCTATATTGAGTTTATAATGTTCCTTTTAAGAGGCAAATGTTTTTAACAGATATTCATAATCTCAAAATATTTAACTGTTGATATTACAATACTATAACAAGAGTTTGAGGACAGATAGGCTAACACATATGTCTGCCTAGAATGTGTTTAATACTTCTCATAATTAATTCTTACCTTTACTCTGGAACCCCCAGATTCTCTGAGAGTTCCAAGTTGTTCTTCCCTCCACTTAAGCAAATCCCTAAGTTTTATAGATTTTATTTTAGAGAATGGTGAAATAAAAATTGAGATTTCCATAGCAGCCAAATTAAAGAATAATTATTTACTTTGCAAAATAACACATTCAAAAGGAATACTTTGAAGCAACCTGAATTAGAACAACTCAAATTCACATTAGAAAACTTTTTTTTCTGGTCACCATCAACTTTCTATACAAAACTTTTAACTAGATCAAGTAAAAAGAGGCAGCATTAGCTAAGTTGAAATTTATTACTACTACCTTCCCTAGCACAATATTAAGCAATTTTTGGAATAGCTAAAATGAAAAGAGTAGGAAAAAAATGGAAAAGAAACAGAAGAGACTGCATAATTAACAGCACTGCTTAAAGGTGCTTTTCCTTGGGTTTTGAGAAAGCTGACTAAAAGCCAAAAGGTTTCAATTTGGGTTACGGTCACAACAACAAACAGTAACACACTTCAAAGGTTTTAATCACGAAAGCCCAGAGAGGTAGATAAGGCGAGTGTTATCCCTTCTAAGATATCACAGGATCAAGAATTTAGGCTTGAGAGGGTACTTGGAAATCATCTAGTCTAACCTCATAATTTTACAGATAAAAAGACTCAGATCCAGAGAGATAAGTGGTCTGCCTAAGGTGAAATAGCTGACAGCATTGGATTTTGACCTGGCTCCCTCCTGTAATTCCATATCTGGTCTTCTTTCCACTGTACCATGAGGAACTTAAGTAACATTAAATGATTTGCCCAATGTTACTGTTAGAACTGTGATTAAAACTCAGGTTTCCTATATCTAGGTCTAGAAATCTTTCTACTATCCCACAGCTGCCTTTAGGCACAAAGATGCCTTATAAATTAGAATATGATTACCAAGATCTAAGGTCTAATTATCAATATACTAAAAGAACCAAATCAAAATAACCAAAAAAGTCATTACCAATTGAAGCCGAGCGCATTTGCCTCATATGAGTCTCTATGACGTAAGGGTCTCTGGAGCTGTAAGTTCCCAATTCAGGGTAAAAGTTGGACCCAATGTCATCTGGAGGAATGTGGTTGCCTTCTGGATAATTTTTAGCAACTTTGGGATCCCAGTGTGGTAAGATGGGGTGGTCCCAATGTAAATATTTACCATCAAATTGTGGATTTCCATACCAACTATAGTAAAATACATGAAAATTATAATTAGGGGATGGAAGCTCTTCCATGTTCATCTCAGGCATCAAAGGCATTTTTAGGCTATTGGCAGCAACACTCTTTATATTTTTGCTGCTTGTTATACTATCATCCCTGGCACCATTTGGCACGTCAGGCTTGGTTTCCAAGTGGATTTTGTGTTGACGAAGTTCTGGTAGAAGGTCAAGTCCAAATGGATCCCCAAAAACAGCTCTATCAGGTCTCAGAGTTTTCAAAGCCATCATCAGGGAGCAAATAAACAAAATAAAAAGTGACAAAATGATGCATGTTCTTCTTCGAAATCTTGCCATGATGACATTATTTTAGAATCCAAAGTGACAAATGTCCAGCTGCAATTTATTAAAGAAAAAAAAATTAGCAAACAGTATTAACAATACTTTACTACATAATTCAAATTTTAAAATATATTCTTTAATATTCACAGTACTAAGAAACTCAGGAAAAATGTGTAAATACTAATTTTAAGTACCAATTTTGATGAAGGTCTGAGACTTAAGCTTTAACATGAATTGTAAAAATAGCCTGGAGCTGTCAGTTTCATTTAAATGCTAATTAAATTTAGTAAGGATAAAGTCAAGTCCATTTAACTTTTTAAATATAGACTACTACTAAGACAGAAGAAATCCTATTATCTATGTGTGCTAAAATTTCCCAAGTATTATTTTTAACAGGAAGATCTAATAATTAATTAACAGAAACTACCTATAGGTTAATTAAGTTTGTATTCAAAACCCACATCAAAAGGGATTACTCTGTATCTTTCTTCTAAAGAAGAGTCTTCACACTCTATAAATGAATATGTTCAAGGGAAAGGATAGCCTTTTAAAAAAAAAAAAGAGAAAAAAGGTGAAAGAAAGGTATTAGGTTCCTGATTTCTTACTATCAAGTGTTCAAGTCTCAATGAAAAGCACTCCTAAGAAATGGGTAATAATTAAATGTTCACAATTTAAAAGTTTTTACAAATAATTTTTCAGTATGAAACTTTTAAAGTTCCAAGTGTTAATAATTTAGGGGGAAGAAAGTTAGCTGATAGCAAACCATTTTGGAAACTGTAATTTTGTTTTTTGCTGTAGAGGTTCACAAAAAGCGTATTTACTCACTGGCTATGTAGGACTTACTATATATATGTTCTAAACTAAGAAAGCAGTTAATCATTTGATTAGATGCCGTTAAGCCTTATTTTCTTAAAAAATTTAGACAGATAAACTCATGGAAGGCATAGACTCTTCAATCAATAAATTTTCCACACCCTTAATCTTTAGAAAATTTCTCTGCATTATTCTCTCTCTTTCTCTCTCAGCAACCTCAAAGACTTATTACATCTCATTCCACCACCTCTATGACCTTGTTAAAACCTCACTCTTCTAAAAAGAACCTTCAGACTCAATCCACTCACTCTTCCTAATTGCCTGCAAATGTGCAGCATTTTCCCAGTTAAAAAAAAAAAAAGGCCTTCAACTGACTGTTCTACACAATCTAAGTACCATTTCATCTTTCTCTTCTTTGGAAAAAGGTACATATACATCCAAAGCTATAATTTTTTCCCAACTTCTGTCCTTGTGATTGGTTTCTATTGCATTACTCTTACCAAGATCACTAGTTCTACTTTCTTATAGCCAAATAAAAGTTGCTCTCCCTCCCTCCCACCCCAGTCCTTATCTCCTTGATCTCTTGGAAGCATATATTACTGACCACCATCTTTCCTGCCTCCTTTCAATTCTGCAACACTACATTCTCTTGATTTTCTTCCCATTTCTCTAAGTGTTCATTTGCTCTTCAGTTGTTTTTCAGCCTATTAAGTTGCTATCCTTTCACCCCTTATTTTGCTGTTGTGTAGCAATGTTACTTGCTACTACTGTTCCAACTATCAATTCTATAAGTACTTCAAATATAACATGTCCAAAAACAAGCTTATTATTTTAAAAACAAAAAGTCCTTTCTGTAAGCAAACTATTTAGGTCAGTAGAAACACCCAGGTTCCCATGTTTTAAATTTTGGTGTTATCTATAACTTCTTCCTCTTCTCTCATGTTAAATTAAATAATAAGTACTGTTCGTTCTACCTTTATACTGCCACCATTCTAATATGTTATTATTATTACCTGCCTGAACAATTATAATAGCTTCTTAACAGGTCTTCATACTTCATTCTCTCTGCTGTCATTCCTAATAATATCTTAAGGCATATATTCCTTAGCTATATAAGTGGTCATATGGTTTGGAGATAAAGAGAAAGAGATAAAAAAGAGATTTCAGATGGAATGGCCTCAGTAAAGTGAGAGGCAGTATCTTCAGATGAGACAGAGGGGGAAAGGAAAGTGTGAGAGGATTGAGGAGGAAAATGTTTTTGATTAGCTTCTATGGGGAGTGAGATATGGAATCATGTAAGGAAGAGGTTGGATAAGATGATTTTGTAAGTTACCAAGTCAGTATAGTAATGAGATTTCCTCTACCTTCTTTTATCAAAATGAGGTGGATGGTAGGAGCAATCCAGAATTTAGTTTTGAGATGAACAGCATAGGACAGAGGCAAAGGATCTGAGAACAGAAGACAGTGAAGAGTTGAAGTGTCTTAGTTGTAGGTTGAGAAAAGTGAAGTTAGGGCCTCAGAAATCACTGCAGGCTAGAGAGGTTTAAGGTCTCAGTGAAGAGAAAAAATTAGGAAAGGTGAGGCATGAGAAAGGTAGAATGCTATATTTTTTTTTGTTTTGGGTTTTTTTTTTTTGCTCGTTGGAGTGGAGAGGGCAGGCAGCTGGGGGGTTAAGTGACTTGTCCAAGGTCACATGGCTAGTAAGTGTTAAGTATCCGAGGCTGGATTTCAATTCTGGTCCTCCTAACTCCAGGGCCTGACTCACTGCGCCACCTAGCCACTCCCTAGAATGATAAATTTTTATAGTCAGAGAGGAGAATATCAGATTTTCTAATTTAAAGTGGAGCACTTATTGATAATGGTGAAATCTATTGGGTAACCATCTCTATGTGTGGCTGAAGTAGTCTGAAGGACTAGGTCAAGGAATTTAAGGAAGCTGACTAATTGGGAGGTTTCTAATTAAAGGGGGAGGGCAAGAAATTTGAGGAAGAATCTATAAGGTATTCAAGTCCTTCAGTATGAGGGCAAGAATAGAAAAGGAGAGGAACATGGTAAGCCAGATGCTGAATTCCATTAAATAAAAGGATGGGAATCCATGAATCCATAATATGGAGTGGGTAGAAAATTTTGATAGAGAGGACATGAAAGGGAGAAGTCTGCTGAGTAAAAGAGGTAAATGAAAGAACGTGGAATTCATAGGAGGGAACAAAGAGTATTCTAACTGTTCTTGTAGGAGCAGTGTCAACAAGTGTGAGACAAGACATACCCAGAGTTGGAAAAGATAGTTTGAGGATGTGTTATTGTCAGAGAGAAGTCATTTCTGAGGAAGGGATAATAGATGAGAAGAGTGAGAGAGAAAGAGGTCCAAGATGAAAGAGGAAGAAAGGATTATTATGAAACAGGAATTACAGAGAATACAGTAGAATGGGTGGATAGAGTTAAAGGAGGACATATGTGAAAGAAGCTGAGATAGTGATGAAGAGGCTAGGGATAGTTTTCTTTTAAATGGATAATAACGTATTTAGCACAAGAACAGGAAGAGAAACAGGAGAACACACAGAAGTAAGAATGGGGTAGCAGATGTATAGTGATGCTCACAGTTTCCAAGGTGTGTTACAGAAGGCACTTGACCAGGCCTGGGGTCTGCTCCTCCTTTTGTGTGACTGCTAGGAAGAGGCAAGGTGATGAGAAGTGGAACAAGGTTAGGGGAAGGGTGGCCTCCCCACTCAAAGAGAGTGCTGGGATTTATGAAGAGATTTATAATTTGAAAAGGCTAGCATCTCATTTGATGTTCACAATATTCCTATGAGGTAAGCACCATACTGAGAAGTGGAAACAGATTCAGGGAGGTTATTTCCTATGATCACATGGCTGGTAAGGCTCAAAATCAGAATTCAAGCCCAAATATTTCCTGGTGATAATTATTTCTGCTAAGTTCTTTTAGGGACCTATATAAATACCACTTCCTCTAGGAAGCCTATGTGACTCTCCAGTCAATTAAAACAACCTTTTCCCTCAGGCTCCACATAGTAAAAGAGCTGTACTTCTCTGATGTACTTTTCATGTTACTGAAAGAACAAAAGAAATTCTGCAAAACTAATCTACATGTCAAGTGTGTCTGACAGCACATACAATGCTCCATAGTCCATAGTATCACAACTCTGCAAAGAAGGAAGGGGGGTATTTGATTATCTCTTCTTCAGGACTAAGCCTGATTCTTGCAATTACACAGAGGTGAGTTTCATTTTTTTTTAATGTTGTAGTCCTCATGTCTCATTTCCCTGGTTC
Organism: Pseudochirops corinnae; assembly: GCA_028646515.1. NCBI lineage: Eukaryota > Metazoa > Chordata > Mammalia > Diprotodontia > Pseudocheiridae > Pseudochirops > Pseudochirops corinnae. The sequence continues at coordinate 122,556,320 of CM053586.1, forward strand.
TACTCACTCCATTCTGCTTCAACATATGCCTTATTCCTATACTTTTCCAATTTGTTTCTCCTTTCACAGGATGTCCTTTACCTTGAAATACCAAATTTCTTTAGCTATTTCCCAACTGATAGGCACATAATTTGTATTTATTTCTTAGTTACCAAAAAAAAAAGGACTGCTAGGAATATTCTGACATACAAAAATATTTACAGCAGGACAGTTTTGGTAGCAAAGGGCAGGAAAATACAAATGGTGATTCATTGATTGGAGAATGATAAACTGCCCAATATGAATGTATTGGACTATTACTGCATCATAAAAATACAAATATGAAGAATTCAGATAAACTAGGGAAGAATAATATGAAGTGATACAGGGAGACATAAGCAGAATAAGCAGAACAACTAATTGATGACAATAATAATGTTAAAGTTAACCTAGTAAAATTTCAGAACTCTGGTAATGCAGTAACTAATTGTGACCTTAGAAGACTAGATGATAAAAGATGCCTCTTGCTTCTCAGCAGACAAGTAATGAATAATGAAGTTACAAAATAATGCATGCATTTTTAGACATTTGTTTTACTTGATTGTATTTTTTTTTTGAAGAGGCATTTTGGGTTAGGGGGATGCTTAAAAAATATATTAATGCAAAAAGAAAGAGCAATAAAAAAATTTAAAGGACAACAATCACCACCATCGCCACCACAACAACCATAAAGAGAGACAGGGCAATAATATCACAGTAAGTGCATAAGAAGCCCATAACTATAGAGAATGAAAAATTGTAAAGCACTTGGAAGGTATTATTCCTTATTTTACCATTAACTTAAATTCTCTCCTAGATTTTCTACTCCTATCTCATTTTTTTAAGTTCATCCTAAGAGTAATTAGATATATCCTTTGTAGGTAAGTTTGGGGATTTCATTATATCATTGTAGTAGTTCACTGGTTTGGAGAAAAGTTTTATACTACTATTAGTAGAAAAGGCTTATTACTACTGTTAATAAAGTTTATTTAATTCTCTTGCCTAAATTTTAAGGCTCTTACTATACAGAATATCTCAAAAGTCTCAGTGCAACTTTAAGCTTTATTAGCTTAAAACTATTAGAAGGGGCGGGCAGGATTGGAGAAGGACATAGATATGGTTAAGGTTAAGGAAGACAGAAATCCTCCTGAGAGGAAGTTAAGGAAAGTTTTCTCTTAAATGACTAATTATGAGTTTAGAAAAGGAATAGGGAGAGAAACAAAAAAAAAACTATGGTGGGTAATAGATGAACAGTGAAGCTCATAGTCTCCAAGATGTATTACAGAAGGAGATTGCCACCACCTTGGTCTGCTCCTTCTTCTATGTAGCTATAGCAGAGGCCCCATCTTCAGCTACTGGCTCTTGGTTTGTCAGCTGCTCCAGACTACAAATGGCTTTTTTCCCTTGGTCTATACCCTCATCTTTCCTTTTTCTTTCCAGTGTCTGTGTTTATAGATTGTAATATTTTTAGGAGTTTAAGCTTTAATAGCCTAAAACTTCACAAAGACTTCTGAAGGACACTGTATATATGAGACAGTTAGGTAGAACAGCAGATAGAGTGCAGGAAGATCTGCATTCAAATCTGACTGCAGACACTAGCTCTGTGACCTTGGGCAAGACACTTGGATGCTTGCCTCACTTTTCCTCAAGTATAAAATGATGATAATAATAGAACCTACTTCACAGGACTGTTATGAGGGTCAAATGACATAATATTTTTAAAGTGTTTGCCACAGTGCCTGCCTATAGAAGTGCTTCTTCCCCTCCCTTCCTCCCTATACAGGTATATTTTCAAACTCTCCAAAATGTATCACCATGTTTGGGCTCCCCTTACTGTCATCACTGATATAACTATTATATGAACAAATTATAACTACAACTTAAAGGTTATCCCATTCCGAGCAAGTAAAATGTTAATAATTTACCAACAAAAAGGCACATGCCAATAATCACTTGAGAAATGAACATACTTATCTTTGAAGCCAGACACCTGATGCACTACTTATCTTCTCAGAATCAATTAATATTTTCTACTACCCTCCTGTGCTTTTTTCACTTTCCAGAGGATTCTAAAAAAAAAAAACAAAACCAAAAACACAACAGAGCATTAGTATTAAATGTTAACTTAAAATCTATAGTCTCCTCTCTGCCCATAAATACTAGGTATTAAAAGTATTAACATCTACGGCATTTAGTTTTTCAATCATTTATTGCATATATAACTATGTGCCCAACACTATACAAAGTGCTGTGAGAGGGATACTAAAAGCCATGCAAGATACGAGCTCTGTTCTCTAAGAGCCTGTTGTTCAGTTGTCTTAGTCATGCCCAAATTTCATGACCCTTATTGGGGGTTTTCTTGGCAAACAGACTTGAGCAGTTTGCTATTTCCCTCTCTAGCATATTTTACAGATGAGGAAACTAAGAGCTTATAAGACTTATATATACAGAAAATAATTTGATAATTAAAAACATTACAAAATAAAGGACACTATAATTTATATAGAAGTAGAGAGAAGTGAGAAATGAACCAAAGATAGTATAGTTGAAGTTGATATGATTCTTAAGGATGGACAGGCATTAGGAATTAAAGAGGGCATCCCAGATAGGAAGCAGAAAATGACATAAACAAATGCATAACTGCAATAATGTTCATGAGGAGAAGAAAATGCTAACAGAAATGGAAGAACAGCATTACAGAGGAAGAAACAGGGTTGGATAACTTACAGGGATATGTGGAAGTATGGGGAGGCTGGATAAATTTTGACTTGCTATGACATTTAATGCGAGACATCATGGCAGAATAGACAGAAAGTTGACTTTCCAATTTAGTTGAGCTGGTGGAAGGTAGAGGAACAGTTGACAAAGTTCTGGACTCATTTAAAGACCTAACTTTAAATGCAGTCTCAGACACTTAATTAGCCCCTGTGTACCCCATCAATTAAGTTCTGTTTAACTCAAGTTTTCTCAACTATAAAATGGGCACAATAATAAGAATACCTGCTTCAAAAGATTGTCCAGAGGAGAAAATGAGATAACAAATGTAAAGTACTTTGCAAATCTTAAATCTCTAAGTACTCTAATCTATTCTATTGTATTCTATTCTATTCTTCTGGAATCAGATTCAAGTCTCATCTAACATAGCCAGATACTGGCTATAAGTCACTTAACCTCTAAGGCTGTTGGTTTCAGGAAAGATACAAATGTGCCTTGGAAAAGGAGCTCCCTATGCTAATGAAATCAGAGATTCAGTCAAACAAAAAAGGAGGTTGGGGGGGATGGATAAGCAATATTAGTCAATGAAACTAAAGGAAAATATAACAAGTTTCTTCTAAGTATCAGGCATTCTACTAGGCAATGGGGATATAAAGAAAAAAAAATGAAACTCAATCACTACTATCAAGGAGTCTTCAGTCTATTTTGAAAGGCGACATGTAAGGGGGGGGGGCAGTGAGAAGGGCACAGAGTTATCAAGTACCTACTATGTACCAGGCACTGTGCTAAGCACTTCACAAATATTATTTAACTTGATCCTCACAACAACCTTGGGAGACAGGTGCTATTATTATTCTAATTTCATGGAGAAACTGAAGCAGAGATTACATGATCTGCTCAGGATCACACAGCTAGTAAATCTGAAGTCACATCTGAACTCCAGTCTTCCTGACTCCAGGCCCAAAGCTCTATTCACTGTGCTATCTAGTTTGCATTGCTACATTGCCCCCTCTTTACACTGCCACCCCAGATGCTTTCTGTATATAACAAATAAATTTACTGAAGAAAAACAACAACAAAAATACAATGACTACTTCAGAAAATAAATGTCTCATTCTTCATTTGTAGAAGATCCCTCAGCAAAGCAGATAGGAGCGTACGTCATCATTAATCTTTAGAAGAAAATATCTCTGACTTAGTTAAAATCATTGCATTTTGTATCTCCAAAAGGAAGGTTATGACCCATCCAAGGGTAGTATCATAGTTCTTCATTCTAAGGAGATTATGACATTGATCAGAGGGCAAAGGTCTTTATGACTATTTCAGGTCACTTGTGATTACCTAGGAGAGAGCACTTGAGTAGCCAAAGGAGAAATCAAACAGTTTTAGGAGATTAAACGACTATTTTCTGTTAAGAGTAAAATGCTAATCCCAAACCATATTGTCTCATACTGCGACCTTTTCCTGGTTTAAGCTAGTTATAAATGTTACTTGAAATTATTTTATACCACCATAATTTATTTGACTTCTCACTTGTCCCTCCTATTTTTTGTCCCTAGCATGATCTCCAGTCCTTTGAGATCAATTCTCTCCCAGGCCATCTATGCTACATTAGCCATTCTTTCCTCTTTTCCCCATCTGGAACTCTTGGTGAACCAATCAAACTCTATGCTGTCCTCTTCTCTTGAATCCCAGTTGCCTTAACATTTTATCATTTATGCTGTGACAAGATTCAGCCTTGGATCGCTCCCACCATTTGACACATTGTTCCTATACGTGTACTACTGAATGAAGAAGAAAATGACGTGACCCTCTGATTGGGTCTATTAAAAATTTATTTTACACAACCTCAAGTAGGCCCTCACTGCTGATAAGTTATCCTCCTATACCCACTTTTCACAACAGTTCTTTGAAACTTTTTCAATCCTTTCCCAAGCCCCCCATTGTTCCCTCTTTCTTCACCCTCTCATATTTTTATATGCCTCATATTTTACAGAAAAAAATTTGAGATGTTTTAATTGTGACCTCCCTCTTCTCTCACCTTCCTCATCTCATTTCACTCATATGCTTTCTGCCACCTTCATCCATTTCATATGATGAGGTGGCCTTATTCCTCACCAAGATTAACATCACTACCTGCTCAAAGGGTTTCATACCATTCCCTTTTCCAACATATTGCCCCTTTGCGCATCCCTACTCTTAATTCTTATTTTGAATCTCTCCTTGTCTCCTGGCTCATTTCCTACCGCTTTTAAACATGACCACATGTCTTCCATCCTCAAAAAATCTTCAGCTGATCCTTCCATATTGTCCTATATCTCTTCTGCCCTTTGTGGCTAAATTCCTAGAAAAGATTGTCTACAATAGGTATCCTCTACTTTCTTTCCTTTTACTCTCTTCTGAACTCCTTAAGATTCTACTTCTGACCTTATCATTCTACTGAATCTGATCTCCCCAAGGTTACCAATGACAGTTACCTGATTTTTCTTATGCCATTGGATTCTGCTAACTCTGAGAGTAAGGCAGATAATTCTGTGCGATTCTACCTCATTTAAATCCAATTCACATGAGAGTAAGACATCACCTGTGATGTCACTTGTCCTCTTCAAAAATGAAGGATAAATGGCAGTTGGATCCAAAACAATTTTGAAATGTTGTCTTATTGTTGCATTTTTTTAAATAGAATTATCTGTTTCTATGATATTTTTGACCCACCTATTCTTTAGGTTAGTTATACAGAACCCAATTAATTTGTAAACCTTTTTTCAATGGTCCTTTATTGAACACAATGCTTACTACATTACAGTCAATAAAGGTTATATTTAATGTTTTTCTCAATTTGTTCGTTTTGTATACCTTAATACAAAACTCACATTTTTTTTTGTAAATGTACCATTAAATGCTTAAAATTAGGTATAATCCTTTCTGTTCTTATTCAGTGGTCACTATAGATCTGTCATATCTAATTTTTCTAAAACAGTCAGGTTCTTTGTTTTTTAATTTAATCTGTCTAGATTTTAAAGGAATATAATGAGGTCCCCAACTAATATGGTTTTATTATTGATTTCTATAATTTATCTTTTGTTTTAAATAGTTAGATACTATGCTCTTTGGTGCTTATATATAAAGCAATGATGCTAATTCATTTCCTGTCATGCCTTTAATGATAATACAGTTTCCATGTTTATCTCTTAGTCAAATCTATTTTTGTTGTGGATTTGTTTGACATCATAATTGCTAATTGCTATTTCAGCTTTTATTTTTCTTTCTTTCTCTTTTGAATACAGTTAAAATAGATTTTGCTTCAATTCCTTATTTTATATCTGAGAGAGTTCCTTACAATCAAAATGTTGTTGGATTCTGCCTTCTAATTTGTTTTGCTATCCTGATCTTTTTTATGGGCAAGTTCATGTCATTTACACACAGTTATAAATGGTTAATTCTGTATTTCCCACAATCTTTTTCTCATATTATTTCCTCTCTTTGCCCCTGTACAAAGAAGAAAAGAATGGTGAGAATGGAGTCTATCAATACCAGTGATCTGTTTGAAGCAATCTGCTTCCCTTTCACGCCTCTTCATCTCTTCTCTTCACCTTACCATGAATCCAAATACAGGTTCTTACCATTTCTTTTAAACTTCATCATTCATTTTCTGATGGTGGAGTTTGTTTTTCTTATGACCAATTATCCCCTCATTCTCTCCTCTTTCTTATTCCTTCTTCACCTCCCTCTTCTCCCAGGTCCCTACACAGTGAGCATATTACACCAAATTTGTGTGTGTGTGTGTGTGTGTGTGTGTGTGTTTAGACTTCGAGGTGAGAGCCAACTTTCCACAAATATTTCCTCCTTGTTTATATTGCTTCTATTTATATGACTATGAAATAGTAAGACCCCTCTCTCCCATTTTCCATTGTATATTCATTTTTTTCTTTCCCTTATCTTTCTGCTTTTAAGTTGATCAAAATATAGCAAAATGTGGGGCGGCTAGGTGGCACAGTGAATAGAACAACGGCCCTGGAGTCAGGAGGATCTGAGTTCAAATCCAATCTCAGACACTTAACACACACAAAAAAACTAGCCGTGTGATCTTGGGCAAGTCACTTAACTCCAACTGCCCTCCAAAAAGCAAAAAAACAAAAACAAAAAACCATAGCAAAACCATTCCCAGACCCACTATCGTACTAAATTCTCTCAATGCCCTTTGATGACATTAGGGTTTAAACTTAGGTCCTCCTGACTCCAGGGCAGCTAGGTGGCACAGCAGATAAAGTGCCAGGCCTGGAGGCTGGAAGACTTAACTTCCTGAATTCAAATCTGGCCTCAGTCATTTACTAGCTGTGTGACCCAGGGCAATTCACTTAACCCCGTTTACCTCTGTTGCTTGATTTATAAAAATGAGCTGGAAAATTAAATGATAAACCACTCTAATAACTTTGCCAAAAAAACCCCAAACCAAAACCCAACAAAATGGGGTCACAAAGAGTTGAACATGACTAAAAACCACTGAACAACAACAACTTCCTGACTACAGGCCTGGTACTCTACTTACTGAGCCATTAAGTACCTAATATGGTGCCAAGAAATATGCTAAATTCTGGACATACCAAAAAAAAAAGCAAGACAGGACCTGCTGTCAAGGAGTTCAGTCTAATGGGACCGACAGAAAAGAATTATTTATGAACAAATTCTATATAAGATAATTTAAGATAATCAACAGAGGGAAGGCATTAGAATTAAAGGGGATGAGGAAAAGTTTCCCATGGGATTTTTACTAGGATTTGAAGGAAACCAGGGAAGCCTGGGGACAGAGATGAAGTGTGAGCAAATTCCTAGCATACAGTTAGTAAAAATGCCTTGAGCTGGGACATGTGAGTTTCTAGCGTCAGAAGTAGCAAGGACAGTGTCACTGCATCCCAGGATACATGAGGTAGTATAAGAATATTAGAAAGGTGTGTGTGTGTGTGTGTGTGTGTGTGTGTGTGTGTGTGGTGGGGGAGGAAGGTTATGAAGGGCTCTGAATAACCAACACAATTTCATAACTGTTCCTGGAGATATGGAGTCATTGGAGTTTGTTGGGTGGCAGGGGAGGGGGAGGTTAAGGGGGGAAGAAAGGAGAAGAGGGTAAGGAGAAGAGTAGGGTTAACATTCACTTTAGGAACCTCAGTTTGACAGCTGAATGAAAAATGGACTAGAGTAGAAAGAGACTTGTGGCAGGGAGAACAAACAGTAGGCTATTGCAATAGTCCGTGCATAAGGTAATGAAGTTCTTTCTGTAGAAGGGCAGTAAAGTATCAGAGAGAAAAGAAAGTGTTTTTGAGAGATGTTAGGAAGGTAAAATAAATAGGCATTAGGTACACATTAGATATAGGAGGTGAGAGCAAGGAAACAAGGATAAGACATAGGTTGCAAACCTGGGTGACTGGGAGGATGGTGGTACTGTCAACAGCAATATGGAAGTTAAAAAGGGGTTGAGTTTAATATCTGTGGGACATTCAGTTCAAGATTTCTTGAACAGTGGAGTTCAACAGACAGTGGAGTTCTGAGATTGGAGGTCATAAAATAGACTAGGGCTGGATAAGTAGATTTGGGAATCATCATCTTAGAGATGGCATTTGAATCCATGAGAGTTGATGAGACCACCAAATGAAAGAGTATAGAGGGAGAAGAGATAATGACCCAGAATGGAGGCCTGTGGGATACTCACAATTAGAAGATGGGACCTGGATGAAGATGCAGTAAGGGAGACTTAGAAAGAGCAATTAGATAAGTAGGAGGAGAACCAGGAGAGGTACTGTCCCAAAAGCATTGAGAGAAGAGAGTATCAAAGGAAAAGGGGCTGACTGACAGTGTCAAAGGCTACAGAGAGGTCATGAAACACGAAGAGTGAGGAAAGATAATTAAATTTGGCAATAAAAAGATCACTGGTAACTTTGCAGACAGTAGCTTGAGCTGAATGAGGTCAGAAGCTAAACTGTTGAGAGTTAAAAAGTTGAGCAAAAAAGGAAGTAGTTTGTAGATAGCCCTCTCAAGGAGTTTAGCCACAAAAGAGAGCAGAGAAATGGGATGATAGCTACTGGAGATAGAAGGAACAAGTGAGGGTTTTGGGGCGATGGGGATATAAGAGTATATGTATGGACAGCAGAGAAGTAGCCAGTAGACAAGGAAAGATTGAAAAGAATAGAGCAGGGATGATAGAGAGGGCAATATGCTGCAAAAGATGGGATGGAATGAGATCACTTGAGTAAGTAGCAATCTTTGTGGATCAAACAGTATGTGGAAGACTAGAAAGGTAAGAAGGGACTAAATTATAAAGAGCTTTTAAATGTTAAATGGAAGAATTTGTATTTGATCCTAGAAGTCACTGCATGGACAGGGTGTCAAAGTCAAGTATGTCTTTGTTTTAGGGAAAAAACAAACAAACAGACAGACAAAACAACACCCTAACATCTGGCTGAAGAAAGATGAGGAGTTTTGAAATAGTTGTTACATAGTCTCTGATACTAAACTGATTTGGGAGCAAAAGATTGTTTTCCTTAAGGCATTGAAGGCCCAACTGAAATCTGATCAAAGAAATTTGTAGTGGGTTCAATAAGCATATCCTCCAGCTCCATTGCACAGCATAAAAAGAGCAGTGAGCAAAAGAAGTTGCTTCACCATGGAGTCAAGATGGGGAAGGGAAGTATATGCAACCAGTATAGGGGTGATGACCTGGGAAAGAACTTAGGAATAAAAGGAATGGTCTGGTGGGGTATGAAGAACACGGTATGAGAATTTATGGAATAGGGAACAATGGAATAAATGATTATGATAAGATAGTTTGTGAACAAGGAAGTTCAGCACATATGTGATATGTGTAGCTGAGATGAATTGGAGGAGTAGCTCATGGGAAGAGAGTAGATTAAGGAACTGGAAATTTAGGATATTTTAAGGAGCATAAACATGTATGTTGAAGACCCTTAAATAAAGACAAGAGATAGGGGTGGCTAGGTGGCGCAGTGAATTACAGCACCAGCCCTGGAGTCAGGAGGACTTGAGTTCAAATCCAGCCTCAGACACTTGACGCATTTACTAGCTGTGTGACTTTGGGCAAGTCACTTAACCCCAACTACCCTCCAAAAAGCAAAAAAAAAAAAAAAAGACAAGAGATAGAGAATATAGAAAACCATAAGTCAGGCATTGAAATGACTGGGGTTAATGTCCTTGGAGATGATAGAGAAGACATCAACATCTCTGCTGGGTTATAAATTTAGACGGCATAAACTCCAAGACGTTGTTTATAGTGGTGTTAGAAAGAGAGTCTGAAAATAGCAATGAAGAGCAGAGTTCCCTCACCATAACCAGTGAGTTGAGGAGTATGAGAGAAAATGTAGCTGGTATTGAAGAAAGTGGGGAAGGAACTGGCATCATCAGGAAGAAGCCAGGTGTCACTGAGTCCCAGAAGACAGACATTTCACTAGAAACCCTATTTCTCCAAGCTAACACTGAATAATCTTTGGGTTTGATCACTCAAACAGATATAAATGCACCTATTATCATTAGTCTATTTCTTTTCATATTATCTACAAATGTAGGATATATTTGTATAAATATAGGACTTTACCATATAATGTTTATCAGATTTCTATGACTTAGCAGCCCAATTATTCTGTTATACTAGCTCTTAAAAACTTTTACTTCCTGTCCTAAATGATCCCACATCATCCATACATTTTAGAATTTTTCCAGGAAGCAAAGCCATGCTTCCTGATCTATAATTTGCTGGTTCTACTGTCTGGTGGTGATACCGTATTTTTTTTTGAACTGGAACATTTATAATCTCAAATCTTGTAGCAATGCCTCTCTTATGGTCCAAGATTTTTCAAAAATCATTGAGAATGGCTCAGAAATTACCTCTGCCTGTTCTTTCAGCACCCTAAATATAGTCTGTCCATATCTAATGACTTTAGCAGAGGGAAGTTAAAGTTGATTGAGGGTTCTTTTATATGCATTTCATTTATCATTGTTTCTAACATCCTGGTAACTATTTTTGTTCTATTCCAAAGGCTGTTCATTCCCTATTATTAAAAAAAAAAAATTAAATTTGTAGTTAAACAGTTTAGTCATCTTCTGTGTCCTATTATCCTCAACTTATTCACCTCAAATGGTAGTACTACCCCTTCTCTTACTTCTAAAATGAATTTATAAGTTATTTTTATTATCCTAGGAATTTCATCAGCAGCTTAACATTCTGAGTTTTAGTACTCCAGACAATATTCTTATGAGATTTTGACCATATTTTATGTATTAATGTCCAATTACCTTTGTTTTTTCCCCATTTTTTTCTATATATATTTTTAAAACATAAGCTATGTTACTGAGATCACCAGGAATGCAAATGGGTTTCTTTATATAGCACTTTCTTTTCTCTATCATAGGAATTTGCACATCATCAGAATTCCATTTTTTAAGTTCACCATCTCCCTTAGATCAATTCTCATATCATTATCATCATCATCATCATCATCATCATCATCGCTGTCCTCATCATCATCTTGTCATGGGATATTATCCGCTCTTTTTTCAATAACTGTCCTGATCAGCCTGGTATGTCAGACAATGCAAGTGACCCGGACTACTGAAGGCTCCAACCATAAGTCAAGCATATGAACACAGACACGAGGGGAAGCTAGCTCTTCATCCTCTGACTCAGAATCTTATATGTTCATTTTTACGAACTGACAGTATTTAAATATTTATCTGCCTCTGTGTCATACCTTTTATTAGACTGAAGGGCTTTTGAGGGCCAGGATTCCATCTTCTACTTCTTCGTCTCCCCTTCAGAATAAAGCAATTTACTTCTCCATAAAATCTGAATAATTCCTATATTCTTTACCTCGCAAAGCTGTTGTGAGGCAAAGAACTTGGTAACCCTTAAAGGTGATAGTGTATATTACAATGATGATGATTTAGATGAATAAAAAATATAAAATCTGCTCTCCCAAATTTAGGTTACCTGCCAGACTAAAACTAACTTTCTTTTCCTTAGCCATCAAGTCAAAATGAAATGTTTACATTTCCTTCTATGGTCTCATAATACCTCAGTTATGAGTTCTTCCTTATTGGTCAGTATTAGGTTCAAAACTGCAGAATATTCTCATTTTCTTTACCTTTCAGAAAATGAAATCCCCATCAAGACAATTGTCATTGTAGGTCTATTAGAAAAGTTTTGGACTTCTTTGAACTTTTTTTAAAATTTGTGGTCCTTTAATTTTTGCCAGGATCATCTACTACTGACACTAAGGACCATTCCTTTCTTCTAGACAGAGAGTCTAGAAGACTTCTCCTCCTTTGACTTCTAAAATACAATACTCATTATTCTCTTCTCCAAGAATTGATTTTTCTCTCTGGTATTAACAACTAATTACTGTAGTAGGACTAAGTTTCTTCCCTTTTTCTACTTCCTCATCCAGAAGCCAACCAGCGTGGGTCATCTTTCTAAAAAACTTACCCAGCCAGAATGGCTGGGTAAAAGACAGTAAAAGAAATTCTAAATTCAAGCTATTGGGTGATTTCCTGTTCACTGTATTTGCTCAGATAGGTCTCGAAAGAGTTGATTCTCCTTTTTTGTCAGACAAGTGATATAGAAATTGATAAGTCTTTCTGACCAAGATTTAGGTAATCCAAGTCATGTTCTCCAAGACTCTCATTATAACATAGCCCACCCTCTCATTGTAATATTCACTTTTTCATTAATTATTAACCAGAGTTGATTGCTACCCTCAAGAACATCTGCTCTTCCACAAGTATATAAACTGTGAACCCATGACCATGAGGGGTCTTTGGTCTAAGAGAAACAGCCAAAGGACCACCTTTTTATTAATAAACATGCTGACCTAATTAATAAAATGATTAAATTAACCAGAAACTATGTCTCTCAAACTTTTTAAACACTACACCTTCTATCTCCCTCATCATTGCTTCCCTAGACCTTTTGTGGACTCAGCTTCTGCATTCTCTTCCTTAACTGCAGACATTATTCAGACAAAGCTCTCTCCTTGGTCATCTTTTCTTTACTCTCTATATTTTTCTGATCATGCTCTTCCATAGTTTTATTTATGACCTCCGACATGTAAAAGTCCCAAATTTACTCTCATCTTCTCCAGCAAGCTACAGGCTTCCATCTCTGTCTGCTATATATCACCAGCAGTATATTTTACTGTATCTATAACTTAATATTTTAAAAACAAAAGCATTATCTTTCCCCTAATATCTGCTACTTGTATCCTCCCTATTTCTGTTAAAGATGCCAACACTCTTCCAGGCTTCAAAATTTGATTAGTTCTTCTATTTCCTTAGTAGGTAAGTATATCCATCCAACCACTGTCTAAGACCTAGCCATTTAAGGCCTAAAAATTTTGTCTATCCTTCCTATCTATAAAGTTCTCTTCCAAACAGTCTACCCGTTTTCATTCTCTCCCTACTTTTAAAATCTGTTTTATTACAACTGCCAGAAAATTTTCTTATTGCACAGGCTGATCGCCTTACTTCCTGGCTTTAAAAAACAAAACAAAACAAAACAATTTTCATTCAATGTCAAAGAAAACTCAAACTCCTTAAATCATCATTCAGTAGCCTTCACTACCCAGTTGCAAAATTCAATAACTGACTTATCTTATAATACTGCCCTTCACACTTCACAATCCTACAAAACTGGAACAGTTCCCTGATGTTGTCCCATGAAGTTTTGTTTGCATTGTCTGCTATGCCTAGAAAGTATTCCTCCAGCCACGCCAGCCTAATGAAAACAGAGAATTTCAGAGTTGGAAGGGACCACATAGACTTTCTAGTGCAATTTGTTCCCCAAAAAGAATTTCCTCTTACAACAAACCCAAAAAGTGAGCAACCTTTTGCTTTACAAAGGCTACCTGTTTCACTTTCAAATACTATTTAATTGTTAAGATTTTTCTTTACATAAAGGCTAGGTTTAACTTTTTTACAAATTTTACCCATCATAATAGTCCTGCCCTTTGGGGCCAAACAGAACAGATTTAAGGGGCTAAGTGGGGAGATGCTTCAAATACTTGAGAAGTATCTTTTGTTCCCCTCCCCATTCCATCCATGCCCCAACCTAGTCTTCTATCTTCAGTGCAAAACAAACCCAATGGTTTCAACCAATCCTCATAAGGCATGAAAGTCAAAGTCCTTCACCATTTTGGTTGCCCTTCTCTAGACATTCTCTAGCTTCACTTATCAATGTCCTTCCTAACTGTGGTTACCAAACTAAACACAGTACTACAAATATGGTAAGAACATGATAAAGGGAACTAGCACCTTCTGATTTCTAGAAACCATGACTCTTAATGCAGTCCAAATTCTACTAGCTTTTTTGGCTGTTCTCTCATCCTGATGACTAACAAATTTTGCAGTCTACAAAAAAATCCCTTTCTTTTCCCATTAAGCTCCTATCTATTCCTCTTCTGTCTTCTTGTGAAGTTAACACTTTAAACCCAAGTATAACTTTATGTTAATTCCTATTAATTTCACCTAAACTGGATTTAAACCTTTTTTGCATACTGATTTTCATCCTGTAGGACAAGTACCCCTTTCCCTGGCTTCATAACATCTGTAGATTGGATAAGGATGAAGCATATGTTATTATCCAAAAAACTGAAAAAAAATGTCCAACCCTGTGACATTCCACTAGACACCTTCCAAGTTGGTAGAGACTATTTTTGAGCAGTCATTCAGTCAGTTCCATACTCCTATTGTACTATCATTTAGACCACATTTTGATATCTTTTCCATAAAAAAAGTATAAAAAAGACTGTATCAAATCTTTTCATGGTATATCCTTCCTAAATTTGAACAATGTATCTAAGAAGACATTGGCCTTTCTGACTGCTATATTACATTTAGGACATATGGAGCTTGCAGTTCATTAAAACTCCAGCATCTTTTTTTAGTCTCTTTCGTGTATTCCCCATGTTGAACTTGAGAAACTGATTGTAAACTTGTTTAACACTTTACATTTATACTCATTAAATTTCATCTTGTTAGATTCAGCTCAATGTTTTTAACCTGTTAAAAATTTTTCTGTATCCTGACTCTGCCATCTGATAAATGATTAGCTAGCCTTCTTGGCTTTGTGCTATATGTAAATTTGATAAAGGGGCGGCTAGATGGCAAAGTAAATAGAGCACTGGCCCTGGAGTCAGGAGGACCTGAGTTCAAATCTGGTCTCAGACACTTGACACAAAAAACTAGCAGTGTGACCTTGGGCAAGTCACTTAACCCCAATTGCCCTCCAAAAAGCAAAAAAAAAATTGATAAGCATATCATTTATGTCTTTATCCAAATCACTGATAAAAATATCATATATAGCACAAGTCTGAGTACAGATACTTGAGGACTCTATTTGAAACTTCTTTCCAAAGTAACATTGAAGCATTAATAATTATTCTTCCAGTTTGGCCATTCAATCAACTCTAGATTCATCAAATTTTACTATGATCTAGCCCATTTCTTTTCCACTAGAATAGAGTCTTAATCAAATAAATTCTTTGCTAAAAAAATAGGTAAATGATACCAGCAGCATTCCCAATCTAATTTAGCAATGCTTTTAAAAAAGGGAAAAAAAAGTTAGTCTAACATTAGTTGTTTTTGAAGAAGCCATAGTGACTCTGTGATCACTGTTCCCTTTTCAAGACTTTTTAAAACAATACATTCTAAATACATGTTAAAATTTCACCAGAAATTGAAGACAAGCTTACTAGCCTATGTCTGTATATTCTATTGTCTCTCTTTTTAAAACACTGGAACTTTTGCCCTTCTCCTGTCCTGTGGCACCTTTATTCTCAATGATCTTTCAAATAGAACTCACAGTGATTCAGTAATCTACCATCAAAATTCTTGCTATTTCTTCTAGCGTCCAAAATGAAGTATATCTGGGTCAGGCAACTTCATCAACAGCAGCTCCATGCTCTCAATCTTCCTACTATATGTTTTATATTCCCAGCAGAATATAAGCTCCTTGAGAAGAAGAACGATTTTGTTTTTGTGTCTGTACCCCAAGCGCTT
Source organism: Pseudochirops corinnae (assembly GCA_028646515.1). Lineage (NCBI taxonomy): Eukaryota > Metazoa > Chordata > Mammalia > Diprotodontia > Pseudocheiridae > Pseudochirops > Pseudochirops corinnae. Next base: position 122,572,109 of record CM053586.1, read on the forward strand.
AGAAGGGCACATGCAGAGCACATGCTCAATTGCTCAATAGATACTATGGTATAAAAAAAAAAAAGATTCACACAAATTGAGAAGAATTGGATTTGGATGATAGCCATGGCAATGGAATACTATAAGAATGTTAACAGTGTCTAGGAATCATGCTGGCCTGGCTCTAGTTCACCACTTCAATTAAAAAATACATGGAAAACAATCAATGAATAAATATCTTCAGTAAGTGAATGTAAAAAAGCATTTATTAAGCACTTAAAATGTACCACCATCTGTATTACCTGTTAGAGACACAAATACAAAAGTGAGACTGTCCCAACCATGAAGGAACCTAAATTGTAATGAGAGAGAACACCCAAAAATGGGAATGGTGACCAGAAAAGGGAATCATTGAAGAAATCACAAGTTTGATGAATTGATCCACAGGGCAATTAACTGTTGTTACATCCTTTCCAAGAATAGCACTGATTTGATTACAGAGCCCTAAGCAAGAGGTAAAAATAAAACTAAACAACAAAAACAAAAACAAACTAAGGGGAAGTTGCCGGAGGGAGATGGGAGGGAAGAGAGAGGAAGAGAGAAGAAGAATGGCAAGATGGCCAGATCAGACAGCTGGAGAGCATGTGAAACAGTGCATGTTGAGGCATGAAAGACAGCAGGGTAATTGAATCTGTACATCCTCACTCACAAGCAACACTTGCTGCCTCAGAGGACAGAGAGAACTTCCTTCTTACTTCCTCCATCTATCTCCCAGCCTGTCTGACGAGAACTTCCTTCTTACTTCCTCCATCTATCTCCCAGCCTGTCTGACTGCAGGGATAAAAGAAAAAAAGTTATTCCAACAGTTCTCCCCACAGGTCCCTGTTAACTGAGCTGCCCATGGAAGATATCACTCTGAGGCAGAACCTCTAGTGATACTAGTAACCTTTAGTTAGCACCTACCTCCCCAGGGTTGTTGTGATGATCAAATAAGATAAGCTTTGTGAAGCATTTAGCATGGTGTTTGGCACATAGCATGTAATTAATAAATTCCTTCCTCCCTTCCTTCCCATACCAATGATACTTAACCCAGTTCTACCATTATTCAAACTTGATTCTCTATCCCCACAGCCAACTCTCTTATTCCAATCTCCTTCTATCCAATCTCTCTAATAACACACCCTAAAACAACCCCATGTCTTCCACTGAGATCTCTGGAATATATGCTCAGTAGATAATGAACTTTCATCTTAAATCTCCTTTCTCAGTTCTTCCATATTCTGGCTCTCATTGAGAGCTGGCTTCCTCCCAATGGTACATACTAGCCAGCCAACCTTCCCAGTAGTGACTATACTTTCACTCATTCCCCTAACTTACTGTAGGAGATGGGGAAGTTGGAATACTACTTGCTCCTCATTGCCATTTCCAAGCTCTCTCTCCCTCTCTCTCTATGTCCATCATGCAGTGACTTCTACTGAAGTTCACTCAATTCACATAAGCACCCAATCAAAATTCTGGTAGCTATGATTTACTGACCTCCAGGACACTCCCCTTCTTTTCTCAACTAGTTCTGGAACTGGTTCACAGTCTATCTGTCCTCTCCAACTCCTGCCCTTATATTAGGGAACTTCAACATACATAATGATACTCCCTCAAACACCCTTCCCTGCCAGTTCCTCAACTTGTACTTTTCTCACAACCTACTCCTCCACTCCACCTCAACTACTCACAAATACAGCTATATTTATAATCTCACCATCACCCACAAATGTTTCACTTCCATATTTATGAACTAATCTGCTATCATACACTTCTTCCTTTACTTTGCAATCTCAAACTGCGTTCCTCATCTTTACCACGACCTCCAATTCCTTGAACCCTTAGTTCTTTCTTAGATCATCATCAAACCATTGGCTACCTTTTCCTCCTTTATTCCTTAGTGAGCCAGTTCAACTATAAACTGTTCTATTCTCTTGAATCTCCTGTCTCCTTAATCTTAATGTTGATCTTACCCTGCCCAGCCTTAGTTAACCCCCAGCTAATCTCACTATCTACTGACTTCATTTCTGTTGAATAAAATTAGAGAAAACCATAAAACTCCTGACTGGATTCACTAAAAATTTATGTTGCATAACCTCCGTAATGGGAATGGGAATTTGATGACCTTCCCTGTCCCTTAAAAGACCTAGGGGGGAGTTGGAAAACCTCCCCTGCTTTGAAAGTAAACTCTGCCCCTAATAGGCTGAATGTAATCACATGGAGCCTGTGATGGAGGGAATTTGCTGAAGGGAAGCAAAGACCACAGGAAGCTGGGAATCAGAGCCAGATAGACAATGGGAGAAAGAGGAGGCTCATTAAGGAGATAGAGAGGTTTGTGAGTAAATATTGGTCTTGTATTGGTTTGTGGGAAGGCTGAAGGATGCTGTGGCTCTCAGTGTTATTATGGCTTCTGAGTATCTTTAGTACTGTGATGGAACTGGCTTACTGGTTTTGGGATTCGGTTTTCTGGTGTCTAAATAAATCCTTTAGTTCTATCCTCTATCTGGAGAGTTTGGCATCTTTTGCAACTGAACGTCATGCGAAATTATAGTCATGGTCTTCATCGTGATCATGGGCACTGTAAATATTGCATTGGTGCTACAGCCCTCACTACAGCAAGGCAATTCTTTTATACCTCTCTTAACTAACTATCTCAATCACCAAAGTGGCTTTTTAAAAAATCTCTCCTCAAACTTACCATAGTTCACTTTTACCCTACCATCTCAACTGAGAAGTCTGCTTCATATTTCATTTTTAAAAATTAAGACTATTTGTTAAGAAGTATCTCTTCTCTCCTCCTCCTCCATATATTTCCCTAGATGCCTTTTGACTCCATCAGCACTGTCCCACATAATGAACTGGTCCTTTTCCTTGGCAAGGCAAACTCCTCTCTACCTGCACAAGTGAACTCATTCTATTCCATCTGTTCTAGCAAATTATCCCCTCTATCATCTCCACTCATTTATCTTCCAACTCTCTCTATGAACTTTTACAGAATGAAATTATCAGAACCAAGAGAAAAATTTAAATAATGACAAACTGTAAAAACAAAAAAACTTTAAAAGATAACTCTGATCAATGCTGAGATCAGCCACCATTTTCCAGGATAAATATAAAGCAGCTACTTACCTCCTGACAGAAAAGTGATAGACTCAAGGTACAGGATGAGACACACATTTTTTGAAATGGCTAATATAGGACTTTATTTAGTGTGAATATGCTTATTTGTTACAAGGGTGTTCCCCCACCCATGACCCTTCCCCCTAGCCCCATGAAACAAATGCTTGATAATTGGGTTTGGAAAAAACCAGCTTAATTTAAAAAAAAAAAAAAAGAACTATGAGGAGCAGGGTAGGGAACACCTACGGTCTTTTAAGCTGAAAGAATATGGCAAGGCCTGTTCTTTCCCTTGGGAGATGCCAAGCATTTCATATGAGTCAGAAGTGTAAGACAGTTAAAAATGTCTGGCTGACTTTGTGGGAGAGCAGTGTTCAGTCCAACAATGCACATACACTTGAGTGATATCAGTCAGTAGTTATAATGCCAGTAGGGAGCAGAGCTTACAGGAACAGCATGATAACATCTTTAGAAAACCTCAAAAGCACTGTATCAGACATATGAGATACTACTCCACTATTTACCCTGGTCACAAGTGTTCCCTATATTGTATGTTTTTCTACCTGTGTTCCCTATGTACTACATAGATCCATTTTCCCAATAAAGTGTGTCTTTATGGAAGAGTACACCTAATAAATGCTGCTTCTTGTACCTAATCAATAAATGCCTTTGCTTGTTTTTTTTAAAGAGTGGAGATTATTTGATGATTCCTGAATGAGTGGATCATTGAACAAATCATAGAAACAATAAAGAGCTATGTAGTATAAAAGATTATGATAACAATAAATATATCAAAATTTATGGGATTCAGCTAAAGCAGCACACTGAAAAAAAATTATCTCTGAAAATATATAGTCAGCTAGGACACTTAGTGTATAGAGTATTGGAATTAGCGTCTAGAAAACCTAAGTTCAAATCCTAGCTCAGATACTTACTAGCTGTGTGTTATGAGAATATGAAGATCTTCCCTGCCCCTAGGCCCTTTGCTAAAGTGGCTACGTGACTCTGAGAACCTTCCATGATTTGAAAGTATACTCTGCCCCCTGATAGGCTGAATGTAGTCATGTGGAGCCTGTGGCGGGAGGCTTGTTTTTCGGGAATGCTCTCACCTTGTAGCTTTGTCATTGGGCAGTGGGTCCAGAGGGCTGTGACATTCTGAGCCAGGAGAAGGCTATACATACGCCCTGATGTGAGGTTTTGGTTTGGGGCTCACTTTGAGAAGAGTTGTGTGATTTGACCAGACGTGACTCTGGGAAGCCATTGAGCCCCCCGGCTGTGAAAAACCCAGATGTTGGTGCTTCCCT
>CM053586.1:122577047-122598635 GCA_028646515.1 Pseudochirops corinnae
TCAGGGGGCTGACTTTTCCCCCTGAACTAGGTAAATTATATATGTTTGATTGATTAAAGATTGTTAACCCATTTTGAGTTGCTTTCCTTTAGAAAAGCAGATCTAAGAACCTGTGCTAGCAGCCGCCCTGGGTGTGCTGGGGTGTTTGCTGACACACTGTGTGACTCTGAGCAGTTAAGTTTTCTCATCTGTAAAATGGGGATAATAACAGCACATTACCTTACAGTGATGGTGGGATCAAATAAGTTAATATATGTGAAGTGCTTTGCAAATGTAAAAGAGGAATATAAATGCTAGTTCTTACATATTAATGAAATAAAAAGTAAACCGATTTAATTATTTAATTGTAATTTTAGAAATAGAAATTATTTTTAAATAGAATTTAAAAAACAGAATGTAATTGGGGTGGCTAGGTGGTGCAATGAATAGAGCACCAGCCCTGGAGCCAGGAGCACCTGAGTTCAAATCCCGCCTCAGACACTTAACACTTAAAAGCTGTGGGATCTTGGGCAAGTCAACTTAACCCCAATTGCCCTGACTTCTCCCTTCCAAAAAGCAAAAAATAAATTAAACAACAGAATGTAATTTTTAAATATAAAGTTAAAAAACACAATAGATATCTTTAAAATTAGAAAAAATGCAAAATGAAAACTACAGAACTAGGGAACAAAACTTTTTTTACACATTAACAAATCTGATAAGCCATAAGCTAGCTTGATCAAAAAAGTGAGGAAAACAAATTATCAAAATTTTAAAAAGTGAACAGCTGGTTATCTACTAGATGCTATTACTATGAATAATAATTATTTTAAAACTTCATGCATGTTTTTATTTAGTTATTATTGACTTTTTAAAAATAAAGCTATTAAATACAATTAAGGGTCAACAAAATAGTTAATAGGAAATGGGTGGTTTATAAAACATCCAAATTAATAGAAAAAATAAATGAAGTGATCTCAGAAATATAAATTGAACAAGTCACAAACAGCCAAAAAGCTACCAAAGTAAACAAACCCTGTCCCAAACAGATTTAAAAGTGAATTTTATCAAATGTTTAAAAACAATTAAAATCTACATTACTACAATTCTCAATAATTTATAGAAGGCATTCTAATAAAATTCCTTTTAAGGGACAAATGTGGTTATATTACTTAAAACAAGGCAAGACAAAAAAGGGAAAGTGAACTTTTTACTAATATTACTGCAATAAATAAATAAACAAAATCTTAGCAAGCATAGAGGGCACACATTTGAAGGGACCAACTGTGTGTCAGTATGGTCTCTGGAGGACTATCAGAACTGAACTATACAAGGGCTCACTGAAGCCCTTTAGCTAGCTGTTAGTACTAGCCTCTGTAGTGCAGGGCCTTTATAAATAAAGAGACCTCACAATCTGAAATTAACAGCAATTTCTGAGAGAGAGGAACTGAAGTTTGATATGGCTACATAGGAACTCCAGCTCTGAACTATCCAAGAAGCTAAACCCAAATAATGAAAGTACTATAAGATCATAAGTCTTTTTTTGTTGTTGTTACTGTTATCTTTCTAATACCAGGAGTGATGGGGCCATCTCCAGTTGTCCTGATTTTATCTTGCCTCTGGACCCAGAAGACTCTGGAAAAGAAAGTGAGGATGGTGACTGTGCACAGCCCTCTCTCACTTAAATCCAATTCACTTGCGTGCCACTGCATGTCGTTTCAACCACCTACCTGATGTCATGGTCCTCTTCGAGATTGAAGGACAAAAAACAACCATGAGTGATAAATATGCCATATATCTCTGAGTCCCTAATAACTAGCTTTGGGAATTCAAAGAGAGGATTATTCAAATCTTTCAATTTCAGAAACATAAATATGAGTCAACAGAGACAACAAAGAAAGCCCTCACATGTATCATGTTATATAAGCTATTATGTTACATAATAGGCTGTCCCTCAGAGGCTTAGAGTAGTTTCTGCTGCTAAACACCCAAATCCCCATCTCAGAGTTATACTTAGTTCTTGCATTTTCACTGCCATAAATCTAAGGAATAGGCTCAATTTTCTGAACCTCTGGAACACCTGGGTTCCAACAAACCCTTTCCTTTCTTAAATTCAAATGGGATGTGGTCAGGATTAAAAGAACTTTATTAAGGAAATAAATAGAAGAAAACAAAAAATAATATACAAAGGCATAAAATGATCAAGATAGGAGGGTCTTAATAAATTCTTTCATTTATCCCTATCCAAGCCCTTCCCATGACTGAGAAGTCCTAGGACAGATTCTAAGTTCTATTATTAGCCAGACTGAAGTAGCCTAGTTTGCTCAATGAGGCACAGAAAAGGGTAATTCTTCCTTGTGAAGCTCAAGTTTTTTACCTGTCAAACTGCTGCTTAAGCTAGGCAGGGGTAGGGAACCTACCCAAGTAGCCCTAAGGTCACAGGTTCCCCACCCCTGAACTAGGCTAAACTTGCTAAAACTAAACCTAACTCCAATTTATTTGACTCTTTAAACAGAAATAAATACCAATTTTTATTGATTTGTTTTTACATAATTTAGATTTTCCCCATATTCTTTTCCTACCTTCCTCTCAGAAGGCCATTACTCATAACAAAAGAATTTTAAGAAAAAATCAACTAATTAAGACATTGAAAAAAATATAACATGAGATGCAACATTACACTCCAGTGGATCCAAACCTCTGCAAAGGCCCAGAAGGGGGAAGAGAGAGTCTCATATTTCTTCTTTGGGACCAAACTATTTTTTTTTTTATTTAAAAACATTCATTTTTAATTAGTTGTTCTTTTCACTTACACTGTAGTAATCACAAGACAACTAGAACCCTAAATAGCCATATTGACTCAGAAAACCGTCATTATCTATGTTACAATGTATTTCTATTTATTTTGTTAAATATATCCTAATTGCATCTAAATCTGGTTTTCTTGAGCCTGAGTTTGATGCCTCTGATGGACCATATATTGTTTTCCTGACTCTGCTTAAATCATTCATTTTGCATCAGTCCACCAAATTTTTTGACACTCTCTATTCTTGTAGATCATTTCTTAAAACACGGTAATATCCCATTATATTCAAGTCTACAATTTGTTTAGCCATTGCTCAAACAACAGATGGGCATTTATTTTGTTTACTACTTCCCTTCTACTACAAAAGGTGCTACTGTAAATATTTTGGTGACATAATTTTAAAATCAGGACTATGAAAAACGTCAGGCAAAAATGTGTGGATTAATATTAAAAAAAACAACTTGTACATTTTAGTTTTCATTTCTAAAAATGGGAATGACTGATCATCTACTAGATGCTATTACTATTAATAAGAATTATTTTAAAACTTCAAAATATCTCATTTCCTCAGTTCAGGTTTTTCGTTCAGTGTTTCCAAAGTCAAAATCTATTCGACATTAATGGTGATCAACCTTCTGGTGCTTACACCCTGTCTACTTTCTCTACCTTGGTAGTGAAGAGGGTGAGAAAGAAAGGTGTTTCAGAGATTTCTAAGAAATCCTTGGAGGGTTCTTTTACTTTGAAAAGAATTCCTGGACTCAAGCAATCTTGGCAGTCAGGATTGTACACGTTTATTATAGTTATGCTTTGCAGTGGGCAGGGTGGGATTAGGATACTTGCAAAAGTGCCGGAGATAGAGGTACAGATTATATATAAAGTGATAAAGCCATAAATCAGGTATCAATTATGCTAACAAGGTGAGTAAGGGTGGGATTAAGGAGGAGTTAAGGAGTGGTCAGTGCTTAAAGGGACATGCACTTTTTATATCAACTACACAGGCGTATTACCCATAATTCACTGGGAGAAAGCCCACAGGGGGGTGGGGCTACCAGGAGGTATGGTTTTTGCCTTGAAATGTCACTAAGTCAGCCAGAGGTCAGGGCTGACTGAGAGGTATCCAGTCTATTACCCATCAATGTCCTGTTTGATAAGATGTTGGGAAGCTAGACTAACTGGGGATCCAGGATGTGCCTAATTGGTGAGGAGTTAGCTTACTGATAGCGCATTGAAGGATTCATAGGTGCAGGTGGCTACTAGAACAAGGGGGCTATACATTTCTCTAAACTAAAGGGATTGTTTATAAATGCTTTTGTGAAGGATTCATAGGTATAGCTTGTTATTGTACCAAGAAGGGATAAACAGTTCATGAGTTGTAGCTAGGCAGAGTGCTGGCTCATGAGAGAGGCAGAATTAAGGGTTTATGGCTGGGGAAAGTGTGATTTTTACAACTTGGTTTCACAAACTGATATTACAAACATAGGTACCCAAACACAAATGTGATTTTACAAACTGAAGTTACAACTGAATGTTACAAACAAAGGTACCCCAGCACCCCATCAGTAGGACCTATAAAAATTCACATTTCCTTACTATGACCTTTAGGAATTCAGGGTCACCTCTGCCCCATGATGAAATATAAAGAGAATTTTAAAGAAGGAATGAAAATAATAGCTGGCATGTGTAGAGTATTTTATAGTTTTCCAAGGGGTTTCTACACAGAAATCCTGCAAGGCAAGTAGTATTATGATTATTACGTCCACTTCACAGAAAAGGAAAACAAGTTGTCTCAAATCACACAGCCAGTATGTTTCAAGCCCAAGGAATTCCAAGTCTAAGGTTATCTCCACTACTGCATATATGAAATGCTCCTTTATCTATTCTTTGTTATTATCTTTCTTAAAATAACAGCTCATACTTATATATCACTTTAGAATTTACAAAGCATTTCCATGCCAAACCTTTCTTGTCCTATATACTTTGCAAGTACTCTCCAAACAGAAAAAACAGTTTCAGAAAAATGACATGACTTGCTCGAAGTCAGAGAGCTAGTAGTATCAGAGTCTATGTTCTAACTCAAGTCTTTACAAACTTCAAATTCAGGACTCTTTGCATCATACCACCATATTGCCTCTCTAACACTATGAAGTTCTTTCACATTACCATCTACTATAAATTATAAACTGCTTACTAGCATAGGCCATGCCAAACTGATCTTTGTATCCTACATAGCAAGTAACATACCTTACACAGGATGTGGTCAATAATTTTTAAGTGAATAGACTATGTATTAAATATTTTTGTCTAAACTTCCCCCAAAAAGCATAATCAAAGGAACAGTGTACAATTTCTAAAATTCCCAAGAGAATTAGTATTTTAACACTTCTAACTTCAGTGATCATTTACAAGTAGGGTTGGAAAAAATACCTTAAAAACAACCATGATAACAGAAGGTAAAGATAGTATTTAAAAAAAATGTTATCATTAGTTTACCATTTTCAGTACAAATAATTGCTTTCAGGTTTTTTAATACAGTCATAACACACTGTCTCTGAAGAACTAAAGCTGAGTATCAATTAACAGGAAATGGAGAAACTCATAAGTTTTCTACCACATATAACAAAAAAAGCAATTATATAGGAAAAAAAATTTTAAAGGATAGAATCAAAGAAATATATGATAAAAAAATTATATGAGTTCAACAAATTGTACAGTGAAAAGGGAAGAGGATTTGGAAGTCAGATGGCCTGGATTCAAACCTAGCTCTACCATTTACTATTTCTATGACCATGGGCAAGTCACTTAATTTCTCTGAAACTGAATTTTCTCATCGGTAGAAAAAGTTCAAACTATTTAGGTCACTCACAGCTTCATGATTCTATAAAATTCTAAAAGCAAGAGCCAGTCTGTATGCTCCACTAGCATCTCATTTACCAAGAGAATTTGAGGAAGGCTTTCAGCTTTCTAGATGAACCTCCCCAGAGCATTACAGGACACCATGCAGAGGAATCTCAAGGATGGGAACGTATACATGTGTTGGGATCCTAATTTTCAAATAGAATATTCGTATCAGTATGACCTTGGTTATAATGGAATATTATATAAAAGTAAAAACATCCCTTAGAGAAAACAAAATTAAACAGTGCCCATGAAGATGGCTACATGGATCCAAACAACCAGTGTACTTAAGTATTTGGAATATTTTAAAATATGGTATAATAATTTGATTTGGTTTATTGAACACTTACTATGTTCAAAATACTGTACTAGGCAGGAAGAAAGGGAGTTAGGGGGATATGAAGTTGAATAAGACAATATACAACTATATTTTAGGAATCTTGTACCAAAATACTCTGTCCATAATGATGACACTGGGATGCTATAATAGCTGGAAATGTCTTCGGAATCTGATGAAATTATTTTGGTAATTACTTTAACATAAATAATGCTTGTATGTGGTAACTCTCAACCATTAGTTAGAAAACTCATTAGCTAAAAATGAAAATTTGTTTAGCCTATTTAGGGATACTAATGAGGAAGAAAACAAGCATTCATATGCATTTTAATAGAATAAGCTATAAATAGCTAATTTTAAACACAAGAACCTTTCAAAAAAGAGGTATACTTTTTCATTAGCTAATCTTATACAATAATGGTTAGCATCTAAAAAAACAAAAATGTTGCACAAAAAACTTTAGCAAAATCACCTATCTATAACTGATGCTAAGAGATACAGAATACAGAGGACTTGGGTCCTCTCAGGGATTCAATTTTTCACCTATAAAATAAGGTGACTGAACTAGGAAACTCTAAAATTCTTTATCATTAATAATATAGTCACTCTAAAATTCTGATTCTATAATTCATTCATTTAGACTCAAGTCATTAAGAGGCTAAGCCAGGGGAAGGGAAACTGACCGCTTGAGGTCACCTGTGGCCCTCTAGGGCCTCAAGTGGGACTCTACGACTAAATTGGAATTTCACAAAACAAATACTCTTAATAAAAGAATCCATTCTGTAAAACTTGGAACTCAGTCAAAAGGCCTAGAGGATACAGGTTCCCCACCCCAGAACTTTTAACCACTTTTACTATGTAATTAATTCAACAACATCTAGTTGACAAAAACATATCAAGTGCACAACTACAGAGACCTGGCTTAGGTACTTAAGGAATGTAATGGGAATGGGAATTTGAAGATCTTCCCTGACCTTTAATAGACCCAGGTGGGAGTCTGAAGACCTCCCCTGCTTTGAAAGTAAACTCTGCCCCCTAATAGGCTGAATGTAATCATATGGAGCCTGTGAAGGAGGGAATTTATTGAAGGGTAGAGCAGAGCTCACAGGAAGCTTGGGCTGTGAAGATAAACTCTGCCCCGATAGGCTGAATGTAATCACATGGAGCCTGTGGTGGGAGGAGTTTGCTGAAGGGAAGCAGAGATGACAGGAAGCTTGTTGAGAGCTAGCCAGACAGTGAGAGAGGAGAGGCTCATTAAGGAGATAAGAGAGGTTTATGAGTAAATATTGGCCTTGTACTGATTTGTGGGAAGGTATATTGGTTTCCAGTACTGGAAGCACCTTCACTTCCTCTCCTCAGTTCAGGAGAGCTGAAATACTCCTTGCTCCCCATGGCCAATTCCACATTCTCCCCCTTCCTTTACTACTCAGTAACCTCTGTTCCTTTGAGGTTCATGCTATTTATATCTACAAACTAATCAAAATCCCAGTAGCTATTGGCTACAAACCCCAGGTGACTCCCCCTTCCTTCTTCAATGTACCCAGCTTACAAATTTTCTCTCCTCCCTAACTTTTGCCCTCAAATACCCTAAACATTCAGTTCCTCATTCTACTTACTTCCCATGAACTACTCTTCCACTCCATCTCAGTCACCCCCAGAAGTCAAAGCTTTGATCTTGCCATCGCCCACAAATGTACCACCTTCATGTTCAAGAATTCTGAAATCACCTTATCTCACCATAATCTATTAGTTTTTCCCATCTCCTTCTGCCTTCCCTATTCTTCATCTATACTGTGACCTCCAATCTCTTGACCCCTCAATTCTCTCTAAGGTCTTTTTCCCAGTACTAGACAATCGTTTTGTGCCCATCTTAACTCCTTGGTGAACTAATTCAAATCTACACTGGCTTCCTCTTTTGAATCTCTAGTCACCTAATCCTATCTTGGATTTAGCCTGACCAGGCTTCAGTCTTGAATCACTTGGCTTCTACACATGTGTTACTAAGCAAAGGTGAAGAAAATCCCACAACCTTTCCACTGGCTCCACTAAAAATTTGTTATATAACCTCAACTGGGTCCTCACTGCTGCTGGTAATCCTACTACCTCCCTTATTAACTCACTATCCCATTTTTCATAGTGATTTAGAAATCTTTTCATCCTTCCTCAAACCTCCCATGTCTCCACCTCCCCCCTCTTTCTGGGCTGAGAACCATGCCTCATATTTTAAGAAAGAAAAATGAGGCCACTCTCACCGTTAATTCCCTCTTCTCCTATCTTCTTCATCTTCCATCACACTGGTGCCTTTCTGCTATTTTTCCCCCTTTCACCTCTGTTTCACATTATAAAGTGGCCTTATTCCTTACCAAAGCTATAATACCCTCTAGACTTATTCAAGGATCCCTTTTGATTCTATCTCCTCCAACAGACTGCCTCTTCTGTCATCCTCACTCTTCCACTTATTTTCAGTATTTCCCTCTCTACTGGTTTATTTCCTACTGACTACTAACATACTCATGTCTCCTTCCATCCTGAAAAAAATCCTCACTTTATCATGTGATCTCCTTATAACTACTCTTCTGACCTTTGTAGTCAAACTTCTAGAAAAGACCATCTACACATTGATGTACATCTACAGCAATGATGACATTTACACCTTTACTTTATCATCTTTTACTCTCTTCTTAACTCCTTACAATCTGGATTTTGACCTTCATTTCACTAAAACTGTTATTGCCAAAGGTACTAATGATCTCTTAGCTGTTAAAGTCAAGTCTTTACTAAAACTCTTTACTAAATTCTCATTCTTTTTTCCCATGGTCAATTCAAATTTTTTCCAATACATATAACTAAGTTTGAAGCCTCAGTAAATTTTGCAACTTAAACAACTGATAAGAAAAACTATTATTTTAAAAATATGTAATGTTATTAAGTTTTGATCTTTTGTATTACCGCCGTTTTAGATAATGTATAACTATACTAGATAACATATAACTACATGAACTGAGAGACTAGTTTTTAAAAGCTGTAACAAAAGTAATTTAAAATTCATTTTTGGGAAAAAATAAATGCTTCAAAACAATTAGATGTTTAAAGAGAACTTTTTTATGCAGTGGTTTCAAACTTTAACTTTTTCATTTAATGGCATGCATTTCATTACTTTGACAAGGACTAGATGGGATTACAGCAAGGTAACCAACCATTCCCTAATTGATGACAACTGGCACTGGTAGAGAATAAGGCTTTAAAGTTTATTTTTGATTGAGAAATGGACATTTCCAAAGCCTGACTTGCTGTAACACATTACTGAGGTCTTCATGACACAGAACTTATAGTCATGTTTACATTAAAATTTTAGGAAGAATTGTTACACAGAGACTATTGTTTAGCCAAAAACTAAAGGCTTTGGACTATCCTTCGCCTTATAGCCTGGCAACACAATGGGAAATATCCACAACTTAAATAAGGTCAGTATCAATGTAACTTACAGTGTCTTATTTTTATGTAATAGGTAAATCCCTATTATCCATGTTATAATAATAAAACTGATATTTTCTAGTTTTGTTTCAAATACTGAATATTTAAATCTTAATCACTGCCATTCTGTCCTTATGTTTTGAATGCTTACATAAGAAAACAACAATTTTTAAAAATCAGGGTTGGTGGGTTTTGGTTTTTTTTCCCCAATATTGAAATAAACCTGGATGCCAGGTTTTGTATACACCACATTTAAAATCTTACCCCAATTGCTTTTCAGTTTATTTACAAAATAGAAACTAGAACCCTGGCCAAGTTATAGACTAATACTATAATACAAATACTAATTATAGACTAATACTGTCAGAGGTGGAAGGTACCTCAGAGATAATCTAGTCCAACCTATTCCCAAACAGGAATGTCTTCTTTATAATCAACAAGTGGTCACCTAAGCCATTTTGAAAAAAAAATCCACTAAATATCTTCAGAAACAGTCTCTCTCTACTTTTAGAACTGTTAGAGAATATTCCCTCACCTTGAATTGTAATCTATACCAATTTTCAGTGATTGACCGTAGTTCTGTACTATGGGGCCAAAAGAATGGATCCAATTGCTTTTCCAAATGACTCTTTGGCTTCAGATACTTGAAGAAACCTCTTATTTCCCCCAAGTTAAAAGATTTGAATTAGCTCATACAACCACAAATTTGAAGGAGGAAGGGGCTTCAGAAGTTTTCTCAACTCTGTAGTTTACAAATAGAAAATTAAGGCCCAGAGATGACTTGCCAAACATCAAGCCAAGTGTTAAGTACCTGAACTGGAACTACAACCAAGATTCTCTGACTCTAAACCTATTACTCTTTCCATTCCATCATGCTTGATCTCCTTTCCAAGCTGTAACCCCTGTTTAATTTTCAAATTCTGATACTAGGTGAAATATTAATTTTAAGATTTAAAATTACTTATCTAGATCATTATCACCTTTTTTTATCGATAAAATAAAACTAGTTGAGGCATCCCTTAATGGAGTTTGTTTCATATTTTTGATGCCACTTATTAACTCCCTTGTTTCCAAATGAAAAGGTTGTGATCTGAACTTGATTTCCCCTCTACTCAATCTCTCAAGTTTCTAGTTTGTTCCTTCCTATGCATTTTTTTCATTCCAAAAGATAGTACATTTGTGTAGATGCCTGGCCCTCCCATTAGCTATAAGCTCCTAGAGAACAAGAACCTTAACCACCTTCCATCTATAATGCCTTGCACATGCTTGCTACTTGAAAAATGTTAGTGGTTTGTTCTGTACAATTGCAATTCAGTACTCTTAGCAAATAGGGCTACATTGAACCCTTGGACTTCTCAAACCACCAACGTACTATTTCAGGAGAAATTCTTATCTAGGATGGGGGATTTGTTGCTATGAATTTTGAGGGAGAAAACATGATCATGCTAGCAACAAGGAAAAGGCTGTGAGCCATAACCTTTCCCTCTATTCACTGGGGAATTCTCAACTAGCAACAAGATGCCCCAGAGTTAGTCACCTAATGATTTCAAAACTGAACACTATGGGGATAACATCTCAAATCCCCAAATAGTTAAAGTCACATATAACTGCAATAATACAGAGATATTTCTCAAAACTATGAACACTGGTCCATTATGGGAAGGGTGAGAGAGGCAGTAACAACTAAAAACTAAGGTTCAGAAAGGTGTAGGAAGACAAGAGGTGTGCCTTTGGGAGATGAAAGTTTACTACAGAGATCTGAAAAGGGAGGAAGGAAGCTAAGAGAGCAAAGAGCAAAGGAGGAAGAATTCAGTTTAAGATAAAGAAAAGCTCTCTTAATTCCAAAAGTAGGAGATATTTAGTTGCCTATGACTAATGTTTTTTCAAAGAGGAATGAAAAGAGGGAAGATAAGAGGAAGGAAAGGGAAAGAAAGAGAAGGAAGGGAAGAAATAAGGAAAGAAAGAGAAAAAGTTAATGGAAGGGAATCAAGGGAGGAGGAAGGAAAAGGATTAGAAAGTAAAGAAATGAGGGAAGAATTAAAGGAAAGGAAGAAAATTAAAGAATGTCAAGAAAGAAGGGAGAAGAGAAAAGAATAAAAGAAGGAAAGGGTAAAAAGATTATATAAAGGAAAGGAAAAAAGGAAATGAGGGAAAGTAGGAAGGAAAGCAGCAAAGAATAGGAAAGATGAGAGAAAGAAGGACGACAGTTGCAGAGACCAGGGAAGACATCCGGGCTGGCAGGAGGGCGCGGGTTTTACGGGGTTCGGCCCAGGCTCCCCCAGACGCCGTAAGCGGGGGCAGGGGAGCTCGGAGCTCGGGAACACTTAGGAGACTGGGCAGGAGCTCGGGACAACACGTCGACCGTCGAGCGCCAGAGGTCACCGCGCCCCAACCTAACCTTCGGGGGCTTAGTCTATACTACTCACCGGTTCTGGAGGTACAGAAATCACCTACGCCAGACAGAGAGAACTACGGAGCGCGGGAGGTGACAGCCGCAACTCGAAACCCTTCGCGTAGAACTAAGCCGCGGCCCCTCCCCCACTGCGTTCCAGGGCACGCGCACAACCAGGCCCTGGCCCCGCCTCCAACCTAGACCCCGCCTCTTCGTGGGAGTCCGCAGGAACGCTCTTTGCTGGGTCTCCTTCAGTACGAAGAGCATAAGTGATAAGCGTGACTGATTTAGTGGATTTTTGGGTGAGGTTGTGTGTGTGTGTATAGGGGCCCAAGGGGAGGTGGGGAGGAGTGAAGGTAGAGCTATACTAATGATACGAGTTCCCTCTGCGAGACTGACCGTGTTAGAGCCATGCCCGCCGAGCCCTGCGCGAGCCCCGACGGGATGCTAGAAACGGCCGCCGGTTACGGTTGGGCTGGCTCCGTTAAGAGTTGGTCGGCGCCTCCCAGGTTTCACTCCCCGCCGCTGGCCTTCTGAGGAAGATCTACGGAAGGGCCCGAGTCTTAAGACTGCAGGATCCCACTTTAACAACCTCTTTCGTGTTTCTAAACAAATTGTTGCAATTTGTAGAATATATATGCATATTTTGACCTTAGAAACGAAGTTAATAGAAAGT
Source organism: Pseudochirops corinnae (assembly GCA_028646515.1). Taxonomy (NCBI): domain Eukaryota; kingdom Metazoa; phylum Chordata; class Mammalia; order Diprotodontia; family Pseudocheiridae; genus Pseudochirops; species Pseudochirops corinnae. The sequence goes on from CM053586.1 coordinate 122,589,607, forward strand.
CACAAAAGCTGTTCACTATGTTTTATTTTTCTCTTGAAGTAGGTTGCACCAGAACCAGCAGAAGCAGCCCCACAGGCCTTCCTGGTACCCCCAGTGTCCCCGAGGAGAAGATGTCTCTTTCCCAAAAGCTCACCTTGGACAAGGTAGATGTGAAGGGAAAGCGGGTTGTCATGAGGGTGGACTTCAATGTGCCCATGAAGAACAACCAGATCACCAACAACCAGAGGATCAAGGCTGCCATCCCTAGTATCAAATACTGCCTGGATAATGGCTGCAGGTCAGTTGTGCTGATGAGTCACCTGGGCCGTCCGGATGGCATTCCCATGCCAGACAAATTCTCCTTGGAGCCTGTGGCGGCTGAGCTCCAATCCTTACTTGGCAAAAATGTTGAGTTCCTCAAGGACTGTGTGGGACTTGATGTGGAGAAAGCCTGTGCTAACCCTGCCGATGGCTCTGTCTTTCTGTTGGAGAATCTCCGCTTCCATGTGGAAGAGGAAGGGAAAGGCAAAGATGCATCTGGGGCAAAGATCACTGCTGAGCCAGCCAAAGTAGAAGCTTTCCGGGCTTCCCTTTCCAAGCTGGGGGATGTCTATGTCAATGATGCTTTTGGTACAGCTCACCGGGCCCACAGCTCCATGGTTGGAGTGAACCTTCCTCAGAAAGCATGTGGTTTCCTAATGAAGAAGGAGCTAGAGTATTTTGCTAAAGCCCTGGAGAATCCAGTTCGACCTTTCTTAGCCATCCTGGGTGGAGCTAAAGTTGCAGACAAGATTCAGCTGATCAACAACATGCTAGACAAAGTCTGTGAGATGATAATTGGTGGTGGGATGGCTTTCACTTTTCTTAAGGTTGTATTCAACATGGAGATTGGCAATTCTCTATTTGATGAAGAGGGATCCAAGATTGTTAAAGACCTGATGGCTAAGGCCAAGAATAAGGGTGTGAAGATAACCCTGCCTGTTGACTTTGTCACTGCAGAAAAATTTGATGAGCATGCCAATGCTGGTAATGCCACAGTGGAGTCTGGCATACCTGCTGGATGGATGGGTTTGGACTGTGGTCCCCAAAGCAGCAAGAAATTTGCTGAAGTCGTGGCCCGGGCCAAGCTAATTGTGTGGAATGGTCCTGTTGGAGTATTTGAATGGGAAACCTTTGCACGGGGAACAAAAGAGCTAATGAACAATGTGGTAGAGGCCACCACTAAGGGCTGCATCACCATTATAGGTGGTGGGGATACTGCCACTTGCTGTGCCAAATGGAACACTGAAGATAAAGTCAGCCATGTGAGCACCGGAGGTGGTGCCAGTCTAGAGCTTCTTGAAGGCAAAGTCCTTCCTGGGGTGGCTGCCCTGAGCAATATCTAATGGATGGAATTGTCCATCTCAACGTTGGTTCCTGTATACAGTCCTTAAGACGTCAGGACCCCACTTTAACTTCTTTAGTGTTTCTCAACACATCATTGTGGTTTGTAGAATATATTTTACCCGTACAAAGTTTAAAGAAAGTAAAAAATAAAAAAAGCTGTTGACTATGTTCTAGTTATCTTTTGTAATAGGTTGTACCATTGAGCTTTGTTAGTATATTAGCAATTCTTTTCCTCAGTACAGTATGAAAACAAGAAAAAAAAACCTTGGTTTCTGCCACTGTTGTGATACATATAAGTATGTGTTATATATCTTATCTTTATAAGTGAAAAAGTTAAAAGTGCTATTATTCATATTCTCTTTTGAAGGTGTACAATTCAGCTTTGTTAGTATTGTAGCAGCTATTTTTATTACCACCCATGGTATAGAAACAGGATGATTACTCTTTCAGAAGGGAATGTTAGTTATGTTCTATTAAGTAAAAATTCATAAGAGTGCCAACAGAGGGAGGGAGGAGGAGGAGGAAGAGAGAGAGAGAGAGAACGAGAACTCTGGTTATTTCCAAAGAAACTTAAACTTTTAGGATCCAAATTAGCTACAACTGAGCCTCAGTTCCTCTGGGTCTAGAACCCACCTGCCATGTGTTTGGTCCTACAGCACTACTGTGTTTACTTCACCTGCTTTGGGTCTCCCTTTGTTCCCTTTATGCTCTTTATTTTGCAGGGACGTTGAGGGACCTGCCTAATGAACTTAATATCAGCTTCATCTCTAAATTTTGGATTCTCTAGAAGGATACAAGTTATGTAGATATATGATCAGCTCTTCCCCATTTCAATTTAAAATTTGATGTCACAGGGAATGAGGTGATAACCTCAACCAAGGGTGACTGATTCCCAGAGATGGAACAAAAGGACTTTTTTGCTGTGACGTTTCTCTATTTTACAACCAAGTGCACAGTTTGGTTTTTTTCCCCTAAAATAACTCAATAAACAAAATAACCTGAAATTCATTTATAAGAAAACATTATCCAGATTTTTTTTTATCTTTCTTTGTAATTACTTATGTATTAACATGATTATTTTTTAAATTTCAGTGGTTGAAATAAACCTGATTCAAAATGGAGTGAAAAGTTTTTGTCTGTATTTTACCTACATATGTGTATTATATAAAGAATTTCCCTTATAATAATAGGTACCTTCCAGTACTGATAAATGCACCGGTTTCATCAAATGTGTTAATATTCATGAAGATGTTTTGTTTAATCACTTGAAAGCATTATGTTGCTTAAGACTTCTTTTAAAAGGAATCATCAGCAAAAATATTAATAGTTATAAATAAAATATTAATAGTTATTCTGTTTATTAAGATAAGTTACATGGACTGTGTACTCCACCATACTTGTTTTACCATATATAGTTGACATTAATAAAGCTCTCCAAGCTTTACCAAGTACTTTCATATATAATTTCCTTTGATACAAGCCGATGAGATAGACTATTTATAAATGAGTAAACCGAGACAGGGTAATTGACATGCCCAAGTCTACACAGCTATTAAATTTAAGAATTTAAAACTAGTTGTTTTTTTTTCTGATTTCTAATGAATTATGTACTATATTGTCTCCATAGATCACATTTCACTGATGTAGGTATCCAGCAGTTCAGGACTGCAATGTAAACATGCTGGCCCATCCTGTACAACTCTAATATATATAATATATATATGATTCTAATATGGCTTTCACATAAAACTATCACCAGGTGTCACCCTATGTATTGGGGAGTGGGAGGGGCAGAGAATCATGAAGGATGCCCATCAGTTGATCCTTACTCTTCCTGTGAAATTGAACTGCACTTTTTTTACCCTGCTACTTCTGTGTAATTTTTCATTTACAGTGTATTGGAACCTAGTCACACTATCTTTGCTCCTTTCCATTACCCTTAAAGAAAATATTAATTTCATTTATTTGGCAATTTAATTATTCCTTGATTTGCAGACATAAAATAACACCAGAAGAATATTGTTATTAAGGAAATATAGGCCATTGTTTCAGGTAGAAACTTGGGATGATTAAAAGCCCTGTACTACTTTCCAAAGGCAATCTAGCACAATCTCTTACCTGATTTTATAATAAAGTATCTTAAGGAAATGGGAATTGAATTTCAATGGCAGTTTCATAAATACCTTCAAGTAACTATTATCTAGAGATTTCGATTTGATCAAATTATTGTAATGTATTTAGCAAAGGATCTGTAGTAGTAATGGCTCATGTAGTTTATACAAGACTGGCATAATGAATGTTAAGCCAACCTTGCAGTTAAGCAAAACCCGCATTCAAATCTTGCCTCTGACACATAGTACGTTTATAACTATAAGCAAGTCACTTAACCTCTCATGTACCAGTCATCTCAGGCTGTAAATTGCAGAACAAGTGCCAGGCTACATCAGGAAAGGGAGCTTCCAGTTACAATGAAATGGGACTAGTTTAGAAATAGTTAAAGGAGATTTACCTAGATTGTATTGCTTAGATTTATTCAATGTTTTTTACTCCCAGAGTGATTGTCAAGTATATTGTTTCCTTTTATACTAACACTGTGAAGTAAGAAAGGATTATTTTCTGTTTAAATCCGAGCTCTGACATTAGCTGTAAAACCACAAGTCCTTTAATTTTATTTACATCAGGCAACAGTTAATCTTCTAAGCCATAGGATGGAAGACTTTTGAGTTAAAAAGAGATTTTAGAAGTCATCTAATCATGTTGTAGAGAAAGTAACAAAGACCCGGACAAGTCAAGTGAATTGCCAAGGTCACAAGGGTAGCAATTAGTAGAGCTGGAATTTGGACTCACATCCTCTGACTAAATCTAGCACTCTTTCTACCAACAGTATCTTCCTAGGTGGACCTCAACTGAGCTACATGGCAAGGCAAGAAGGCGTGCAACCACAGGCTACTCCTACCCACTCTTTTCTTCTTTCACCTGGCTGCTTGACTATTCACTTGTCTTGGATGACAAAGAAGACACAAATTCTTATTCAGTTGAAATGGAGGCACACCACGCCTCACCATCTGCCCTGCCGTTGCCTCCAGCTATCTAGGCAGTAACATCTACTCTGTGTCTTAGGTCTTGCATACCCAACTTACTGTCACATCTGACTTACTTTATGTAACTAAGTATTGCCTGGGTCTTGCCAATAGTTGCCCTCTTGAATGATTAGGATTTCTGTACTTTTTCCATATGCCCTGTTGCTGAAATTGCTTTTATATATTGTCTGCCCCCTGTTAGAGTCTAAACTCCTTTGGGGTTCAGCTTTTTCTAGTTGTATCCTCAGAGTTTAGCAAGTGATTGTGACATGGTTAACATTTAATAAATGCTTTTTGTTTCATTCAGAGATCATCAATCTATGTTGATTGAGGAAGAAGTCCCATACCAGGGGAATCCTCACTTTTCGAAATCATAGATCCTTCAGCTATTTGTAAAATAAAATAACAGAACCATAGAGTATCAGAGCTAGTGGGGACTTAATTAGCATTAGTTTTCAACACATGATCTACAAGAATAATGACTCCAGTTAATCCATAAACTGTAATTAGTACTAATGAGTTTTAAGATGGTCTGTACTATGTGCATAGAAAACATTTCTTATGTGAGGGTACCTGACCTAACATTATAAATCAATTTTATGAGAACTTGATTTTGGAGGACACTCTTAGTCAACCATTACAACAATACTATAAATGTAAGATATGTTCCTAGACAACCAAAGCTGTAATTATGAAAGCTTAAAATCAGAGATTCAGCATGATGACAGAGCAGAACAGGAACTGGCTGGGGATGGGGGATGTATGAATACCTGAGAAGACAAGTGGTATGAAGTCCAGGGTCATGAAATTGTTAGGCTTTTCAATCTTCCCCCTTTTTTTGGTCTCTTTTTGGAGTGGGGAAGGCAGGGCAATTGGGGTTAAGTGACTTGCCAGAGGTCATACAGCTAGTAAGTGTTCCATGTCTGAGCCTGGATTTGAACTATCAATCTCTCCTGAGATTATAGCTGGTCACCGATGAAATTGTACTTGGGTTTGGGGTAGGGTAGGGGTAGCAATAGTTGACAAGAATAAGAATCAAGAGGAATAGGAATAGGGGCTATCTTCCCCCAGAAATTCTTTGATGTAGTATCTAACTATAGATGACTTTCAAATGAATTTGGACATTAATTTTAATAAAAAGGAATAGAATCAGTTGCCCAAGATGTGAATTTTTATCTTTATGATGTTAATCTTTATTCTATTGAACTGTTCATTTTGGACCAAGTACAAACAAGAATAACAAATGAATAAAAAAATTAATTATACATAACATGAACAATTTTATTGCCATTTCCTTTAAGTGAACATTACTATTATTGATGCTATTAAAAAGGTCAAGAAGAAAAAAAAATTAAGCTAGGTTTCAACTGAGGATACTTTGATAGTACTTTAATACTCTTTGATAGTACTTTGATAGATCTGTGATTTCATCTATTCCTGTCTATGTTGTTGTTCTAAGTAAATTTTATATACTCTGCAATCCAGTGACATTGGTCTCCATGTTATTCCTTGAACAAGACATCCCATCTCTTGACTAGGCATTTTCACTGACTCCCCTACGTTCCTGGAATGCTCTCCACTCTTATCTCTACTTCCTGGCTTCCTTGGTTTCCTTAAGTTCCCAGCTAAAATCTTTTCTTCTATAGGAATCTTTTCCTATTTCTCCTTAATACTAGTGTCTTCCCTTTATCACTTATGTCCAATTTATCATATATATATATATGTATGTATGTATGTATGTATGTATGTATGTGTGTATGTATATCTTGTTTTTATGTGGATTTGTGCATATTGCCTCTCTCATTAGACTGAGCTCCTTGAAAATAGGGACTGTCTTTTGTCTTTCTTTGTATCCCCAGCACTTAGCATACTGCTTGCTGCATAGTAGGTTCTTAATAAATGTTTATTGATTGACAGACTCATCCCCTTGAGTATCAGTCCCAAAACTGAATCCTTTCTCACCACTTCTAGAGCTAACCCACTTAATAATGGTTGCCTGCCTGCCTAGATTTTCTTCTCATTACCTACAGCCCAAATCCCCAACATTCTGCTCCACTTACCAGCCAACATGCCTGTATTACTTAACCTCTCTTATGATAATGGACTTCTTTACCTATTTTGGACTTCTTCCTATCTTTTGCATCTTGGACCTCCCTTAATTCCTCACACTTTCTCTGTGAATTTATCTAGTACTTATATGTTGAACCAATCTACTATAGAACAACCTTTGATTATCAAAGACATGGCAGATGTTCAGGTTTATATACCTTGAGTTTGAGATGCTAACGACATAGGCATATAGAGTTTCTGACAGTGGTAGAGTGAAAAGGGCCACTAACTTGGATTTTAATCTTGGCTATTCTATTTATTGTTCATGTAACTTTGGAAAAGTCTCTTTTTCCTTTTCTTAAAATGATGATACCTGAAAGTACATTCCAGCTCAAATTCCTATGACCTAATTGTAGAGTAGAATTATAGTACAATTGTATGAGCACTGACAGGAATCAGAAGACCTGAGTTTAAATTTGGCCTATGCTGACAATCTATGAGACTGGACAAATCCTTTAACCTCCCTAGGCTTCAGATTTCCCTTTTGTAAAATGAAGAAGTTAAATTAGGTGACTTTTGAGAGTCTGTATAGCTTTTAATCTATCACTACATCTGTTGTTGTAATGAAGCTTACAGGTTTGTGGTTACACTATAATTGGCTTGCTGTGTGATCATAGGAAAGCTATTTCTCCATGAAGTTTGATGTTCTCAGTAGGTCATCAATTTTTCTAACCTTTAAAATTAAAGAATTTGGCTAAATGATCTCTAAGGACTCTTTCAACCTGCTGGTTCTATGAAGCCATGATTCTAACTAGGAAGAGAATCAGGGTAGTAGAGTATGGCAGAAGTCAAGGGAGGATAAATTTTCAAGGAAAAATAAAATGAACTAATTGATAGGTAATAAAAGTGGTATGAAGACCAAGAAAACAGATTTATTTTATCCATTAGAACTTCATGGTGATCTTGAAGACATTGGTTTTAGTCACTGGGCAAGATAACATAAGATTTCCAGGTAGGCAGAAGGAGTCTAAACAAGAGTTCTAGACCAGCTTTGAAAAATTTGTCAATGAAAGGGGAAAGAAAAGCACATTTATCAGGGGCAGGGGATTTTTTTAGGAGAGATGACAACTGAGAACTTTCTAGACTGAGGAAAAAGAGATAAAGAGATAGGGAAAAGGGAAAAATTGAAGAAACAAGGGTAATTTACCCAGTAAGGTCCTGGCATTAGGCATGAGGAAATTGTATCAAGAATAAAAGTGGAAGAATTAAGAGAAAATGTGACTTGGAGAGCAGGACCTTGATCTTTTCCATAAAATAATCAAGGTTATCTGCTGTGAGGAAAGAAGGTAGATATTAGGGATTGAAGTGTGTGACATATAAGAGTTAGTGAATAAAGAATAAGACCAGGATTTGCTAAGCAGCCAGAAGATCCTAGGAGACATTAAATACTGGAGAATTGTAATAGACTGTTGCACCAACACAATATTCACAGCACCAGTGGTGGCCATAAATATGCTGGTGTAGTCCTGAATCACAAAATACAACAGATTCTCCATATAGAAGACAGAAGCAAAACATTGATTCCAACACCAGAAAGCCAAATCCTAATACCAGAAAACTGAATCCATCATAGCAACAAAGAAGTTAATATACCATAACACAAAAGGAAGTCACACCATCCTAAATCCTCCCCACAAACAAACCCGCACAAACCTAGCTGTCTCCTTGCCAGAGTTCTCTCCTCCTGTTGTTCTAACTACTCTGACTCACAGCTTCCTCTGGACTCTACTCCACCCATTCAGCAAGCTCCTCCCACCACAGGCTCTATGTGATTACATTCAGCCTATTAAGAGGCAGAGGTCATCCTCAAAGCAGAAAAGGTTTTCAAATTCCCTTAGTCCTATTACGGCAGGCAGAATCTTTAAATTTCCATTACCATTACATAGATCCAGTAAATATGACTTTGTGCCTTTCTCCAGTAATCTCAACATCCCAAGAATCAGAGTAGAGAAAATAAAACAAGACTGACCTGTTGTTGAGAAATGATATGAAAGAACACCAGCCAGAATATCAAGGCAATTAATGAAAAGAAATGATAGGGAAAGTGGCCTAGCTGTTCCAGATTTTAATCTCTATTATAAAGCAGCAGTCATCAAAATTAGTTGGTACTGGCTGAAGAATAGAGTAGTGGATCAATGGAATAGAATGGGTACAAATGACTCAGTAGTCAACAATTATAGTAATATACTCTTTGATAAGCCCAAAGACCCCAGTTTTTGGGATAAGAACTCACTATTTGACAAAAACTGCTGGGAAAACTGGAATATAGTATGGCAGAAACCGGGCATAGACCATCATCTAATGCTGCACACCACAATCAAGTCCAAATGGGTACACGACCTAGGTATAAAGGCTGATACTGTAAATAATCTGGGGAAGCAAGAAATAGTCTACCTGTCAGATTTATGGAGTAGAGAAGACTTTATGACCAAAGAAGAGTTAGAGAACATTATAAAATGTAAAATGGATAATCTT
>CM053586.1:122599135-122629746 GCA_028646515.1 Pseudochirops corinnae
AGAGCTGCAATAAATATTTTTGTACATATGGGTCTTCCTCACACTTCTATGATCTCTTTTGGATACAACCCCAGAAGTAGTATTACTGGGTCAAAGGGTATGCAATGATTTATAGCCCTTTGGGCATAGTTCCAGATTGCTCTCCAGCATGGTTGAATCAGTTCACAATTGTACATGAGTAAGGGGACAAAACAATGATTTTATAAGTTGGTATATAAATATTTCAGATAATTTAGAGCTAACCTAATCAGTCTTCTCAGTGATTTCAACCTAGTGCTATTACATCAAATTTCATATTTAAATACAAAATTCCTTATGAAAAAAAATCAACATAAAGTGTCCATATTTCTAAATTATGTGACTATGTTTATATATTATACCCATGAATTTCAAGACATTGTATTTGATTCATTTTTGCTCGATGACAACTACTCATATGTACCTAGATACTTTATACTGATCAATGATAGATTTCTTTACTTCTTTATTAGAGATAATCAGTCCTCTACTAAAAGTTTTCTCTAATGGCATATCAAGGCATGGAGGTGATTCTTGCTCGTGAAAGACTATATAAGCAGAGAAAAAGCCCTGATAGATACTGTGTAGGTAGAAAAGTTTCAAATACTACCATAGCAATGGACTGTTCTGTGTACCTGTACTCTGAGGAGCACTCTTACTATGTGAGAACAGACATTACTAGAAGGTTGATCAATAGTTGATGAATTTCAACCATTGAAGTCTTTGAAACAAAATAAAATATCTTAGCCCCCAAAGAACTTTAGAGATCCTTTAGTCCAGTTTTTAAACTTTGTTGTGTCATGGACCCCTATAGCAGTCTAGTGAAACCTATTGACACCACCTCAGAATATTTTTCAATGCCTAAAATTACAAGGGGACAAATATGTTGAAATAAAACTATCAAAATATTTTTTTTAAATAAGTTCATGGACTCCCTAGGTGATGAATTCCTATTCTAATCCAATTTCTTCTCTGATTGTGGCATTTTGAAAAAAATTAAAATGTCTAACATTTATAGTATTACTTTAAGGTTTACAAAATGCTCTTCTCCCAATAACACTTTGAGTTAGGTAAATCAAATATCATTATACTTATTTTGCAGATGTGGAAACTGAGGTAGAAAGGTTAAGTGACTAGATCAATGTAACACATAGAAGGTGGTAAAGTCAGAACTCTTACAAACCTTCTCATTCTAAATCTAGCACGTTTTCATCCACACTATACATAATGTGACTATGAGCTAGGTAAACAAAGAGTAGAATTTTGCCTTGAAGTAAATATTATCTATCAGCAAAAATAATTTTTATTTAGGATTCAGCTGTAACTTAAAAGAGGCATAAACTAGGCTTTTAATGAAATTCAGAAATTTGCCAACCAGCATTAAGCTAAAAAAAGATGCATTGCACTCATAACCTAATTCTCGAAGTTTAATTTCAATAAACAACTTGTGTACAATAAGATATTTTCCAAAATTACTTTAAGAAAGTGATCCCTTAAATCAGAAGTCAAATCAAAGAAGGTTGTGGATATTTAAAATTGAGACATTTAGGACCACCTGCTGTTGGATTCTCAAAAATCTGATTGTGCAGAGATATTTTTGTCAAGTGCCTAATGTTAAAACATCACATTACTGTCATAGTGATCAGGGAGAACATACTTCTTAATAATCTGCAACTGCTTGGCATTCAAAAATCGAAGATAAAAATATTACCATATTCATCTGACTACTTGAGCTATTACAGATCTGCTGTATTTTTCATAATTAAATAATTGGTATTTATTTTGCTTAAGTTCAATTATGCTGAAATACCTTTTATTTATGCCTTCTGGAATATATTTAGATATATTCCAATCATAGAACCAGCATTGAAAGTATTCTCTTCCCTCACCCTATAACAAAGAAAAAGTTAAGTAAAACGAACAAATATGGTGACTGGGCCCGACTTAGTTTACATTTTGAAATACCTCTCAGCTGAGAAAAACAAAATAATATAGGATCATAGACTTTAGTTCTCATCTATCAATTTACAAATGAGAAAATTGAGGCCTACAGAAGTCAAATGACTGGCTCAAGGACATACAATAATGAACAGAGGCAAGAAGGTGGTGCATTTTAATTTTTTTATCTGGGACTGAAATTTGTCATGATAATCATTCAGGATATTATTATTGTTATTTTCATTTGTATAATTAAATGAAGTAAATATTTATCTTCTGGTTCTGTTTAATTCACTAAATCACTTCATATCTTTCTAAATTCTCTGAAATTTTCATATTTCCCATTTCTTAGTTTATAATATTCTATTATATTAATCTACCATAGTTTGTTCATCCATTCTCCAATCAAAGAATATCTATTTTGTTTCAAGAGAAACATAAAGAATAAGTATAAATAAGTATAAATATAAATGGAGGTTTTCCTTCTGTCTTTGACCTTATAGGTATGTGGCCAATAGTGAAATCTCTGGATCAAAGTTTATAAACAACTTAATGATTGCTCTTGCATAATTCCAAAATTTTCCAGAATGGTTAGATCAAATTCACAACTCTATCAATAGTGTATGCCCATCTTGCCAACAGTTACTCCAACCCTAATGATTTCTATCTTTTCCTATTATTGAAATTTCCATATTATCTTAATTTACATTTCTGATTTAAACTTAAGTTTGTGATTTAAAGCATATTTTTGTATAGTCCTTCCTGCAGTTCTTTTGAAAACCGTTCATATCCTTAGACCTCTTACCTTAGAAAGAAAAATTGTCGGTCTTAAATAATAGTGTTAATTTCTTATGCATTTTTACATGAAATTTTTGTTAATTATATTTGTTGCAAGGGTTTCCTCCATCTTTTCAGTTTCTCTTTTTATTCTAACTGCATTTTTTGTGTTTTTTTTTTCCAAATTTTAATTTTATAGAGTTGAAATTATTTATTTTGCCTTTCTGATCATCTATATCCTGGTATTTTTGATGATTACTGCTTTATAATTTGAGATCTATGAAGCATTTAACCCCTATTCCTACTTGGATCATTATTCTCTAGACATTTTGTTCTTCCAAATGAAACTTGTTACTATTTGTATAATATTAAAATAACCCTTTACTAGTTTGAATAATATAGCACTAAAAATTAATTTAGACAGTATCATTGTTATTCTATTGGCACAGCCCAAACATGAACAATTGAATATTTCTTGAATTGTTTTACCTTTATATTTGTAAATTGTTTTTCAGTTGTACTTATATAATTCTCAAGGTGTTAAAAAATTAGTTAACTTCTACATATCATGTATTTTTTTATCTTTTGGAATGACATTTTTCTTTTGATTATCTCTTCATGGTTTTTGTTAGCATATAGTCTAGTTATGATTTTTGTGTATTTAGTTTACATACTGCCACTTTATTAAAACTATCTAGAAATTGATCAGAATTCATAATAAAGAGACATTTCCCATGCGATGAATGGTCAGAAGTTATAAACAGGCAGTTCTCAAGGGAAGAAATTGAAGATATCTATAGCCACATAAAAATGCTTCAAATTACTAATAATTAGAAAATACAAATTAAAACAACACTGAAGTTCATCTTTGTATCTGTCAGATTGGCAAACTTAGTTGTCAAAAAAAGGGGAAATTGATAAAGGTTGAAAAGGTTGTGGGGAAAAACCAAAAGCACATACATATTAATGTACTCTTGGTAGAACTGTGAATTGGTATAGCTATTCTGGAAAGCAACTCACAACTATGCCCCCAAAGTTACAAAACTATGCTTGTTTGACCCAGACATACCACTACTGGGTTTCTATTCCAAGGAGATTAAGGAAAGGGGGAGAAGTCCCATATGTACAAAAATATATATAGAGCTGTTTTTGTGATGGCAGAAAAGCCTAGAAATTAAGGGAATGTCCATAAACTGGGGAATAGCTGAATACATTATGATGTATAAATGTAATGGAATACTATTGTACTATTAGAATTGAAGGGAGGCAGTTTCAGAGGCTCTAGGGAGAATAGTAGGGACTGATGCAGAATAAAGTGAACAAAATCAGGAGAATTATTTGTGCTATTGCATCAACATTTTAAAAATTAATAATTTTGAAAGATTTAAGAACTCTGATTAGTGCAATGAATGATCATGACTCCAGAGGACTAATGATGACTATCTTCTGACCGAGAGGTGAGGGACTAAATATGCAAAATGAGACATATTTTTGGACATGGACAATGTGGGAAGTTGTTTTGCTCAATTTGTTTATTTATTACAAGTTGTTTCTTTTTTTCAGTGAGAGGTATTGAGAAGGAGAAAAATATATTCTGGATAATTTAAAAGATCATAATTTAAAAAGTGAAAGTTAAGGTAGTGATAGGCTAGGGACTTTAGAACCATGCCAGAAACTTACTCACTTACAACAATAATAGCTCATATTTCTGCAACACCTGATGGCAGGAGAGGATTTTAAAGATGAATGTCATACACTTGAGCCTCAAAGCAGTCCTGAGAAGGGGATAGGACTGGTGTGATATTCTTATTTTATAAGGGAGGATAGCAGAGGCTCAGAAAAATTAAGTCATGTGGTGAAAGTCATATGGCATTTAAGTGACAGAGCCAGGACCACAGCCTAGGGGTCTAGATATAAAGTCCAGGAATTTTGATACACTATTATTCTACCTCTTCACTCTAATATGAAATGATTTAGGCCGTATCCTATTATCTCTCTATAATTCTTCCAAATTTCAGTCCTCCCTAACAATGTTATTAGCTGTGGTAGAATTGCAGAGTCAAGGTGAATGAACATACCCAAGAACTAGCAAATAAATGTGCTCCATTAAAAAAAATATTAAAAGTATTCATCTTCTCAATTAGTTTTTTCCTTGATTTTCTAGGTTTCCTAAGTGAACCATCATGCCCTCTGCAATAGTGACAATTTAATACCTTCTTTGATGATATATTTACTTTAATTTCCCTCTTTTTTCTTTGACATTGAATGTTTTGTAACTAGATGGAGCAGTGGATGTAGGGCTACATCTGGAGTTAGGAGAATCTGAGGTTCAAATCTGGCCTCAAACACTTGCTTGATTTTTGTGCCTGAGCAATTTTCTTGACTTCAGTTTCCACATATGAGGCCTGCCTCCCAGGGTTGTTTTGAGGATCAAATGAGATAATAATTGTATAAAGCACTTAGCACAGTGCCTAGCATATAGCAAACTCTATATCAATGTTAGCTATTACTATTATTATTTTTAATAAAACAAGTGTTATATTTTGAAGACTTTTTGTGCAAGTAATGAACTAAATTTTTAAATTTTGTTGATACATTTTATTTTTATTTCACCTTCATTTCCAAATATATCCACCCCTCTTCCTGTGTTACACACACACACACACACAGACACACACACATGCATACACATGCACATACACATTTATTCTAAAAATGAATAAAAAGGAGAAAAAAAATGTTTTGTCAAAACTAACCAACTCCTCAACTTTAACTGTCAGCATATGCAGTATTGGACATCCATGATGCTTTTCACTCTACTTTTCAGGATCATCACATATATTCTACCTACTAAGGGTAATTATACAGTGTAAAGAATAAGAGAGTTACTATTCTTGTACTCTGCCTTGGTCAGAAAATACATTGAGAACTGTATCCATTTCTTGGCATCACATTATAGGAAGTGTATTGTCTACCTTGAATAGGATGTGAAGAGTAAGAGGATTTTAAACCATGACTATCTGTTAAAGAAACTGATGCTATTCATCCTGGAGAAAAAAAAAAAAGACAAAATAGAACTTAGCACTGTCTTCAGGGTACAGTGAGTATGGGAACATTCCTTTCTCTTCACTGTGCCACAACCAGATTTGAGGTCTGTACATGGGGATGCGGGTGCACTGCTATACAGTGGGAGAAAAAAACCACTGGTAGTGAGAGAACAAAGCAACAGGAAGAAAAGAAAATGACTAATGAGGATTTTTGCTCTTATCTTGCCTCCATGGGATGTCTTTAAGGATTAGAGAATTATAGATATTTACCAACCTCACCCGAGTAACTAGCACAAAATGTGCTATGGAAATCAGAAGACAGACTGAGAGAGAAATAAAGATGAACATTACTGCCGCAGGTCCTTACCTCGTTTACATGCCTTCACTTATCTGAGGATCAAGACAAGATTTTTTTAAAGAATGCTCACAAATGAGCCCTGTGCGTGAATATGAAGATTGACATACATCTTTGTGATTAATGCTATTAAATCAAGGATTTCTTTTTTTTTTGGCTTTTCTCCTATTAATATTTTCCTGTAATAATTGTGAGCTACATTCCAATAAATGCAGAATCAGCTTCATCACACTGTGAGTACTATATATAAAAGTTATTCCAAATTTCGGAAGTCTACAAGCCCAAAGTAGACCTGTGTCCTTTGGGTGATGAGAGTTTATTACAAAGATTACGAATTTTTGAAGGTTCCTTATGTAGAGAAGGGGTTAGATTTTTCTTCTTGGCCCCAGAGGACAGAACTAGCAATGGGTAGGCATTGCAGTTATTTTTTCCCGTTGACATTAAGAAAAAATTGTAAGAAAGTTGTTTTCTTAGAGGGTAGGGAGTTCCTCACCAATGGAGGTGTATAAGAAGGAAACTGGTTAAACTGCTTGTCGAATATATGATGAGGTAATGCCTGTTCATTAATGGGTTGGACTAGATGGTCTCTGGGATTATTTCCACCACTGAGATTCAGAATCACACAATCACAGAATCAGAATAAAAGAATTTTAATCTACAGAATTTCAGAATTGTCCAATGTATATCCACAAAAGAATCTTTTCTACAATAACCTTGAGAAGTGGTTAACCAGTCTTTGAGAATGTGCAATGAAGGGGAATTCATTATCTCATAAGGCAGTACATTCTACTTTTCGATAGCTTTGATAGATTTTTTTCCTGTCATTTATACTCCTCTTAATCTAGCCCAAGACTGAATTACCTTTTCATTCTTAAATTACCTTTTCTTATATTGTTGGCTCATATCAGGCCAATTGTACTTGATTCAAACCTCCAGGTCTTTTTTCAATAAAATGCTATCTAACCATGAATCCCAGCATATCACCTGTGAGGTTGGTTGCTTTTATTCAAGCACGATACTTTATATTTTATCTTTGTTGTATTTCATCTTATTAGATATTGTCTAGAGTTCTAGACTCTTAATATTTTAGGGGAGTGGAGAATCCTAGTGTGTTAAATTGTATGATCTTGTAAATTTGATATGTCATCTATTCCTTTATTTAAGACATCAGCGAATGTTAAAAAAGAAAGAATGAAGCACTGATCCCTACAGCATTCCAATGAAGATTTCAAGTTGACATCAAAGTATTAATGACTCTTCTTTGCAATCAGTTACTCCATCAATTCTAAATCCACTTAATTGTCCTAGGATCTAAACTACCTCTCTTCATCTTATCCATAGGAAGAGCACATGCAATTTTACCAAAAGATTTTTGGTGAAATCTATGCAAATTGTAACTACATTCTCCCTGGTTTAGCAGTGTGGAGATACTCAAAAAAGATATCTGATACCTTATTTGATGTCAGTATTCAATGACCATTAGATGAAAGGTATAAAGAAAAATATGCCTTTATTTGTCTTCTGCAATTCTGATAAATACTTCGTAAGATATTTTTTTCTGATGGGAGACTGTAAGGCTATATTTTCTTATACTATGTTAAAAAAAACTTGAAGAAGTAACATAACACACATACACATATATACACACACATACATATAGACATAGATGTACACATATTCTGCTACTTCTATATATAACTGTGTATGTATATGTATGTGTATATATATGTGTGTGTACACATACACACATAAACACATATGCACACACATCTCCCTGTTTAGCTATCTATAGCTAGGTGACATAGTGCCGGATTTGAAGAGTCAGGGAGACTTATGTTCCTGAGTTCAAATCTAGCCTCATATACTTACTACTTGTGTGACCCTGTTTGCCTCAGTTTTCTCATCTGTAAAATGACCTGGAGAAGAAAATGGAAAACCATTCCAGGATCTTTGCCAAAAAAAAAAAAAAAAATCCAAAATGGGTTCACAAAGAGTCAGACACAACTGAACAATAAGTACATGCACATATATACATACCTACACACAAACATCTATATGTATATATGTGCATTACATACACATAATATATATACATGTGTGTGTGTTTGTATGCTGTAGGACTCTGGGCAAACTATTAACTTCCATTTGCCTCTGTTTCCTCACCTATAAAATGGGGTTAATGATAGCACCTACTTTGACATATTGTGAGGAGTAAATGAGATAATATTTGTAAAAAGTGCTTAGCACAGTCCCTGGCACATAATCAGTGGTATGGAAATGCTTAATCTTCCCCTCTTTGACCTTTATGCCTCTCAGTTTATTGCTATAAAATAATGGCTAGTATTCATGCAGTGCTTATAAAGCACTATACACACATATGTATATATAATTTCATTTGCTAAGGATCTTGTTTGCTGGAGAAAATCAGCTGCGATAACCTGATTTTTATAATACTTTCACTCAGTATACACTCAATGTCTGATTCTCATAAAGAATGTATAGAAATTAAAATGTAATATATGAGATGCTAATCACTAATACCTTCTTGGTTGCTTTAAAAAAACCAGGCCTTATTTCTAAAATTTATAGAGGACTGAGTCAATTTTATGAGAATACAAGTTATTCTCCAATTGATAAATGGTTAAAAGATATGAACAGTCAGTTTTGAGATGAAGAAATTAAAGCAATCTAGTCATAGGAAAAAAATGTTCTAAATCCCTATTGATTAGAGAAATGCACATTAAAACAACTCTGAGGTACCATATCACAACTATTCAATTGGCTAATATGACAAAAGAGGAAAATAATAAATGTTGGAAAAGATGTGGAAAAACTGGAGCACTAATACATTGTTGGTGGAGTTGTGAACTGATCCAACCATTCTGGAGAGCAATTTGGAACCATTCCCAAAGGACTATAACTGTGCACACTCTTTGATCTACCAATACCACTACTAGGTCTGTATCCCAAAGAGATCATAAAAAAAGGAAAAGGACCTATATGTACAAAAATATTTATAGCAGTTCTTTTTGTGGTGGCCAAGAATTGGAAATGGAGTGGGTACTCATCAATTGAGGAATAACTGAACAAGTTGTGGTATATGAATATAATGGAATACTATTGTTCTGTAAGAAATGAACAGGCAGATTTCAGAAAAACGTGGAACGACTTGCATGAACTGGTGCTAAGTGAAATGAGCAGAACCAGGAGAACATTGTACATAGTGACAGCCACATTGTACAATGATCAACTTTGATAGATTGAGGTCTTCTCATCAATGCAATGATCTAAGACAATTCCAAAAGATTCATGATAGAAAATCCTATCCACATGCAGAGAAAGAACTATGGAGTCTGAATGCAGATTGAAGCATGCTACTTTTTCCTTTTTTTTTTTTCTTTCTCATGGTTTTCCATTTTTCCTCTGATTCTTCTTTCACAACATGACAAATGTGGAAATATGTCTAATATGATTGTACATATATAACCTATATCAGATTGCATGCCATATTGGGAAGGGGGAAGGGAAGAAGGTAGGAAAATTTTGGAACTCAAAATCTTGTAAAAGTGAATGTTGTATTTTTACATGTAATTAGAAAAAAAAAATACTATTGTATGAAAAAAACAACCAAACTTCATTTCTAATCTTTCCTATTCTTTCTGAATATTAGAAATGCCTTTAAACTCTCTTTCCCTGAATATCTTTAGAGTTGTAGCATTTCTTCTGTTTGTTCTTGGTTAGCTCGGCAGCTTTTTCTGACTTTGCTTTAAGTGGCAGTAAAAATTCTTAATACACCATAGTGTCTCAGCTATGTATAAAAATGGTAGAATCCAAATATTTGCTCCTTTGTAATTACTGATGAGAATAGATGATGCGAGTAGATTCTATTCCATTTTCTCTGCATTTTCTGCATTCTTTCTGATTTCACCTACAAGTGATTTTGTTATAATATAGCTTACCTGTATTGATGCACATAGGATTTCCTATCGGCTTGTTTCTCCTCAATTGCTTTTTGTTCTTTTGTGAGGCAATCCCACTTTAACAAATTTGTAACCTCAACCAACAGTTTTCTCGGCTCTCATATTTCTCCACTTAGCAAGGAGATTAAATGTTTGTTGCCTAGAAGAGTTTCTTTGGGAAAAACAAAAAGGCCTCATTGCTGTCCCTGGTTTGCATTGGTTAAACTTCTCTAAGTCTTGGTAAAGAAGTCCTGTTGTATAATGCAGCAATTCTCAAAGTATGAAAAATCCTTTGAGGGAATCCATTTCATGATAATACTAGCATATTTTTATTTCTAATTTAATTTTAATTTCTAATATATTAAATATCTAGATTTAACTCTCATAAGGAGTCCTCAATAATTTTTAAAAGTGTAAAAGAGTCTTGAGATCACTAAATTTGAGAACTGCTGGTATAATGTATAGAGAGAGCCCTTGAATTGAGAAGACCTCTGATACATACCTCCTGTGCGATCCTGAGAAATTAATTCAAATTCTCAGTGTTCCAGTCAACTCACTAAGACTATAAGTTGCAGAACAGGCACTAAGGTAAATTAATAGACAGTTTCTTCAATGGGAGTTCCTTATTTTGGTGAAATTACAGTTTCACTGAACAAAAAAGTGATAGTCAATCTCCTTTGATCCATTTTCATTTTTCTGTTGAAAGCTTGTTTAAACTGGTCAGGTCAGAACTGTGGCAATCTTGTTTGGTGCCTTTTCATTTGTAGAAATTTCCCTCTCCTGGTGTTCATTTTTACCTTTGTTCTTACCTGATGATGTTCTGCCTGCATACTTAACACTAATCTCGAAATCTACAACCAGTTCCTTTTTGCTTAGTTACAGATACTTTCATTTTTTGTGTGCATATGTCTGTGATGGTATTGGGCAAATCTTATGTCTAGCACCTTTCTTTTTGAAGAGTCTTTGTGGTTTCTAAGTTTAACAGTCTTGAATTGTCTATAAGTAGTAGAACTCTGTCATACCCTATGCCTACTTTAGGGTTGAAGTATCTTGAGCATCAAAGGAGATTTTGACATAGTTTAGAAGATCAAATTTATCAAATTCTCCATTGAACTCTGCATCAGAGTTGACATGTAAGTTATAATCTTGTCTGCTAGCATTCATCATGAGCTCAGCAAGGTAAAATGAGCAAATGCTTAAAGGAAATGATTTTTTTCTCACTCTTGGGTAAGTAATAAAACCAACTCTGCCAGCTTCTTTATTCACCTCTGTGAGCAGAACCAGTGATGTGCCTTTGTACTTATGCAATTTCTTTATGTATTTTCATTTGATTTATTACCAGAATGTTAATAGGACTAGGCTTCAGAGTTCCTCCAGGAATGTGTCAAAGCATTAGTAATTGGATAGAGATTTCCCACTAAGTACCAACATTTAAATTAATGCTTGATGGTAGTATGCTCAGCATACTTTGTCTCTTTCTGAAAGACTGCTGCTCTCACTATGTTAGTAGAATTTGGTTGCATGAGACTGAGGATCATTTTTAATATGATATTTTTATTATAAACATAATGATTCAATAAAAACAAATAAGAAAAATAACAAAATAAAGGGTATAATACTACATAAAATCCTTAGCATTGAAAAGATACCAAATAAATTTTTAAAAAAGCAAAAAAAAGTAATACCTTGTTCCCTTTTAATTTTATGCCTCCTCTCTCTTATCCATCTTTCCTTCCTTCCTTCCTTCCTTCCTTCCTTCCTTCCTTCCTTCCTTCCTTCCTTCCTTCCTTCCTTTTCCTTTTCTTGTTCTGTTTCCTTGCATAACATGCCTCTCTTAATATAGCTAAAGATTACATTAGCTTATTTGACTGTTGCACCATTCTGATAAACCACGTAGTTCAACATATTCTTTGCTTTTTCCACTGTCTTTTCAAGATGTCCATTATATCTAGTGTGTTTAGCTGTATAATTTTTAAAAATTTATTTGTTGCCTCTATCAGATATTAAAAATGGAGAATTAAAGTCTCCCATTATTTTAATTCTAGTTTTTTGTTAAAAGTCTTTTCCTTGCAAAATAGCTAGGTTCTTCTAATTGTGTGGATGTGTATGAATTTGTATGCATCTGTATGTATATGTGTGAATCCGTATGTTTGTGTGTATGTGCACATATATGCACATATATATACGATATGTTTTATATATATGTATATATACAATTGGCGCACTGTCCATAAATGCCTTTACTATAATATTGTGCCCTTGTTTGCATCTTTCTTATGTTCTATTTGAATTCAATTTTACTCAATATCGTAACTAGTCTTCCTGCTTTTATGTTTAGCCAGTAGCATGGTAAATTGTTGATGGCTCTTTCATTTTGAATTAAGTTTTTGTGGTTTAAATGTGTTTTCTGTAAGTAGCATATAGTTTAATTCTGCTTTTTAATCCATTCTATAACCATTCTTATCTTATTGAAGATTTTATTTTATTTGCATTTAGTGTCATATGCATTAGCTTGGTCTTCTCTTCAATCATCCTATTGGAAAGGTTCGCATGGATTCTTATTCCTATTTCTATAATTAATCAGAATAAATTTCCTCTGTCTTATGTTAATAACAAATATGTTACTTTTATTCAGACTTCATTTTGGGATAACTCTGATTCCCACCACCCGGCCCCCATTTTCTCTCCTCTTATTTATCTTTTCTTTTTATCCCCTTCTATTTCTTTGGAAGAGACTTTTGAAACCATGAGTTATTTAGATAATATAATACCCTGAAAATTCTCACATTTTGATTGAAAATGTTTTAACTTAATTGTTTTGTATACTTTTTTATGTCTAAAAGACATTTGGTATTTGAATACTTTTTTTTTTTTTGAAGTGGATAGATAGGTCTTTATGCAAACATTTCAGACTCCTTTTGCTTCCGAAAGATTTTTTTTCCTCCCTCCATGCTATATTTTGCTGGGTAGGTAATTCTGACCTTGTGAACCATGTCTCTGAATTTGATAAATGTTGTATTTCAGTTCCTGTGATTTTCTCTTGACCTTGAAAACTCAATTATGATAATCATTGTTAATTTTTGTTCAATCATAGATGATTCCTGTATCACTCTGGATATTTGTACTAATACTTAACACAGTATTATTGCAGTTTATTATTGACTAGGTCTTTAAATCTTGGGTTTTTCTTCAGTAGTGTAATGGGAATTCTATTTGTATTTTTTTAGTTTCCAACAATTTTGAAAAAAATTATTTCCATGAAATATTGTATTCAAATTCTTTAGCTTTTTCTAAATTATCTGAAATATTAGTGATCTTGATCACTGTACCATAAGTCTTTTTAGACTATCACCTGTGTGATTTGTAATAGTTTGGATGATTCAATGATTTTTTTCTGAGTCAGTATTTCTAGACACAAATCTATTTCACATTGTAGTTTGCCTGTTTGGCACTTTTCCCCCCTACTGTTTTCCAACTACTGACCCTTTGCTTAGTTTTTAAAAGCATTTTAAAATTTCATTTGTTTGAATTTTATGATTAATAAATAAAGTTCATATTTTGTTTGGTATTTTGATTATCTTTAGCAACGCTATTATTTGCTTAATTTTATTAACCTGTTTTTTTTTTTATCCATTTGAGAATACCTTGTATGTTTTCTTTTGCCACATCTTTTGCTTATTATACTATAGTTTCAATGTATCTATTCATTCTCTAATCCAAGGTATCAATCATGGATCAGGCTCTGAGGATCATTTTTATGAGTTTCATGAATTTCTACATTCTCTTTCCCCTTCCCTCCAAAAAGAAGTTAATAAGGGATAGGCAAATTTTTGTTTATGAGTTTCTGTGCACTTAGCTAGAATGCATC
Source organism: Pseudochirops corinnae (assembly GCA_028646515.1). Taxonomy (NCBI): domain Eukaryota; kingdom Metazoa; phylum Chordata; class Mammalia; order Diprotodontia; family Pseudocheiridae; genus Pseudochirops; species Pseudochirops corinnae. Next base: position 122,613,098 of record CM053586.1, read on the forward strand.
TTGATGGGAGATACATCATCTACTCAAAGACTTTATGGCTTTGTGTCACTTGCAAGAAACTGTGCCTTTACAAATAATGCTTGCTGATGGTTTTATGTAAATGATTTTTAACAATTTAAAAAGAAAAATTCATTTACATTTATACTTTCAAGTGTTTTTTAGTAGAAATGAGGGTTCTACTTTCTCAGGTTTTTATGCATCTACTGATATAATCATATGATTTTTGTTACTTTTATTATTGATGTAATCAATTATGTTAATAGTTTTTTCGTATGTTAAACCAGTCTGCCTAACATAGTTTTACATAGCATCACTTTCACACCACAATGAGGTATCAGAGTCATATTTTACTGTAGGGCTACAAAACTAAATTTGGTAAAATCCCATTCTAGTATTTGTGGTGGGCTATAACTATTGGAATAAAGGAAAAAAGTCAAAACAAAAAGAACTCAGAATAAAAACAGCAATATTGAACCACAGAACTTATTGGCATATACACATAACAAATATTTTAATTTTTTCCTCAGGAATAATTTTTGTTTGTATTTTCAGAATTCTATTTTTTGATAACCATTATTTCTTGAATTTTCTTTGCTTTTACCTGCTTCTGTTAACTATGGGGTCATGACTATTATTTGTTTGAGCTTTTTGAAATCTGTTCCTTTAAACTCTAGAATACACACACAACCATTATCAGCATATCTGTCTTTGACTAGTACAAATTTTCAGATTTGGGGATCTTTTCCTCCCAAAGTTTCTACTGCTTTTACTTCACCAATTAGTTACCATTGTTCATAACCACTGTTCACATCCATTGTTGGCACTCCAGAGATGAGTCTAAAGTATCAGCTCCACTTATTGAGTTAGCAAACGTATAAGAAATAAGTTATTGACATTTCTCTCTCTAGGATGATTAACTAGTGGGTTTTTTTCCCCAATAAAGTGCTTTTTATCTAGTAGGTGCTCAGTAAATATTTGGTTAATTTGAATTAGCACAATTAGTAATTATACTAACAAATATTGCTGCTTTATTATATAAAATGGGTATTTTCTTTTTTAAAAAATATTTATTTACTTTTAGTTTACAACATTCAGTTCCACAATACCTTGAGTTCCAAATTTTCTTCCCCTCCCTCTCCTTTTCCCTCCTGATATAGGTTCTACAAATACCTTCACAATAAACATTAGTCAAGTTGTAAAGAAGAATTATAACCAATGGAGTGAACAACAAGAAAGAAGGAATGAAACAAAACAAAACACAAAAGTTAGAAAGCAATTAGTTTGCTTCAATATGCATTCAGACTCTGTAGTTCTTTTTTTTGGATGTGGCTATCCCTTTCCATCATAAGTCTTTTGAAGTTGTCTTATAACCTTGCATTGCTGAGAGGAGCCCAGTCTATCAAAGTTAGTTGTCACCCATATGATGTGTCTGTAATTGTGTACAAACTTCTCCTGGTTCTGCTCTCTTCACAGTACAGCCAAGTTACAGAACTATCAGGTAAGGGAAAAAATACTGCAAGTGGCCAGAAAGAAACAATTCGAATATTGGGGAGCCACAGTCAGGATTACACAGGATTTAGCAGCTATAACATTAAAGGACTGAGGGCATGGAACATGATATTCCAGAAAGCAAAAGAGCTAGTTCTACAGCCAAGAATCACCTATCTAGTAAAATTAAGCATAATATTGGGGGGGATGACTAATGAAATAAAACGATTTTAAGCTTTCATAAAGAGAAATGTCTCTCCAGGTTACTATGAAGTCTGTCTGCTCCTCATTTCTTATAGCACAATAGTATTCCATTACATTCATATGCCATAACTTGTTTAGCTTTCCCCAATTGATGGGCATTACCTTGATTTCCAATTCTTTGCCACCACAAAAAGAGCTGCTAGAAATTTATTGTACATACAGGTCCTCCTCCCACTTATATGATCTCTTTGGGATACAGCCCAGAAGTAGTATTGTTGAATCAAAGGGTGTGCACATTTTCATAGCCCTTTGGGCATAGTTCCAGATTGTTTTCCAGAATGGTTGGATCAGTTCACAACTCCACCAACAATGCGTTAGCTTTCCAATTTTTCCACATCCCCCCCCAGCATTTATCATTTTCCTGTTTTGTCATGTTAGCCAATCTGACCAGTGAGACATGGTGCCTCAGAGTTGTTTTGATTTGCATTTCTCTAATCAATAGTGATTTAGAGCATTTTTTTAAACATGCTTATAGATATCTTTAATTTCTTCCTCTGAAAACTGCCTGTTCATATCCTTTGATCATTTATCAATTGAGGAATGGCTTGTATTCTTATAAATACAGTTCTCCATATATTTGAGAAATGAGAACTTTATCAGAGATACTTGCTATAAAGATTGTTTCCTGATTTTGTGCTTTTCTTCTAATCTTGGTTAAAATTGGTTTTGTTTGTGCAAAAGCTTTTTAATTTAATATCATAAAAATATCTGTTTTACATTTTGTAATGCTCTCTATCTCTAGTTTGGTCTTGAACCTGTAATGCACTTAACTTCTCTTTTAGGAATTTGGATATTATAACACTTGGTACATATATGTTTAGTATTGATATTACTTCATTGCTTATGGTACATTTTAGCAAGATGTAGTTTCCATTCTTATCTCTTTTAATTAAGTCTATTTTTGACTTGTCTAAGCTCAGGGTTGCTATCCTTGCTTTTTTTTTTTTTTTTTACTTCAGGTGAAGTATAATAGATTCTGCTCCAGTCTCTTACCCTTACCTTTACTCTGTGTATATCCCTCTTCTTCACGTATGTTTCTTGTAAAAAAACATTGTAGGATTCTGAGTTTTGATCCACTCTGCTATATGCTTCCATTTTGTGGGAGAGTTCATGCCATTCATATTCAAAGTTATGATTACTAACTGTATATTTCCCTCCATCCTATTTTTCCTCATTTGTCATCTCTCTCTTTTCACTCTTTCCCTCCTCACCAATCTTTTGCTTCTCTCCACCACCTCCCCTGATCTGTTCCCTCTTCTGTCAGTTCTCTCTACCCACCCCCTTACTTAATCTCCTCCCTCCTACTTCCCTGTGAGGTAAGATATATTTCTATATACAATTGGCTTTGTGTATCATTCCTTCTTGGAGCCAATAATGATGAAAGCAAGTTTTAGTAATGTCCATTGTCCACCCTCTCATCTTCTCCTCCACTGTAATAAGTCTTTTGTACCTTTTCATGTGAAATAATTTATAGCATTAAACATCTCCCTTTCTTTTTCACCTAATGTACTTCTCTTTCTCATTCTTTACTTTTTTATGTCATTCCCTCAAATTCATGTTATACCCTTACCCTCTGTCTATGTATATTTCTTCTAGATTTACTTTTAGTGGTACAATTTCTAAGAATTACAGGTATTGCCTTTAATTGCAGGGATGTAAACAGCTGAGGTCCATTGAAACTCTATGTTTTCTTTTTGCTATTTACCTTTTCAGGCTTCTTTTGGGTGTTGATACTGGAGATCCAATTTTTTGTTCAGTTCTGCTTTTCTCTTTATGAAAGCTTGAAATTGTTCTATTTCATTAGTCATCCCCCCCAATATTATGCTTAATTTTACTAGATAGGAGATTCTTGGCTGTAGAACTAGCTCCTTTGCTTTCTGGAATATCATGTTCCATGCCCTCAGTCCTTTAATGTTGTAGCTGCTAAGTCCTGTCTAATCCTGACTGTAGCTCCCCAACATTTGAATTGTTTCTTTCTGGTCATTTGCAGTATTTTTTCCTTTACCTGATAGTTCTGTAACTTGGCTGTACTGTTCCTCAGAATTTTTATTTTGGGATCTCTTTCCTGAGGTGATCAGTGGATTTTCTTCAATACTTATTTTGTCCTCTGGTTCCAGGATGTCAGGGCAGTTTTCCTTGATAATTTCTTGAAAGAGTCTGTCCAGGTCCTCCTTTTGATTATGGCTTTGAGGTAGTCCAGTGATTCTGACATTGTCTCTACTTTACAAGTCAATTGTTTTTCCATGAGATATTTTACATTTTCTTCTTTTTGTTTTCATTCTTTTGAGTTTGATTGATTCTTGATGTCTCATCGAGTCATTAGTTTCTACTTGCCCAATTCTAACTTTTAAGGAGTTGTTTTTCTCAGTTACCTGTTGTACTTCCTTTTCCATTTGGCCAATTCTATGTTTTAAAGCAGTTGTTTTCTTTTTCCAAGTTGTTGACTCTTTATTTTTTTTAAATTCTCTTGAATCACTCTCATTTCTTTTCCCATTTTTTCTTCTACCTCTCTTACATTATTTTTAAGCCCCTTTTTTAGCTCTTCCATGAGCTCTTTCTGGGCTTGAAAACACTTACCATTTTCTTTGTGGCTTTGCCCATAGTTATTTTGACATTGTTGTCCTGTTCTGAGTTTGTGTTGATCTTTCTTGTCATCATAATAACTTTCTATGGTCAGATTCTTTTGTTGTTGTTGTTGTTTTGCTCATCTTTTTTGGCTTTTTCTCTTTCTTTTAAATTTGAGCACTACTTCTGGAGTGTAAGGGGTACTTTCTCAGGCTTCTTGTGCCAGTGGCTGCAGGTCCTAGCTATTTATCTGGTGGTGCATGGATGTTGTCTCATGCGGGACCCTCATGTCTCGTGCTGCACTGATGGGGTGAGTGGGGATGTCTGGTGCTGCTCAAGGTCATAGGGGTCTGGCAGCTTACCTCGTGCTAAGCCAGGGACCAAGTGCTGGTGTCTGGTATATGCTGAGACTTGTGGGGTGTTTCAGCATTTCCCTGGGGTTACACTGAAGCATGTGGCTTTTTTGCTGTTGGAGGATGCTTGCTTGCCCAGGGCTATGATGAAGCATGTGCAGGTCTGGCTGCTGGAGGTTACCTGCTTGCTCAGAGATTTACTGAAACTCTTGGCAGTTCTTGGAACTGGAGTTTGCCAATTCTCTTGACTATGCTGAGGCATCCTGGTATTGGCATTTGCCTGCTCCGCTGTCCTAGGGCTCAGGATCTCCTGCTGGTTTGCAGTGATGCTTCTTGTCCTGGATTTTGCTACCCCTTTTACTCATGTGAGACAGATTTTCTCTGTGGTACCTCTTAGTTTCTTGGACTGAAAGATTGTTTCACCCCATCTTTTTTCTGGTTCTGCTGTTCCAGGATTTGTTTTGGGGGGCATTATTTTGTAGTTGTTTGGAGGTGAATATGGGAAAGTTACATTGATTTACTGCTTACTCTGCTGTCTTGGCTCCTGGAAGTCCTCCTGCTCAAAATTAGTCTTTTGAGTAGAGAATACATAATTTCCCCATAATTAAGAAACATCTTTCTTATCTGGTACAATCTGCTCTCAGCATTTACATTTTGCATTATTATACTGTAATTTGCATTTCTATCCTGAATCACTACAACAGCTTTAAAAAGGATTCATTCATTCATATGTTCATTCAATAAAGAATGTTATTGAGATAGTTTTGTTGAAAGAACATTGGCCTGAAAGTTGAGATATAGAACTGTTTCTGTGCCTAACTCACAGTTTTAACTTGAATTGTAGCTTCAGTTCAAAGTGAAGTTTTAATTTTCCTTCTCTGGGACTCAGTTTTCTCCAATGTAAAAGTACCTGATCGACTAGAGGATCTATAAAGTATCTTTAAGTCCAAACATTCTATTTATTGGGGTGAAAGAACATTTTTAGCTTAGTAACAGTGAAGATAAAAGAAAGGCAAGGGAAAAGGTCAGTATTTCAAGTTTTGAATTCTGAGACAATCTATGGACAAATTTGTTGCAAGGCATATTTCTGTGAATAGATTAAATCTTTTTTCCATTAGTCTTGGAATTGTCCTATTCCCCACTGAGATCCAAGTAATTCAGAGACAGATATTAATACTAACAATCATGCATGTATACAAGTAGTTTTCCTCAAATCCCAAAACATCTTATTCTTCTAATTTCATAAATCACATATTTTAGATAAAACTATTTCTATTTATAACTTTACCTTAAAACTTTAATTTTGATGTTTCTGAGGATGCCTTCAAATAAAATGCCAAAAAAAAATTATGTCCATTGACCTAGGTGAGAGTATCAATTTTAAAACTTACTACACTGGCATTTATAAGTGTCAAGAAAAGTTTGTAAGCTTCTAGTCTGTGTGGGAAGCTGGGATCCAGCCATTGGCTATCAAAAAGTTATAGGAAGGATTGGGGATGCTGCACTCTATAAAGCACCAAAATTCAACCCTCTGTTAACTATTGAGTTGTTAAAGTGGGCTCTCATTAGTGGAGCTGGTGGCTGATGCCTCTGTAATCCCTGTCTCTACTTTCCTGCTTCTCTGCTGACTAGCTTATCTATTAATCCAGGAATGTGCTTTCAGCTGTGCCTGGTTTCAAGTTTGCTTCTTGCTCATGAAATCCACCCGGGACTTAGATCCTTGGATTTGCCTCTGTCTTGACTCTCCACCCCCCTCATATCCACTGTTTGCTGGCTTAATGAAATTATCTGCTCACTTATAGCGATCTAGCCTGATGAGAGCTAAATAGCCTGCCCATCCTCTATCCTTGTCTGCTGTGGGTCCCTTCTGCTATTCTGTGAGGCCACATAGCCTTACCCTGTTATAGACTGGTTCATCTACCTATGCATTCTTCCACCAATCTCTTCCTTCTCTCTCTAGAGAATTCCAGAAGAACATCCCAATGATTATAAGGAGCTTTAACAAAAGCAATATGAAGAACATGGAAGCCTGGGTTGATTTGTTTTTTCCTGCAAGGTGACCTGCATTTTATTTATCTACAGCAATTAACCTATGATCCTCTGATTATTTTTGAAAAATTCAAATGATATCTTTGTAATTTTTCCGCTGTACTTACAGTATATCTTAGAACAATGGCTTCTGTGGAAAACCAGTATAATTTAGTGAAACTAAACAACATAAATGTATGTCCCAATGTCCATAAACAGATTTGCCAAATACACAGAGGCTTCACTTTTGCTCATAAATATATGATCTAGCTCATTTCCTAACTCTTCTAACTGCCTCTTAGTTCTTTTTCTCTTTCCCAGTTCATGAAATGATTGTGTTCTATAAATTTCTAACCTTAGTGTACCTCATTGCTAGACAAATCTTTCTACATGTTAGTTTTGATTGCATTACTCTCCTATTAAAAACCTAAAGTAATGATATATGCATGTGTATACATGCATACATATGTGTTGTGTAGTTCATGCACACATGGAGTGATATATATGTATACACATACATATATATATATATATGTATATATATATATTTGTATCAGTCAGATATATGACATCACTATAGAGAGCTCCCCATGGGGAAAGCCTTCTGCTAACACAACTAATCATGTTGCTTATACTCTTAGAGACTTGCCTGAGGCTTTGAGAGGTTAAGTTATTTGTGCTTGGCCCCTCAGTCATTATGTGTCAAGCTTAAGGCTTGGAGCCATGTTGAACTTCCTGCCTGAATTTACACCATTTGTTCATTAATTCATTCTTTCTCTCCCTCTTTCTCTCCCCCAACCCCTCCCCAAAGGAGAGGCAGTGTAGCAACAATAGAATGTGAACCTGAGGACAGAGTTTCAAATACAAGCTTTACCACTTGCTATCTATGGAACTTTTAGCAATTACTTAATGTCTCTGATCTCAGTTTTCTAACCAGTAAAATGAAGGGAGTTGAGTTAAACAATCTATAAGATCCCTTCTAGCACTAAATCTAAGATGTCAAATCTTTATCCACTATATATATCACAGAATCTCTCATCTACAATTTGTATATATGTGAAACTTAGGTTTTAAATCATTAAGTGACCTGTCCAAGGTAACAGAGTTAAAAAAAATTCTAGTTCTCCTTTCTCTGTACAGCACTGTACAGGCAACAACATAATATATCCTGACAAAGCATTTGCAGAACCAAGTTCAAAGTCAGCAATCAAAATCCTCCCTGCTGTTAAGGAATATTGCTTAGATAAAATGTCATTCCCAAATCACTTCTCTTGCTCTGTGAATATTAATGAAAAACTGCCTAGCTACCTTGGGTTTCAAGAATCAACACATCCCAAGAGGTCATAAAGTCTTTCTTATATCAATAATGGTGATTATTTGTTTGGTGATTGCTTGGAAAATAATTTCAGTAGCAGAGAAAACTATAAGCAAGATGAACTAATACAGTATGCATTAAATTGTAAATGAGAAAAACGAAGGTGATGAAAATGAAAAAGCAGGGAGTAAGAAGAATGTATAGGAATAGAAAATATGACTGACATAGATAAAGTATTTTATTCTGACAGTGAAAAACTAAAAAAAACCCAAATGAATGAGAATCTTAGATGTAGAATGCCGTAGAAGTCACTAGTTTTTTTTTTTTTTTTCAGGTCAATTCAGGAGGAAATTTTAGTAGAGCATTTGGGAACTGAAAAGGTGATTGAGCTACTTCTTATGATAGTGTATTCTATTACCCTTGGGTTGTAACATTTTGTTTTCCCCAAGAACTTTCCATGTATTAAAACAGGTGAGATTGCTGGTTATTCCATTATTGTAGTATGTGTTGTTAATGTAAATACTTTCACAAACTCTGAATACTTCTCTATTATGAATAGGCTGAATATAACATAACTAAACAGCTACTGTCTTTTCCCCAACATGTCTTTCCTTGAATAACAGCATTGTAAAAGCATTTTTGGACCTGAGTCCTGAATTTGAGTTCTGAAGCTACCCATTACTACCTGGTAACTTGAGGCAATACATTTCACTTCCTGGGTCCTCAGTTTCCTTATTTGAAAAATGGGAGTAATAATATTAGTATTTCTTACCTTAAAGAATTATTGTAACGGAAGCACTTGGCCAATCTTTAAAGTGTTATATAAATGCAAGTTTCACTACTACTACTACTACTACTACTACTACTACTACTACTACCAATACTACGATTAGTACTGCTACTATTCTTAGTACCAATTTTTCTTTTTGCAATAGTAGAAAGAGACATGGGAGCTCCAAAGGTATGCTTTTAGACAAAAGCCTCTTTAAAGAGATGTTAGCCTTTTTCATGTCAAGTACTCTTTTGGCACTCTGGTGAAGCCAAAGGACCCTTTCTCAAAATAATGTTGATGAATGCATATAATAAAATACATAGATATTTCTGCATGATATGGCCAACAAGATAAAGGACTAGACATTTTCACCTATCTTCGCAATCTCTCAAACCTCTTCAAGTATGTAGAAGAGATGAAGCAATTCCATCTGTCTTTATGGTTTAGGGCACCAAGAATACAAACAATATAAAAACCCAATGAACTAACAGCAAAGAAACTTAATCTCTAACTCCTAATGCATTTAGCACTTGTCTCCCACACTATCTGCCACATGTGTAAGGATGTAAAAGCTTGCCCAAGTACTTGCCACGGAATTCAGCTCTATCTTTCTCTCCTTCCATTGTTTCAGAAAACCCAAAGGAAGGACTTTGTCCTGGCTGAGACAGCAAAGGCATGGCACAAGTCTGCAACAGACTTCAGCAAGAGAACAGAGGAGCAAAAGGAACTGTGGCAAGACAGGTATTGTGTGGGCACTCCACTAAGCCTGGTGGAAAAAAGACCAGAATGCAGCTGGATCAGTTCCATTCCCTGCTCCCTATCACCCCACCAGAAGAGATTTGGGGCAGAGACTGGAACAATGGATTTTGAATTTCCCATCATGGGAGGAAGCAGAGATAGTTTTAAGATCCAGATCCCAGAGAAACTACCATCAAAGGAGAAGGAGTAAGAAAATGAGAAATAAAGGAAATACATTAAAATTACCAAAGATCTCAGGAGGAATAAAACTCTAATACCTTTAGTATAAACAGATAAACAAACAAGTAAGATATTACTAATAGGAGGGAATAAGGCATCCATGTCAGGTAAAAATGTCGAGAGCTCTATGAATAAATATTGCAAGAAGGAGGAAAATGAATTAACACTTAATGAGGTAGAGGACTCTCTGGATTCCAAGAAATCATGAAACCACAGTAGGATGTTCCTGAGTGTTTAAAAAGAGAATAAAAAATTGTGAAAACAAAATTTATGGCCTCTACAGCCAAAATAATTGGCAGAAAAGAACAAATTTCAATTCATGGTGGTTAAGTCTTGTCAAAGAAACCAAAGAGGGAATAACTGGTTGGGAATGCAATTACACACAAGTAAAGAAGAATCTTCAATAAAAGAAAAGCAATGATGTTAAAACACTATCTCCTACATGCAAAATAAATTGATCTTGAAGAGAGGATGTAGAAAGAGAACATAATGCCAAAATTTACACAAGGAAACTGGCCAGGCCTTCTGAACACAGAAAACAGAGTACCCATTAAATGAATACCCAAATACACTCTAGAAAAAACAAAATAACCAAAAAATTTGTGCTGCAAATTCAAGGACACATAATGGTTAAATTGAACAATTCTAATGACAACAAATTCTACAGGCAATTTGAAGAAAGACCCTCAAACATAATGAGAGTAAATTCAAATAACATAAGACTATTCTATGGATACAAGAAACTGTAGAAGTGAATAGATATGTAGAAAGAGTGACAGATTGGATAAGAAAACAAAGATCCATGAGAGAAACACATTAAAAAAAGACTCATACCAAAAAAAAAAAAATAGGGACTAGAAACACTTTGTTTTTAAACAATGCATCAAGTGGATAAAAAAAAAAAGCAGTCACTATCATGCCATCAGACAAAGCAAAAACAAATATTTAAAACATGAAAAGAGATTAAACAAGAAAACTACATTATACCAAAAGGAACCACAGACAACAAACTGATATCAAAATTAAACTTACATGTACCAAATGTCTTAGCACTTAAATTTATCCAGGAAAAATTAACTGAACTACCAGAAGACAGAAAGCAATATAGTAATGGAAAGAGGGTTCAATGCCCCCCCCACCTCTCCATTTTGGATAATTCTGACTGAAAGCTAAAAGAGAAAATATACAATTATGTGAATCGCAATAACAAAAACAAAATTCCCAATAATCTAAAGTTAAAGACTTGTGGTATTTTCTAAATAGGTCGGGCAAAGAATATTTTTCAGAATCACATGGAACTTTTCCAAAACTCAACCATGTACTAAGACAGAGAGATAGTGACAAAAAAAAAAAAATTACAAAGGATAAACACATCCTTTACAGATCATAATACAATAACAATAGTAATCAGTTCAGGGAGTACAAATGAAAGAGATCCAAATGGAAACATAACAATAAAATACTATCAAGGTAAAGGGTACATTACGTACACAATTGACAATTATGTGGAAGAGTCTGGTGATGATGAAACAACATACTAAAACTTTGAAGATGTATCTAAAGTCATCCACAGGGGAAAAATCATATATGTTCAAATATGCATGAACAAAATAGGAAAAGGGAAGATTCCCAGCAATACCATTTATAGGGCTGTATCCCAAGGAGATCATGCAAATGGGAAAAGGACCCATATGTACAAAAATATTTATAGCAGCTCTTTTTGTGGTGGCATAGAATTGGAAATCAAGGGGATGTCCATCAAATGCATAATGGTTAAACAAGTTGTGGTATATGAATGTAATGGAATACTATTGTGCTATAAGAAATGAGGAGCAGACAGACTTCATAATAACCTGGAAAGATTTATATGAACTGATGCTGAGGGAGGGGAGCAGAGCTAGGAGAACATTGTACACAATTACAGACACATCATATCTGTGGTGACTAACTTTTATAGACTGGGCTTATCTCAGCAATGCAAGGTTATAAGACAACTCCAAAAGATTCATGATTGAAAAGGGTATCCACATCCAGAGAAAGAATTATGAAGTTTCCTTCCTCCCTCCCTCCCTCCTTTTGCTTCTTACTTTTTTTGTGATTCATTTCATTGGTTGTAATTCTTCTTTATAACCTGACTACTGTGAAAATACGTTTAATGTGAATGTATATGTAGAAGCAAATCAGATTACATGCCACCTTGGGGGAGGAGGAATGGGGAGGACAGAGAGATGGAGAAAATTTGGAACTTAAAAACTTGTGGAACTGAATGTTGTAAACTAAAAATAAATAAATTTAAAAGGAAAAAAAGGAAAATTAATGAACTGAGTATGTATTTTAAAAATTAGAAAGTCAACAAATAAACAAACTTAAAATTAGCACAAAAGAAGAACCATTAAAAATTAGAGATAAATTATAAATTTATAAATTAGATAAATTATAAACTAAAATTATAGAAATAATAAGTAAAAAAATAAAAGCTGACTTTAAAAAGATTAATAAAATCAATACAATTTTAGCAAATATGAGTAAAATGAAGAGGGCAAAAATTCAAACAAAATAGCTCATCTGAGCAAGGGGAAACCACAACAAAAAACCAGAAATAAAATTATCAAAACAAAGCATATACAGTTGTATGCTTAGAAAACTGAGAACAAAAAAAGACAGAGCAATACCTTCAAAAATCTTAAATACCCAAACTAACAGAAAAAAAATTAATAGCTATCAAGGAACAGCCAAAGGTGTGAAACAACTCCTTGTCCTGACAAATTCATAGGAAAATTCTACAAAACTTAAAGAAATATTAGTGTCAATGTAGTAAAATTGAAGGGAGCCAAAACATCTGATCCAGGAATCAGACTGGTGCTAGATAAGTTAGCTCTGGGTTTACTCCTGGTTTTCCCATGAGAAGTGGCTGTAAATAATATTCCTGGTCTGTGCTTCTGCTTCGTACCTGTCCCATGCTTTCAATTTTTTGGCCTCTTTGGCTGCAAAATTGAAAGTAAGGTGTATGAAAACTTATGGACTGTTCTCCTGAGATCATGTCCTTATCTTAATGTTTCTAGTCTCTCATCTCCTACTAAGCCTGGTGAGTCTTTTAGCCCTAAAACTGCTAAAAGCTTCCCTAGGAGCCCAGTCATTATTTAGCCCTAAAACTGCTAAACACAAAGTGAACTATCCCTTCCTTAACCTCTTACCACTATACTGTGGCCTCTGAGGTACCTCTTCTGATGAGGATTTCTTTTCTTTGGAGTCCTAAGGAAGTCCTGTAATGGTAATTAATTTAAATTTGAAGACCCTTTTTTGTTATATCAAGTAAGCAGGCACTTAGCCCTTAGTAACTAATCAAACCTCTGTGAAAGAAACAGAAGGTGTGAATTCTGTCTCCTGTTGCTGACATAAAAGGAAGGGGTTGGCTGAAACAGGAAGCCAGTGTGTGTGTGTGTGTGTGTGTGTGTGTGTGTGTGTGTGTGTGTGTGTGTGTGTGTGTATGTATGTATGTATGTATGTATAAGAAGAGGCCCAGAGAGGCACATGCAGAATTTTCTCCTGACAAGATCCTGTTGGAAGAAGCTGTTCTGCTGAGAGATCTGGTGAAGCTTTGGGGAAGGCTTCCTAGAAGGCCAAAGTTGTTGCTGCTACCTGGAAGGCTGAGATTTCTTCTGGGTCCTACGGCCAGCCAAACTCCCAGACGACTGAGGAAGCATGACTGGATGCTAAGACTTTGTTTGTTTGTGGCTTAGTTGATCCTTGAATTCCTGGAAACAGAAATTGTGAAGATTTTGAGATGTACTGGACCCTGTGAACTTCAGTGTGTAGCAGGAACTGCCCACAAGACTGGACAAGGACCTGGGAACTATCTGCCTCTGAAAGCAGGTGACTGTTTGGTGGATTCAGGTAGGAGCTAGGACCATGGAAGGGGATCCAGAGAATCTGAGAAACCACCCTGAGACAAGATGAAGAAAAGATCTCTCCTTGTATGTTTAATGTTGTGATGATAACATGTTTTACTAGAGACTTAGGGGTGGGAGTTTGTGTATTTTCTAATGATTGTACTTAGTGATTAATGATACTTAGTAATTGATTCCTAAATAAGTGACTAATTAAGTTAACTTAGTTGCCCCATGAGTGGAAGACTGACTTGTATTCTGAGATGATTGAATGGCTAAGTAAGGAGGTAAACCTCCTTAGGGATACCAGATGATTGTTCTTTTGTTCTTTGTACTAAATACTGTGAACATTTTGGTGAAAACTGTTTGGCTATTTTAATGATAAGCTATTGTGAACACTATATTGTGATTTTCTGTGGTAAGATGTAATGTTGTAAATATTATATTGTGATTTGTTGTGAATGTTTGCCTTGATTTGTTATGGAATAAATGGAGTGTTCACTATACTGTGTAATCAGAACCTTAAAAGCTGGTCACAGTAGTATTCTTTTGGGAAGCTGCTTGTGCATGGCATGGACCCTGTTCCAGGTGCCAGTTGTAGGGTCAACACTAAGTGGTTTCTTATGCCAGCTCTAAAATGACATGCTAGACCATGGAAGTGTGACTTGAAATTGTAGGCCTGTTGAGATTCATCAATGCAATCTGTTTATTGATACCATGAGCAAGGTTTTTATAGAGTAATGAGATAAAGAAGGTAACTACAGGTCACTAAGTTTTCTAGTACCGCTTTGTTCAGTTTCAAGATGTCAAACAATGATGTCAAGTAGCCTTAATGATAACCATGTCCTTGCTGTTTCCATACCCAATGAATAGTATCTAAGAATGTATAATAATGATAAAAGTCAGCTAACATCTTCTGGCTAGAATCCCAGAACCCAGGAAAGCCCTGGATCTCAGATATCAGGCAAGCTCTGATTTACAGCCACTTTTCATGGGAAAACCAGGATTAGACAGTATGGCCTGGCCACATCACTGGAAAACCTGGAGCTAACTTATCTAGGACCAGCTTGATTCCTGGATCAGATGTTTTGGCTCCCTTTAAAAAAATCATTCTTAAAAATTTAGAAAATATGCTATGAAATTCTTTTAAGGAGACAAACATAATCCTGGTATGTAAAGCATAAAACAATAAAGTATAAGAGGTGAACTATAAACCAGTATCATTAATAAATATGGATTAAAAATTTTAGATAAAATTCTAAAATATAGATTAAAGTGATTCTTCAAAGAAATAATTTATCATGACTGTTGGATTTATACCAGAATCCAAGCATCTTTCAACATTAGGAAAATAATGCATATTAAAAAATCCCAAATATTACAACCACATTATTATTTCAACAGATGCAAAAAAAGCTTTTGACAAAGTACAAAATATATTTATTTATGCAAAAATCTTGACAAAGTACAAGGATAGAAGGACTTTTCTTAAAAAAATGTGTCTAAAATTGAGTGCAAGTAATATATGCAATGGGTTATTCACTAGAACCTTTTGCATGAAAAATGAGTAAAGCAAGGATGCTTACTCTTCTATTATTGCTTGATATATGTCTGAAAAAGCTAGCAGCAACAATGAGATGATGATGATGGGGTACTCTACTAAGAAAACACTGGGGAATCAGAAAAATATACAAATTTAGATGGTCAGTAGCTTCATCAAAGTTGCAGGCTTCAAAATAAACCCTTAGAAATCAACAGAAGTTCAGGATATTAATTTTCAAAATGAGGCAATGGTAGAAAGGGAAATCTTACTCCAAACAATTGCAAAATGTATATAACATCTAGGGCTCAATCTAACAAGCACAAAAATATTTGTAATGATTTAACTATGAAGTGCTCCACTAAGAAATAATGAACTACTTAATTAGCTGGAGAAATATTTAATGCTTATGGTTGGATAATTCCAATATAAAAAAAATGATAATAGTACCAAAATTAGTTTAAACTTAAAAAAATTTTTTTGAGGAATATCTTTTTAAAAATTTTTTCATGTAGGTATGTAAATAGCTCAACTTTAATGAGATCCTTATGATTTCCCTTTCCTGTTTACCTTCTCATGCTTCTCTTGCTTCTTGTATTTGAAAGCTAAATTTTTTGTTCAACTCTGTTTTTTTTCATCAAAAATGCTTGAAAGTCCTCTAGTTCATTGAATGACCATATTTTCCCCTGAGGCATAATACTCTATTTTGCTGGGTAGGTGATTCTTGGCTTTAATCCTAGCTCCTTTGACCTCTGGAAAATCATATTCCAAGCCCTTTGATCCCTTAATGTAGAAGCTGCTAGATCTTGTGTTCTCCTGATTGTGTTTCCACAATACTCGAATTGTTTCTTCCTGACTGCTTGTAATATTTTCTCCTTGATCTGGGAACTCTGGAATTTGGCTATAATATTCCTAGGAGTTTTCTTTTTGGGATCTTTTTCAAGAAGTGATTGGTAAATTCTTTCAATTTCTGTTTTGCTCTCTGGTTCTAGAATATCAGGGGAATTTTCCTTGAGAATTTCTTGAAAGATGGTGTCTAAACTCTTTTTTTTTTGATCATGGTTTTCAGGTAGTCCAATAATTTTTAAATTATCTCTCCTGGATCTATTTTCCAGGCCAGTGGTTTTTCCAATGAGATATTTTACATTGCCTTCTATTTTTTCATTTCTTTGGATTTGTTTTATAGTATCTTTATTTCTCATAAAGTCATTAGCTTCTATTTGCTCCAATCTAATTTTGAAGGAATTATTTTCTTCAGTGAGCTTCTGAAATTCTTTTTCCATCTGGGCAATTTGGCTTTTTTAGCCATTCTTCTTCTCATTGGCTTTTTGGGCCTTTTTTGCCATTTGGACTAGTCTACTTTTTAAGGTGTTATTTTCTTCAGTCTGACTGTTGACTCATTTTTCAGGATTTTCTTGCATCATTCTCCTTTCTCTTCCCAATTTTTCCTCTACTTCTC
>CM053586.1:122630246-122647079 GCA_028646515.1 Pseudochirops corinnae
TTTTTTAGCCATTCTTCTTCTCATTGGCTTTTTGGGCCTTTTTTGCCATTTGGACTAGTCTACTTTTTAAGGTGTTATTTTCTTCAGTCTGACTGTTGACTCATTTTTCAGGATTTTCTTGCATCATTCTCCTTTCTCTTCCCAATTTTTCCTCTACTTCTCTTACTTGAATTTCAAAATCCTTCTTGAGCTCCTCCAAGGCCTGTGACCAATTCATATTTTTTCTTGGAGGCTTTTGATGCAGTTTTGATTTTGTCATCTTCTTTTGGTTCTATGTTTTGATCCTCTTTTTCCCCCCAAAAATATTCTATAATCTGATTGCACTTCCTCTGTTTGCTCATCTTGCCAGTCAATTACTTGACTATTGAGCTCTTTGCTATGGCAGAGCTCTGCTTCCAGAGTGGAGAGAGCTGTGTCCCAAATTTCTGGGGTTTTTCACAGTTGTGTCAGAGTTTCTACCAGGCACCTGCCTCAGAACTGTGAGGAGGACTTTCTCTCCACGGCCTCAACAAACTCTGCCATGGCAGCGTTTTTCACCCCAGGACTGCCACCTAAGACTGTGACCTAGATCCAAGCAGGGCAAAACAAGGGAATTCTGCCTCAGTTCCAGAAGGGAGATTTCTGAAAATGTCATCTGGACAGTCACTTGCACCCCCCTCCCCATCCCCCATACAATCTGTAGGCCTGGAGGCAGAAGCAGCAGCAGCAGTAGCAGCAGTAGTTGCAGCCACTGTCACCTCCACCACCTCCGAGGCCGGTGCCAGACTGTGCTCTTCTGTCACCTAGTTCCAACAGAGTCCCCCCCACTGACCTTTTACTTTCTCTTTATTGTTTATGAGTTGAAATATCTGAAAACCCCCACAGCTGCCAGTGATTCACTCTCCTGAAGTCTGCTCTGGCTGGTCTATGCCTTGGGTCTGGGCCACCAAGGGTCTGAGCTGACATGGCTCACACAGGACTTCTCTCTCTGCTCCCAGCCTGGTGTGATAGACCCTTCCTCTAGTCCTGCCAGGCTGCCTTCATCAGGAGATTTGTTTCACTCTGTCAGTTTGTGGGTTCTGTAGCTTTAAAATTCGTTTAGAGTCATATTTTACAGTATTGAAGGTAGTTGGAGTGGGAGCTCAAACAAGTTCCTGCTTTTACTGCGCCGTATTGGCTCTGCTCCCTCCACTCCTCAAATTGATACTTTTAGTGATATACCAATCAAATTATCAAATGGATACTTTTTGAAACTTGATAAAATAATGACAAAATTCATTTGGACAATAAAAGATCTAGAATATCAAGGGAAATAGCAAAAAAGAGGTAGGAATGAGGGGAGAATAGCACTTTTAGGCTTAAAATATAGCATAAAGCAGCAGTTATCAAAACTATCTGGAATTGGTTAAAAAAACAGAATGGCAAATCAATGGAACAGAGTAGACAAATATAAGTCTTCCTGGGCTTTTCTGTAACCATCCTGTTCATCATTTCTTATAGCGCAATAGTATTCCATAACATTAATATGCCATAACTTATTCAGTTGTTCCCTATTTAATGAGCATCCCCTGTTTCCAATTCTTTGCCACCACAAAAAGTACTGCTATAAATATTGTGATATAGACCTCGTTTTGGTATTGCTAGATGAAAATGCATGCATAGTTTTACAGATTCTGTTCCTCAGGGCCCCTGTCTGCTCCCATGAAATAGCAAATGTTCCTTTCTGCCCTGAAACTATGACCTGGAAGTGGGTATAGCATGCCCTGTCCTTAACCCAATGTTAGCACAGGACTCCTTTGTAGTCTCTTTCTGACCAGTTGTCAGATTCCCTTACCATTTCTGTCTTGAGAACTTCTGAAGCTATTGTTGCTGCCGTTGCTGCCTCACTCACTGCTGGTGTTGTCACCATGTAAGCTCCAAGCCAGCCCACACCCCAATGTCATAGACCTCTCCTGCTGACTTCCTGAGTTATCTTGGACTCAAAAAAATGCCTTAACCTTTTGTTGGTTACGCCACTCCAGAATTTGATTCAATACTGTATTTTAAAGTTGCTTGGAAGGGATGTTGGGAGAACTTAGATGCTTCCTCTACTTTTCCATCTTGGTTCCAAAATTTTCTTTTTGATAAAATAGTCCTGGGAAAACTGAAAAGTAATCCGGCAGCAATTAGGCTTAGACCAATACCTTATACGATATTCCACAATACGTTCTTTAAAAAAAATTTTAAATTTACTTTTAGTTTACAACATTCAATTCCACATCCCTTTAGTTCCAAATTTTCTCTCTCTCCCTCTCCTCCCCTCTTCCCCCCATGGTGGCATGCAATCTGATATAGGTTCTACAAATATCTTCATATTAAACGTTAGTCAAGTTGTAAAGAAGTGAAGTGAATGGGAAAGAAGGAACAAAACAAAACAAAACACAGAAGAGAGAGAGCAAGTACTTTGATTCAATCTGCATTCAGACTCTATAGTTCTTTCCTCTGGATGTGAATATCCCTTTCCATCATGAGTCTTTTGGAGTTGTCTTATAACCTTTCCTTGCTGAGAGGAGCCCAGTCTCTCAAAGTTAGTCATCACAGATTTGATGTGTCTGTAATTGTGTACAATGTTCTCCTGGTTCTGCTCTCCTCTCTCAGTATCAGTTTATATAAGTCTCTCCCAGTTATTACAAAATCTGTCTGCTCCTCATTTCTTATAGCACAGTAGTATTCCATTAAATTCATATATCATAACTTGTTTAGCCATTCCCCAATTGATGGGCATCCCTTTGACTTCCAATTCTTTGCCACCACAGAAAGAGCTGGTATAAATATTTTTGTACATATGGGTTTCACAGTACACTCTAAATTCATATGTGACATTAATACTATAAGATCATATAATTTTAAATGATCAGAAGAGAAACAGATTATATGCCTCTCATAGCTTTAAGTAGAAGCTATATTCTTATTCTTCTCAGAAATAGAGGCAGAAGACAAATTAGATATCTTTGATTACATTAAAGTGACAAGTCTGTGTCCAAACAAAATTAACACTTAGGAAAGGAAGCCCTAGAATGGGGGAAAAAAAAAATAGGGAGTGAGGATGTGTGTGTGTGTGTGTGTGTGTGTGTGTGTGCGTGTGTGTGTGTGTGTGTGTGTGTGTGTGTGTAATTCTCCAAAAGATAAGTGGCTAAATGATGAAAAAACAGTTTTTAAAGAAGTGCAAACTATTAACCACCATTTGAAAGAATCACTAAATCACAAATAATAAAAGAAATGCAACTTTAAAAAATGTGGTTTCTACTCATTCCCTGAGAATTGGTAATGGTGGCTAAGGTGGCAATAGTCAATATTAGAGGATCTTAGGGAATACAGGGACCCTAATGCATTGTAAATGAAGATGAGATTCAGCACAGCCATTTTGGAAAATCATTTGGAATTACCCAAATAAAGTGACTAAAATTTCCTTACTTATTGACCTAAAGATTTCATTACTAGACTTTTACCTCTAAGAAACCACAGATAAGAAGAAAGTTCGCATATTCAACAAAATATTTTTGATATACATTTTGTTATAGCTAAGAATCAGAAATAAAGTAAGTGCTCATTGTTTGGGGAATGGTTAAACAAATTGCATTATATGAATGTAATGGAATATTACTGTGTGATACAAAAATGACAAACCTGATGAATATCAAGAAGAAATGCAGACCCAAGATAACTTTATACACAACTGGCAGCAAAGAGAGTTCCTTGACAGACATGCTGGGCTCTAAGCCCGAAAGAATGTTGTTAGCAGGATTGTAGCTGGAGGATATTCACAAGCACCCTTGCCCTCATAGTGTCTAGAATTTCTCCTTCATTTTCTTGATGTCTTCATCCACTTTTTTGTGAGTCAGAATTTTAGGAACTGAAACAAAGAACATATGTCTTATACTCAGATTTTTCAGAGAATAAGAGACCCAGGATTTCCAATCTTCTGAGTTTCTCTGCAGGTGGCAGAAAGACATTGGTTTGAGTGGTAACTGCTGATGAGTATAGGGTTTTGATTAATGAAAGCTTTTAGCTTGTTGTCTGTGAACTTAAAAAAAAATGGAACTCTATTTTGATATGATTGGGTTTTTGCATATGTATTTTACTTTATTTTAGTGTTCTTATTGATGTCTTTCATTTTTTAAACATTATCATAATTTTTTCAAATATCCTTCCCCTTCCCTCCCATAAAACCATCCCATATAATAATCTCTTTTTAAAGACAAAAAAAAATGGAAAAAAGAGGGAAAATTAGCATAACTGATCAACACATCAAAAAAATCTGAAAATATGTGGAGTGTTTGTACCTTGCTACAGACACTAGCTTTTTGACTATGAACAAATCATTTAACCTTTTCTTAACCATTAGTGCCCTCATTTGAAATATGGGATAATAATACCTGTAGCATGTACCTCATTATGTTGTTACAAGAACTAAATGAGATATTTTCAAATAAATAATTTAATAAAATAAATATTTTATGTATTTAAAGCATTATATAGGTGTCAGTTAATATTACTATAACGTGGCAGGAACAGTTGCCCTTCCTCTATCCCTTTCAGCACTGTCTCCAAGCTCCTATGGGTCAATGTTCATAGACTGGTCCACCTGCCCCAGAGAAAGACAGTGGTGGACAGAACAGCTGAAATGGAGATGGAGTATTCCTCTTAACTCCCAATGACTATGTAGAAATTGCTGACAGTGAGAAGCGTGCTAATTGGATACTGGAGAAGGGAGAGAATAACTAGGCAAAGTTTGCCTTAAAGGTGCCAGATATGGGAAATGGAGAGAGTCTCAAGCCATATAAGTAAAAGGTAATTCCTATAGCTCTTGAAAAGGTCCTTCAATTGTGGAGTAGGACTGTGGGACATAATATAAAGGAATAGGAAGAGCTGTGAATGATTTGTAGCACTGTCAGCCGGGATCCCAAATAATTCCTCCATTTTTGTTCAGTTGTAAGAGATATTACCAGTTCCTAGAGAGAAGCAAATTCAGAAAGCTTTGAAAACACATTGGAATGTACCCTGAATAGATACAAGAGAGAGGAGAAGGATATATATGCACACACATATGTATGTACAATACATATTCATATACACATATATATGTATATGTGCATATAATTTTTATTGATTGATTGAACAAGAACAGCAAAGAATCATGTAACCATAGAATTTAGTTGGAAGAGATCCCAACAGCCATCAAGTGCAATTCATACCTGTAAAGAATGACCACTCTAACACACTTGACAAGTGGTCGTTCATGCTCTGATTGAAGACCTCCTTTGAAGACCACTACCTCTCAAAACAACCCTTTCCACTTTTTGACAGCTATAGTTATTAGGAATTTCCCCCTCAAATCAAGCCTAAATTTGCCTCTTTGCACTTCCACCCATTACTCTTGGTTTTGTTTTCTCAGATCAAACAACAACAACAACAACAACAACAACAACAATGACGATGACTAACATTTATATAGTACTTTAAAGTTTGCAAAGTACATGATGAATTATGACTCATTTCTTCCTCAAAACAGCCTGGGGTTATGGTACAATTCTTATTCCAATTTTACAGATAGAGAAACTGAGGCAGACAGTACATAAGTGACTTGCCCTGGTGTTAAGTGCATGAGAGATCACATTTGAACTCAGGTCTTCTCATCTCTATTTCCAATGCACTAACTATTCACTGTACCACCTACCTGCCTCATCACATTATACCCCTTCAGATGCTTGAAGACAACTATCACATCTCATCTAATTTTTCTCTTATCCAGGCTAATCACCCTCCAGTTCTTAACACAGAGGAAGAGGAAACAAGATGCTTGCTAGCACAGACACTAACAAGTAGACTAATGAAGCATCTTTGGATAAACTGAGAGCTGAATAGAAGGAATCAATGAAACAGAACCAAAGATAGCAACAATAGAGAGAAAAACAATTATATTGGATTAGAAGTGAGACCAAAAACCATGACAAGATGGAAGAGTAGATGCCTATCAGGAGTAGAACTCTTGCTGATCAATGGGAAAAGAGATATTATAGTATACAATGGAAACTTAGTCTTCCTTTTAAGCAAAAATATTAATTAATTAATTTTTAGTTTTCCTCATTCACTACCACAAGATTTTGAGTTCCAAATTTTCTCACCATTCCCCCTCCCCTCACTCCAAGAAGTCATGCAATCTGATCAGGCTCTACATATATACTCATATTAACATATTTTCACATTGGTCCTATTGTAAAGAAGAATTATAACCAATGGGAGAAACCATGAGAAAAGAAAGGAGGGGAGAGAGAAAAAGAGAGAGAGAGAGAGAGAGAAAGAGAGAGAGAGAGCACAAATAGTGTGTTTCAATTGCATTTAGACTCTATAGTTCTTTTTCTGGATGTGGATAGCATTTTCCATCATGAGTCATTTGGAGTTGTCTTGCATTACTAAGTAGAGATAAGTCTACCAAAGTTAGTCATCACACAATATTGCTGTTACTGTATAAAATGTTCTTCTGGTTCTGCTCACTTTGCTCAACATCAGTTCATCTAAGTTTTTCCAAGTTTTTCTGAAGTTCACTTGCTCATTATTTCTTATGGAACAGTAGTATTGCAATACATTAACATACCATGACTTGTTCAGTCATTCCCCTGTCAATGGGCATCCCCTCAATCCCCAGTTCTTGGCTACCATAGAAAGAGCTTCTCTAAATATTTTCACATATTTAGGGACCTTAGTCTTTTGCTAGGGCCACACCCAAAGTAGATAAGTGTCATTGTGAGTCTTGGGGAAAGTATAGGTCTCTGAAGTGGGAGAACACTCTAAAAGCAAGTGAGGGCCCCTCCTGATCCTCTATGGGTTAGGTGTAGTTTTTACTGCATTGCAAACTTGTTTTCCTGTTTAATTCTTCATGAGTTTGAATGCTTGTGGGAGTGGGAGGGATTGTTGATATTATGGGGAATAATGAAACAAGAGATGGTGTAAAGGTTCTCAAACATAGCAGGGTCCTTTGGCAATAAGTTTATATTTCTTATTACTTATTATTGTTTCTTTTTTCCTGGTTCATGGCTTCTGTCATTGGCACAAAAGTGAGAACCTCATAGTGATTGATGTATTTATAGAGGCTTTTAGTATTTTGCCTTCTCTTGTATTAAAATTTTGTTCCCTGGGCTCTGATCTGGTTTAGTTAAATAGTCTGCCAAGAAACTTAGGAGTATCTTAACATTAAGTAGTTATTTCACCATGTTTTGGTAGAGCAGTAGAACTTAAAGCTTGGTCGATGTTCAGATATCTTTTTTCTGGCTCAGATTTCTTGGAGTTCTTTTCTAGTTCAGAGAACTAATCCTTGTGTTTCTTATTAAGATTTAATATACTAGCTCAGTATGGGAGGGTCTTATCACCTGAAGTAAATCCAATTGCTGATGATATTTGTGGCTGCAATCACTCATGAAGTCCATTACCTTGCCTTCCCTTCTCTTTTCTTATTTCTTTTTGAGACTGGATCTCCCTACCTCACTAAAGCTGGGGGCCATGCAACTGATGATTGTTACAGGAGTTTTGCCCTACCCTTGTTTCTAACCTGAACTGATTAACTCCTTGTTAGACAGCCTGGTATTCCCCCTATTCCACAGGCTTACCATATTGATACTGGACTTCAAGTGTAATCTCCTTGTCTTTAGTAGCTCAGGACTCCAAAACTGAAGTGATCAATCCACCAACACCAGTAGCAGAGATTACAGGAATGCACCACCATATCCAGCATGAAGACCATCTCCAAAATATGGAGGAGTTGTGATCCACATTGGCAGAGAAAATTACCCATGCCCGGAAGTAGGTGTTTGTTTAATGTATCCATGTCTCAAAGATAAATTTTAACCCTTCCTTAAATTATTGAGCATTATAAATCAGTGGCTCTGAATGAAGTTTAAGTGTGCTAGCATTTATGTATTTAAAAGTTTATACTTACTGATAAGGAAAGATTGCCATAACAGAAAGTCTGTATGAAAATTTGGGAAAAGAATTCACCTGTTCTTCAGAAGATTTCCTTAAAAAACTTTGCATTCTTCTGTGCAAAGGGGAAGTAATCTGATAAAAAACCTGATGAATGGCTATCTGTAGTACAGAATGGCTGGCCTCCATGTCCTCAAGCAATGTTGTAATATCCTATTCCTTTCCAACTTCACTAGGCACACAATACATTCTGCTGAGATGTAATAGCTTCTCTGTCTCCATCAGGAATACTGCTGGGTTTTCTCAATGATGTTTTCAATTTAGTAGGTAATTCAATCTCCTCTGCATAGATTCCACTGGCTTAGACCCCAGAGAGCCTTTGTTTTCAAATACTACTGACACTTACAATGTTGCCTAAGATGATTGCGAATAATTCGTCACATATTTAATAACAACAATATTTTTCATCTAGCATGGACTTTAAAGAGATTTCCAAACTAGTTCTGGAAGTATCCCTATGAGGGAGAAGGCTGTTACATTATGATCTTCATTTGAGAAATGAGGAAACTCTGGTACAGAAGGTGGTGAAGGTCATGTAAGCCACTGGCCGAGTGAGAAATAAAATTGCAAACTGAGGACTCCAGAACTATTATTCTTGTAATCACTAAATCATACAGTTTCCTTTTTGGTGTATTTGAGATGCTAAGAAAGCAGGGAAGAAGGCCTATGTCTACCATTTAAAAAGTGGCTTCATTTGTACTCCAAACTCTCTTTAAAATTAACATTGGTGCTATATGAGAATGGTGAAACCGACTGACTTCTCAGGCATACCTTAATTTAAGTAAATGATAGGAAAATTCAAAACACAGAGCAGTTAAATTATGGTAACAATTGTTCTCTTTCTCTGTCTCTCTGTCTGTCTATCTCTATCTCTGTCTCCATCTCTGTCTGTCTCTCTCTGCCTCTGTCTCTCTGTTTCTGTCTCTCTTTGTCTCTGCTTCTGTCTTAATCTCTCTTTGTCTCTGTATCTTTCTCTCCTTATCTCAGCCCTTATCTCATCCAGGCTGTAAGTGCAGCTGCCACGCACTGGCAAATCCCATTTCTGATGCCACAGGGGTGTTGACCTATTTTATTTCTGACCCGGCTTTAGGAAACCTGTTGAACTGCTGCCCCCAAGGGCTCACTATTTTGGAGCCAGACAGTATGGACACCTGATCAGCATTAACCTACTGCAGTTCAGAATTCCTAAGCTGAAATGATTTGCCAGTCTTATTCTCCATGTGCTACCATATCCAGCCACTAACTGTTTCATTTACAAAAGTATTTACTGTATAATTCTTTTGAATAAGGAATTTCACATCATTTCATCCTATTTGCTTAAAAAATAATTTATACTAATTTTGTGTAAACAAATTTATTACAGAGAAGAAAATATTCACATTAAATAATAAGAAAATTGTATTCCTTATTGACTGTTAAAATTGGGCACAAATATTACTTATTTGTCTCTCTTTGAAGTCTTAAACCAAGTGATAATACATTTAAATTAAAAAAAAAACTGTTTAAGTTTGTGCATATTTCTAGACTGCTAATTGAAACTATTTGGTGGCTTCTATGGATGTGATGAAACATTTAACCTAATTCTCTTATAATGTTAATACCAATCAATTAGAAAATGATGATTACCCAGTTCTGAAGCACTTAAAAGTAAATTGACACATCTTACAAATATCCTTACAAAATAATTGGCTCAAGGCATTACTTTTAATTAGTTTGGCTCCTTTTCTTGCTGACATAAGAAGCCCTTCTTTTTTTAAATTTTTTATCATATCAGCTCTTTTCCTTTTTGATAAGAAAAAGAAGTCCCTCTCTCTCTCCCCTCCCCAAATAAAGAACACATGTGACCTGTGGTGACTTATTTTTACATTGCTTTGTTTACCAGTTGCCAATTTGGATGAATTAATACTACAATGGTATAGAAATTGCAAAAAAAATTGGGCATACCCTATCTACATATACATTATTGTTTAATCACTCTCCATTTGTGCTGATAATAGCTAATAGTAATAACTAACATTTACACAGTACTTTAAAGTTTACAAAAATCTTTGCATAGGTTATCTTATTTGATCTTCACAACAACTCTCTTATCGTCCCTGTTTCGTAGTTGGGCAAAATAAGCCTAAGCAAAATTAAATGATTTGTCCAGATTCACATAGTTAGTAAATGTCTGAGGCAGGATTCAAACTCAGGTCGTCCTTACTCCAAGTCTAGCATATTCTCCATGTCACCTAGATCCCTAGATGTACAATGAAAATTATTTATAGATCATTTGTCAATACTCTAATATTGGTAACTACCCCTCTATAAGGTTAAAAAGCCTCCCACCTGTCTGACAAATGATAATAGCAGCAATTTATAATTATGCCACATTTAATTGTCAAAATGCGCTCTTGAAAACTGATCCCATTTGATCCTCATGCTAATCCCATGAGTGAGGTAAGTAGGATAATATTCCTATTTTTAGGTGAAGAAACTGAGATTCAAAGAAGTTAAGTCATTTGTCCCAGGTCATAAAGCTACTAAGGGGTATAGCTGGAATTCAGAGCACATGTTTCAAGTTCCTTGAACTTCCTGCTATGCATTTCAGAGAAATTTGGCCTTAAAATTCACATTTAATTATTGAAGTATTTTACTCAGTTCTAAGCACAGAGTTAATGAAGAAAAAGAATTTCAGTTTTCATGAAGGTTTCACCATCACTTTCTGACAAACTGGTGGGTGAGGTTGTACTTAAATGTATTTTTTCTTTGAAAGGGATCCTAACCATAGCTATAGAAAGAACTTTTATAATGTTTTTAATGAAGCTAAAAAAACCTGTTTTCCTGATAATGTACATATATGGCCTTAACGGAGGCTTAAGATATAACTTCCTAAGAGCAGAACCAGGCAAAACCTGTACACGATCACAGACACATTGTACATATGATGACCAACCTTGATAAACTGGACTATCCTCAACAATGCACAGTTAAAGACAACTCTACAAGCCTCAGGATGGAAGGAGATATCTAAACTCAGAGATATAGAAAGACTATAGTTTAAATGGAGACTGAAGCAAAACACACTATCGTTCTCTTTCATGTCTGGTTTTGCTTTTTTTTTTCTTTTCCCAGTGATCACTCATTGGTTACAGCCCTTCTATATAACCAAACTATTGTACAATGTGAAAGTATTTGCAGATCCTATACATGATTGCATGCAACCATGGTGGGAGGGGGAAGGGAGGGGAGAAAATCTGAAACTCAAGTGAATGTGGAACCGAATCTTGTAAATTAAAAGTAAATAAACAAGTCATTTAAAAGGAAAAAAAGAAAAAGAAAAAAAAGATTTAACTTCCTATAAAATGTTTTAATGTAGTTGAATGCAATTTAATATTTTATAATGTTTTCAAATTTTCAAGTCAATTACATGCATATTTATTTAGAAGAAATAAGTGAATATTTATGTATTAAGTGTTTACTATGAGTCAGGCACTGTGCAACTTCTAATACTATGTCCTTTGATCCTTGTAACAACACTATGAGGTAGATGCTATTATTATTCCCAATTTATGGTTGAAGAAACGGAGGTTTGCTTACTATGTGTTACTCAGAAGTCTAATTTTCAGAAGGGAGATAGGAGTAAAAGATACCAGTGATTGGCAGGTTTGTTGGGCCCCAAAGAAATGAATCCATTTATGACAAAAAGAGTATGGTTCAAATTGTGATCCAAAAGAATAAACAGGAAACCAAGGAACTTTGAGTAAAAATTTGCCATGTTCAGCTGAACTAGCATTTGTAACAATGATTTGAAGCTAAGCAGGTGGCACTATGTCAGAAAAAAAAACACTAAAGAAGGGAGCAATGAGCATTAACTAGAAGATTTTGTCCTAATCAGTGACCATAAAAGTATCTTGTATGTACCAGAAATTGTGTAAGACTATGATATAGAAAAAGCAAATGAAACATTTTTTGCTACAAGGAACTTATATTCTATGGTGAGAGATAACACATGCAAGCGGAAATACAGTTCTTAAAAAAATTAAACCTTGCTCTCTTTTGAACTTCTTAACTCTGTTGAGGATACCATCATGCTTCCAGGTAGTCATGCTCACAACCTCAATGTCCTCCTCAGCATCTGATTCTCATTCAATATATCCAAACAATTGTGAGAATCCCATAATTTCTACTTCTATACATATTTTTATGTACAACCTTTTCCCTCCACTCAAACAACTATCACCATTGTTCAGGCCCCAACACTTCTTGATGATATCACAATTGCCTTCCAAATGATCTCCATGTTTCAAGTTTCTCCTTGCTCCAACCCATCTTTCGTTCAGCTGTCAATTTGAATTTCTCTAAACCATAGGTCTAATTTTATCATCCCTTTCTTAGTGATTCCTCCTGGCTCCTTATTACCTTTCTGAGCAAATAAAAACTCCTCCATTTGGGATTTAAAACTTTTCCTAACTTGGCCACTTTCCAGTTTTCCAGTTATATTACATTTCACTCCCTTCCATTTACTCTTTGATACAATAATGCTGGCCAACTTGAAGTTTCTCTAATGTGATGCTCCATCTCTCTACTCCATATTGGATAGTCTCTCATGCCTGGAATGCCCTGCCTCCTCACCTCTAACTCTTAGTTTCCTTAAAGACTCAGTTCAAATTCCCCCTTATACAAGGGGTCTTTCCAGTTCCCTCTGAAGTCCCTACTCTCCACCTCCAATTGGGTACCTAATGGCTTATATGTTATCTCTCCTATTAGAATGGGAGTTCTTCAAGATCAGTAATGAATTTTGTCTCTTTTGTGCATGTATGTGTGCTCCCAGAGCTTAGCAAAGTGCCTCATACATAGTAAGAACCAAATAAATGCATTCTGATTATTCACAAGACCTGACAACTATCTGAATAAAAGTGAATGAATGAGAGTGAACAGTCTAGGACTACTTCTGGAAAGATGGTGTTGCTCTCTCAACAGAAATATGGACATTAAGAAGAGAAATAGATTTGGGAGTGGGGAAGGGGGACCTTAATATACTGAATTCTATTCTGAACATGTTGAATTTGAGTTGTCTGTGAAACATCATGGGGAACACAGTCAGGAAATGATGTTGGACTGGAGATTGGGAAAGCAACTAGGACCAGATATATTGAGATAGGGATTTGGGAATCATTGTCATACAAATAATAGTTGGTTCTATGATAGCCAATAAGATCACAAAGAGAGACAATGTAGAAATTGAGGAATGTCCAGGATTGAACTTTAGGGCAATACCCAGAGTTAATAGCAAGAAAATAGATTAGGAAATAACAAAAGACACTGCAAATGAACAGATGGTAGCTGGGTGGCACAATGGCTACTGAACCGTACTTGAAGTCAGGAAGATTTGAACACAAATTCTGCCCAGAGAGTTACTGTGTCATCCTGCACAAGTCACTTACTCTCAACCTCAGTTTCCCTAACTGTAAAATAAGGATAATAATATCTCCAACATCAGAGTGTTGTGAGATTCAAGTTGCTTTGTGAATCTCAAAGCATTTTAGAAATGTTAGCTATCATTGTTAGGAGATAGGGAAGCAAGAGAGAGCAATGACAAAGAAAACAAAAGGAAGAAATCATTTAAGGAAGGGTGGTCAATAGTGTCAGTTTTGCAGAG
The DNA here is from genome assembly GCA_028646515.1 of Pseudochirops corinnae. Classification (NCBI taxonomy): domain Eukaryota; kingdom Metazoa; phylum Chordata; class Mammalia; order Diprotodontia; family Pseudocheiridae; genus Pseudochirops; species Pseudochirops corinnae. The sequence goes on from CM053586.1 coordinate 122,643,883, forward strand.
GGACAAAGAAGGATAAAGGAATGAGCATATAAATAACTATTAATAGATAACTGGTAACTTTGGAAAGAGCAGTTTTAGTTGAATGATGAGGTCAGAAGCAGGACTGCAGTAGCCTGAAAAGAGAAAGTGAAGGCAATACATTAAAAAAAACCTTATTTTCTAGGAGTTTGACTATGAAAGGAAAGAGAAATATAGGATGATAGCTCAAGGGAATGGTAGAGTCCAGCAGGAGATTTTTTTTCTGTGTGTTTTAAATTTTTATATTTTCTTTTTTCTAATTATATGTAAAAATATTTTAAACATTAATTAAAAAAATATTTTGAGTTCCAAATTATCTCCTTCCCTTCCCCTTCTCTCCCCAAAACACATTTACATGTAAGCTGTATTATGAGACAAACAGTGCACTTCCCCTAAAGAATCCACCCCCAATAAAGTTAAAAAAAAAAAAAGTACCCTTCAATTTGCATTCAGTTCTTTCTCTGGAGGGGGATAGCATTTTTCATCATACGTCCTTATGAAGTGTCTTAGATTAGTATATTGCTGAGAAAAGCTAAGTCATTCACAGTTGATCATTGTACAATATTGCTTTTACTGTGTACAACATTCCAATTCTGCTCACCTCACTTTGTATCAATTTATATAAGTCATTCCAGGTTTTTCTGAAAGCATCCTGCTCATCATTTCTTATACAACAATAGCATTGCTTCACAATCATATACCATAACTTGTTTAGCTGTACTTCAATTGATGGACATCTCCTCAATTTCAAATTCTCTGCTACCACAAAAAGAGCTACTATAAACATTTTTGTAATATAAGTCCTTTTTCTTTTTCTTCTTCTTTGATCTTTTTGGGATACAGATCTAGTAGAGGTATGTGCTGGTATGTGCAGTTTTCTAGTTCTTTGAGTTTAGTTCCAAATTGCTCTTCCGAATGGTTGGATCAGTTCACACCTTTACCAACAGTGCATTGGTATCCCAAGTTTTCCACATCCCCTTCAACATTTATCATTTTCCTTCCTGTAATGTTAGCCAATTTAAGAGATGTTAGGTGGTACCTTAGAGTTGTTTTAATTTGCATTTCTCTAATCAATAGTGATTTAGACTATTTTTATATGACTATAGTTGGTTTCGTTTCTTCTGAAAACTGCCTGCTCATGTCCGTTGACCATTTATCAATTGGGGAATGACTCATATTTTCATAAATTTGACTCAATTCTCTATATACTTCAGAAATGAAGCCTTTATCAGAGAAAGTTGCTATAAAATTCCCCCTCCCCCCGGTTTTCTGCTCTATTTCTAATTTTGGCTCCATTGGTTTTGTTTGTTCAAAGCTCTTTTAATGTAATCAAAGTATCTATTTTATATCCCATAATGCTCTCTATGTTTTGTTTGTTCATAAATTCTTCCCTTATATATCTGAAAGGTGAAATTTTCCATGCTTCCCTAATTTGCTTATGATATCACCCTTTATTTCTAAATCATTCACCACTTTTTGTTTTATCTTCATGTATTATGTCAGATGTTGCCCTATATTTAGTTTCTAATGAACTGCTTTCTAGATTTCTTAATAGTTTTAGTCAAATAGCGAGTTTTTGTCCCAAAAGCTTGGATTTATCAAATACTAGATCACTATGGTATTTACTGCTATGTATTGTGTAATTAGTCTATCCCATTGATCCACCCCTCTTAACTAGTACCAGATTGTTTTGATGATTGCCACTTTGCCACTTTGAGATCTGGTACTGCTAGGCCACCCTCCACATTTTTTTTTTCATTGATTTCCTTGATATTCTGACCTTTTGTTTTTCCAGAAAATTTTGGTATTATTTTTTCAAGATCTTTAAAATAATTTTTGGTAGTTTGATTGTCATGACACTTAATAACTAAATTAATATGGATAGCACTGTCATTTTGTCATATTGGCTTACTGATGAGCAATTAATATTTTTCCAATTGTTTAGATCTGACTTTTTTTGCATGAAAAGTATTTTCTAATTATGTTCACATAGTTCCTGGGTTTGTCTTGGCCGGTATACTTCCAAGTATTTTATATTTTCTGCAGTTATTTTAAATGAAATTCCTCTTTCCATCTCTTACTGTTGGACTCTGTTATTAATATATAAAAATGCCGATGGTTTGCATGGGTTAATTTTATATCCTGCAACTTTACTAATGTTGCTAAATATTTCAATTACTTTTTTTTTAGATGATTCTCTAGGCTTCTCCAAGTATAACATCATATTGTCTACAAACAGCTATAGTTTTGTTTCCTCTCTGTCTATTCTAATTCCTTCAATTTCTTTTTCTTCTCATTGCTATAGGTAGCATGTCTAGTACAATATTTAACAATAGTGGTAAAAATGGGCATCCTTGCTTCATCATGGATCTCATTGGGAAAGCTTCCAGTTTATCCCCATTACATATAATGCTTGTTGAGAGTTTTAGGTATATACTGTCTATGATTTTAAGGAAAGCTTCAGAATGTATGTCATTTTGTCAAAAACTTTTTCTGCATCCATTGAACTAATCATGTGATTTTTTTTTTTTTTTTGTTAATGATGTGAAACATCAATGTGCTGGTAGTTGTCCTAATATCATTCCTGCTATAAATCCTTCTCATCACAGTGTGTGATCTTTGTGATATATTGCTGTAATCTCTTTTGTAATATTTTACTTAAAATGCTTGCATCAATATTTATTAGGGGAATTGGTCCATAGTTTTCTGTGTTTTTATTCTTCCTGCTTAGGTATCAGCACAATATTTGTGTCATAAAAGAATTTGGTAGGACTACTTTTTAACCTGTTTTCAAATAGGTTATTTAATATTGGAATTAAGTGTTCTTTAGATGTTTATGAGCATCTGAGTGTGTTTGCATCTGATCCTAGAGATTTTTTTCTTAAAGAACTCAGTGATGGCTTGTTCAATTTCTTTTTCTAGGATAAGAATATTTAAATATTCTATTTTCTCTTCTGTTAATCTGGGCAGTTTATATTTTTGTAAATATTAATCCATTTTAGATTGTTAGATTAAACTGGCATATAATTGGGCAAAATAATTCCTAATAATGACTTTAATTTCCTTTTCATTAGTGGTGAATTCACCTTTTTCTTTTTTGATACTGGTAATCTATTTTCTTTTTTTTTAAAAAAAATCAAATTAACTAATGGTTTGTCTATTTTATTGTTCTTTTTCAT
>CM053586.1:122647579-122681291 GCA_028646515.1 Pseudochirops corinnae
TTCCTAGATTCTCTTTTGACCATATCCCAAAAATTTTGATATGTTGTCACATTGTTGTAATTCTCTTTAATGAAATAATTATTTCTACAATTTATTCTTTAACCCTTCATTCCTTAGGACAAGATTATTTCATTTCTAATTAATTTTATTCTTTCTATAGCTCTTTATTGAACATATTTTAAAAATTGCACTATGATCTGAAAAGGATGTATTTGATATTTCTGCTTTTATGCAATTGTTTGTTAGGTTTTATGATCTAATACATGGTCAAATTTTATTGTAGGTTACATGTGCCACTGAGAAAAAAAATAATTATTAAGTTATGTTTCCCGGAACTCTTTTCCAGGTCAGTTGTTTTTCCAGTGAAATATCCCAAATTTTCTTCTATTTTTTTTTCATTCCTTAGATTTTGTTTTGTTGTTTCTTGATGTCTCATGGAGGCAGCCTACACTTGTTCAATTTTAATTTTTAAAGAATTATTTTTAATGAGCTTTTGTTCCTCTTTTTCCACTTGGCCAATTCTGCTTTTTAAAGAGTTCTCTTTAGTGCATTTTTATGCCTCTTTTAGGATTTGATTAATTCTCTTTTTTAAGGTATTATTTTCTTCAGTATTTTTATGCCACCTTTATCTGACTCTTTTTATTACTTTCTTGAATCTTCTCATTTCTTTCCCCTATTTTCCTTCTACCTACCTGTCTTATTTGATTTTTAAAATTATTTTTAAGCTCTTCTAAGTACTCTTTCTTAGTCTGTCACCAATTCATATTTTTCTTTGAAATTTGGCAGTTGGCTGATTTGACTTTGTTATTTTCTTCTTTGTTTGTGTCTTGATTTTCCCTGTTACCACAGTAACTTTCTATGGTCAGTTTATTTTGGGGGGGGGGATGGTGGGGCTAATTTCCAGCCTATTTCTTGACTTATAACTTTATGTTAAAGTTGGGTTTTGCTCCCAAGGTAGAAGAGACACTATCCCAAGATTTAGATTTTTCTTGCTGCTGTTTTCAGAGCTAGTTTTGTGAATCTATAAAGTTTTTTGGCTCTTTCAAAGTTCTATGATTTAAAAAGACATGTGGTCAGTGTTCTACTGATTGCTGAGAGACAAAAAATGCAGAAGTATGACAAGGGCCCCAGCTACCCTGTAACTACAACTGCTTTTGCTCCTTATGACCCTAGAATTGTGACTTGGGCTTCTCCCATCCTGGCGTTGTAAGCATCGGTTTTCCTTTCTGCTTCTACCTGAGACTAGAGTCCCTGCTTCCCTATGAATGATTTTGTGGCCCTGGAACCATGATCAGAGTCACTACTCCCCTGTGGTACAAGGCCTAGTGTCTAATGCTCCTTTTCACCCTGGAACTACAATGTAGAACTATGTAAGGAAATGTAACAGGGTTCTGAACCCTGTGCCAACAAAAGGTTCTCTGTAATCTCCATCTGATCAGTTGTCTGACCTCCTTATTGTCTCTGTGCTGAGAACTCCCATAGCTGCAGCTGCTTCCTAGGCCTTCTGCTGGCTTGCTGAGGTATGGCCTACACTTCACTGTGCTCCAGGCCTGACTACCCCTCTTCCCCCCCTGCCCCACCCCAGTGAGATAGATCTTTTTTGCTGAACTTCTAAGTTGTCTTGGACTGGAAAATTGTATTGTACTGACCTTTCATTAGTTTTGCTGCTCCAGATTTTGATTTGAGGGATTATTTTAAAGCTGTTTGAAGGGGTATTTGGGGAAGCCCAGGTGAGGCTCTTCCTTTACTCCTCCATTTTGGCTATGCTCCTCAAAGTAGAAGATTTTTAAATGGTGGCAGAGAACTAGACATTTATAATAGAATAGAAGCAGACAGAGCTTTGGAAAAAGACTGAAAATGAGTGAGTGAATGAGAGAGAGAGAGAGAGAGAAGGAGAGAGAGAGGGAGAGAGAGAGAGAGAGAGAATGACTTCACTGGGAGATACATAGATCAATGACATTACAGGTCTACATCTTCTAACTTTATTTTACTAGTAATCATTGTTAAAATTACATGTTCAAAATTTTGAATTTTATATTTTAAATATATTCATATCTATATTTGTCTATATGTAACTATAATCTACATCCGTACTTATGATGTCTCTTATTTCATATCTATCTGTGCAAATCTATATCGATAAATAATACCTTATTGCCTTCCCACTCAAAAGTATATTTCCTCAATATGTTAGGGAGTGAATATAAGGTTATCCTACTAAAACACCAATGCTGTACATGAAAATATTATATCTTGAAGAGGGTATTGTTTTTGTCAATTTCTTTGGATGTACATAGACCACAGACACTTCTATTACTCACCCACAAGTCCTTAACAGTTTCTAAAACCACCAAATTAAAAAGATCTAGAAAAATGTCTTAGAGCAGTTCTAATATTCTGTCTGAGTCATTCTGATATGAATGAATAGGCTACAAGGTAAAGGCAAAGTTTTATTGAATATAAGCTAAACCCTCTAGATAAATCAAAACCCATTCCTCTGATAATGTGACAGACCAAGAACCAGGCCAGTTCTAGAGAAGATTTCCTATGGTGATTCTGTATCAGTGTGGCAGTACCAAGCAGAGCAGAGCATTTTTGGCACCTGGAAAAAACTTCTTAATCTCTCATAGTATACCTACCCTTGAATTAACTTTTTAAAAAATTAATTAATTAATTAACTTTTAGTTTACAACATTCAGTTCCACAATCCCTTGAGTTTTGAATTTTCAGTATTTCTAATTTAGTATGTAATTGGGGATTATCAATTTGTTCTTTTTTCCAGCTTTTTTCAGTTGCATGCCCAATTCATTGATTTCCTTTTTCTCTATTTTATTCATGTAAGCATTCAGAGATATAAAACTTCCCCTAAGAACCACTTTTGCTGCATCCCATATGTTTTGGTGTTTTGTCTCATGATTGTTATTCTCTTGAATGAGGTTACTGATTGTTTCTATGATTTGTTTGACTGACTCATTCTTTTTTTTTATTTTTTTTTATTTTTGGAGCGGGGAGAGCATGGCAATTCGGGTTAAGCAACTTGCCCAAGGTCACCCAGCTAGTAAGTGTTAAGTGTCCAAGGCCAGATTTGAACTCTGGTCCTCCTCACTCCAGGGCTGGTATTCTGTTCACTGCAACACCCAGCCACCCCAAGTCTCACTCATTCTTTAGGATTATATTATTTAGTTTCCAATTAGTTTTTATTCTATCTTTCCATGGTCCTTTATTACATGTAATATTCATTGCATTATGATCTGAAAAGGATCCACTAATATTTCTGCCTCTCTGCACTGGATTGTGAGGTTTTTATGTCCTAGTACATGGTCAATTTTTGTGTATGTGCCATATACCACTGAGAAGGAGGTATATTCCTTTTTATCCCCATTCATTTTTCTTCAGAGGTCTATCATATTTACCTTCCCTAAAATTCTATTCACTTTCTTATCTTCTTTCTTGTTTATTTTAAGGTTAGGTTTATCAAGTACAGAGAGGAGGAGGGGGAGGTCCCCCACTAGTATAGTTTTGCTCTCTATTTCTTCCTCTAACTCCCTTAAATTCTCCTCTGAGAATTTGGATGCTGGTATTTGCGCATATATGTTTAGTAAAGATATTTGCTTCATTGTCAATGGTGCCTTTAAGCAGGATATAGTTTCCTTCCTTATCTCTTTTAATTAGATCTATTATTGCTTTAGTTTTGTCTGAGATTGGGATTTCTACTCTTGCTTTTTTTTTTTTTACTTTAGCAAGAGCATAATATATTCTACTCCAGTCTTTTACCTTTACCCTGTATGTATCTCTCTCTTTCAAATGTGTTTCTTGTAAACAGCATATTGTAGGATTATGGTTTTTACTTAATTCTGCTATCTGCCTCTATTTTATGGGAGAGTTCATTCCATTTACATTCGCAGTTATGATTACTATCTGTGACTTTCTCTCCATCATTTTCCCTCCCCTCTTTATGCTTTTATTCCTTCTCTCTTCCTTCCTCTCCTTAAGAGTTTTCTTTTTGACCCCAGCCTCCCTTAATATTTCCTCCCTATCAATCCCTCTCCCTTTTTTGTACCCTTTCCCCTTACTGCTTCTTCCCTCCCTTCTAACCACCCACCTTTTTACTTCCCCTTTCCTTTCCTACTCCATGAAGAGCATGTTAGATTTTTATATTTAACAAAGTATGTCATTCCCTCCTTGAACCAAATGCAATGAGAGTAAATCTCAAACAATGCTCCTCTCCCTCCCTTCTTTCCCTCTACTATAATAAGTTTTTGTGTCTCTTCATATTAGATTCCTGTACTTAGCTGAGTATGTTATTCCCTCCTTGAACCAAAACCAATGAGAATAAAGCTCTTACAATGTTCATCTCCCTCCTTTCTTTCCCTCTACTATATGTTATTGTGCCTCTTCACATGGCCTAATTTACCCTTTTCTGCCTTCTCCTTTCCTCTTCTCCCATTACAATCCCTTTGTACCCCTCAATAAGGTTTTTTTTATCATCACATTAGTTAATTTATAGACACCCCCTCTATCTATCTATCTATCTATCTATCTATCTATCCTTTTGAAATGTCTTGATAGTTATGTAATTCTCAATAGGGATGTAAACAGTTTGCTCTTATTGAATAACATGTGGTGTGTGTGTGTGTGTGTGTGTGTGTGTGTGTGTGTGTGTTCCCTGTTTACCTTTTTATGTCTCTCTTGAGTCTTGTATTTGGAGATCAAATTATCCATTAAGCACTGGCCTTTTCATCAGAAAGGTCTGGAAGTCTCTTATTTCATTGAATGACCACCTCCTTGACTGAAAAATTATGCTCATTCTTGCTGGGTAGTTGATCCTTGGTTGTAGTCCAAGCTCTTTTGCCTTTCAAAATATGTTCCAATGCCTCCAATCTTTTAATGTAAAAGCTTCTAAGTCCCACGTGATACTGACTATTGTTCTGCTATATTTGAATTATTTATTTCTGGCTGCTTTCAGTATTTTCTCCTTGACCTGATAATTCTGTAATTTATCTACAATATTTCCTAGAGTTTTCAATTTGGCATCTCTTTCAAGATGGATTCTTTTGATACGTATTTTACCCTCTGGTTCTAGGACCTCAGGGTATCTTTCCTTGATGGTTTCTTGGAAGATATTGTCCAGGGTCTTTTTTCATCATGGCTTTCTGGTACACCAATAATTCTTAGATTATCTCTCCTGGATCTGTTTTCCAGGTCAGATATTTTTCCAATGAGATGTTTTACATTTTATTCTATTTTTTCATTCTTTAGATTTTGTTTGATTGATTCTTGATGCTTCAGAGTCATTAGCTTCAATTTGTCTTATTCTAATATTTAGCAAATTGTTTCTTTAGTTAGTTTTTGAATCTCCTTTTCCATTTGTTCAGTAGCTTTTCTTTTAAGAGTTATTTTCTCCAGTTAGATTTTGAACTTCCTTTCCCATTTGACAATTTACTTTTTAAGGAGCTGTTTTCTTCAGTGAATTTTTTTCTATTTTGCCAATTATAATTTTTAAAATAGTTGGTCAATTTATCTTCTACCTCTCTAATTTGATTTTTAAAATCCTTCTTGAGCTCTTCAAGAATGCTTTTTGGGTTTGAGACTAATTCATATTCCCTTTTGAGGTTTCAGATGTGGGTATAGGGTCAGTGCTATCCTCTTCTGAATTTGGTTTTTCTTCCTCACCATAATAGGATTCTAAGGTCTTTGTTTTTCCAATTTGCTTGCCCTTTGTGATTACCTATTTCCTGGCTTTTAAAATGGATTTCTGCTTGTGGAGTACAAAATGTTCTGATCTATGCTTCTTATGCTGGGAGTTAGGGGCCTGGTTAGTGGCTTTTTGTGCTGTGGCCTCTGAGTGCCTAGATTGAGGCCAAGATCAGGACTTTGGCATTTGCTTGGGGTTACACTGAAGCTCACAGTGTGAGGTGTGGGGAAGTGGTTGTCTGGCCACTTCAGGATTTTGCCTCTGTGCTCCTGGGATAGAGCTCAGGCAGGCTCAGCTGCTGGTACCCGGGGCCAAACTGGTGTCTGCAGATTCCCCTGGTTGTGTGAGGGCACACCTTGGGTTCTGGTGTTAGTGCTCGCTGGTTCCCCTCCACCCCCACCCTCTGGGATCATGATCTCCTTCTGGTCAGCTGAGATGTCCTGCCCTGTAGCCTCAGCACAGCCACACCCATGCCCTTCCTCTAGCACTCCCAAGCCTCCAGCTGGATCCACTATTTTAGGATTTTACACTGGGACGATATTCTCTGGGTTTTTCAGAGTCAGAGAGGAAGATTAGAGCAGCTATGGTTTAGTTCACCATCTTGGCTCCCATAAGTTCAGGTAGGTGATTTTTAAACATCCAGACTGTGGGCTTATACCCCCAGGAGTAGCTGCTGCTGCTGCTGACATGTGCCTTGTATTCATCTCTTACCCAACTCTGATAGACCCCTGTTCTGTGGTGAGAGGTTTGGGAATCTCTCTTGTAGTGGGTGAGTCAGTTCACCTGGGCTCTGAATTAACCTTGTAAAAACAAATTGAGTTGACTTCAGTGAAGAGATCCTAGGGTACTAGCCCATGTGGGTAGGATTTCTGGACAGTGGGGAAAGGGAAAGAGTAGGCTTCACTACTATGAGAAGAAACATCTGGCAACTTCCTATTTTAACTAATTATTCTTCTTAAGTTCTAAGACTAGTTGTTTCAAGCTGTTAAAGCAGTAAATTCTGTTTGTATCCTCTAAATTCTGATGCCCTGGGGCAGGGTGGAGGGAACAGTTATCTCTCTTTGGTTGTTGCTTTGTTCTCAAAGTTATACTGGTTTTGGCTGGCACTCTGGGACAAGCTGGTGTGGATCTGACTAGGAACTCATCATACAGGGAGAGTGTTGCAGGGGAAAGTATACCACATTGGGAGCATAGAACTTCAGTATAGATAATGATCTTCTATCTACTGATTGTTGGATTGTGGGCAAATCAACCTCTCTGTACCACAGTTTCATCTTCTACTAAATGAAAGATTTGGACTGTATAATTTCTGAGGATCCTTCCATGTCTAGATCTATGATCCACTATCCTGTGGACATATAAATATCCCTTCAATTTCTGTCAACCTTTTTTTCTGGACTGAAAACTGACCTTCCCAACCCCTCGTTTTTCTGTATAGCATAGATTTAGACCCATTTAATTCAATGTAAAACAAATGGATCACAAACTATATACTTTCTTCTGGCTAATATTTTCCTGGCTACTTTTACTTTTAGGGAGTGATGCTGCTTGTGGAGTGATTGATTTTATTTATAGAAGTGCTACAGAACAGCTTAATGGTGAAGCCAAGCATCGATGGTCTAATTATTGATTTATCAGTAACAAAGAATCAAAGGACGATTGATTTGATTTCCATAAAAGATCAAGTTTGAGGGAAGTTATTAAGTTCAGTGTAAAGTAGAGAATATTTGATGTATGGATGGCAAACTAGTGTCTTCAAAAAATACTTCTATCTCCCTGTTCAGCTATATGATCTTTTGCCTAATAGAAAAGACTGTTTCCTTTTCCACTAAGAGGAAGCTGGTAAGCTAAGGCTCTGCAATGCTACAAGCAATGGCTTGCTTTTAAAAAAAATCTTAAAAATACATTCTTCTTATTAAAATGGGGCTTTCATTCCTTCTCACTCCTGGTTACTGAAGCAAAGCTATATTTCTGCCAATAAAGGTCTGTGGAAGTTGCATAATGAGTTTATCGAGAATCAGGTTAAAAGGTCAAACTCTCAGTATTGACTGAGAGTTTCAGTACCAGGAAGAAGTCTGATACATAAGAATGTGGTCTTAGACTGTGTAGTAGAGTGAGCATAGTGTATCCAGCTGAACAGGTTTAATGAAAACTCGTCAGAGTTTGGAGGATATTAGAAATATATTACTAGGACAGAAGCTGTCTTTGGGAGAGTAGTCATTATAAGCTAAATATGTCCATGATTTTTTTAAAGTTATAGTCTCATTAACAAGTACACAAGTGACCCTTTAATTCAGTCCATCAACAATATTGCAATGCCTACAGTGTGTATGGAAGCAAAAATAACTTATAGAGGTGCAACTTTAGAATCAAAATGATCTTGTGGTTGAGATTTAAAGAGCAATAAAAGGGAGGACAGAAATAGAAAAAAATGGATATGAGCAGTTGGCATTTAAGGGGCTATGTCCCTTGATGGACAGGAAAGTAGGATGGAAAGTTTCATAGCTTCAGAAATGAAGTGTTTTCAGAATTCATCTAAGACATTTCCGTTTTGTAGATGAGAAAAACAAGGCCTTGGAAATTGCACTATTTGCTTCAGATAGCAACTCAAAAAACCAGAACTTTATCCCAGGTTCATCGTTTTCATTCCCCAACATTCTTTTGTTCTCAAAGTTATACTGGTTTTGTACAATGTTGTCCTTTGGAAATTTCCAAATAACTTGAGGTGACCCAATGATTGGCTCCAGTCAGTTGTGTCTGCAAAAGAGAGGCTGCTTCAGAGCTAATTTCATCTCTCTTATTCTCTCTCCAACACTTTAGTCCTTTGCCTAGATGTACCTTAGAAAAAGGAAAATGGTATCTTTATTGTATAGTCTAGCAATAGACTATGGACACGGCGCTTTGAGTCCAAGTTTTACAGAACAAATCCTTTTATAAAGGGGATTTGTTCTTTGAAGTTTAGAGTCAGTCAAAAGGCCACCCCTGAGGACCTAGAGGGTCACATGTAGCCTTGAGGCCCCAGGTTTCCCACTCCTGGTTCTAGCTGCTTATCTCATCCACTCTAAAAACAAAATATAAAATTAACTGCAAAAAGTAATTAGCACATAAACTTGTAATTATGAAGCAACAGGTCACATAATATAGCAAGAATTTATATAGTGCTTTAAGATTTAGAAAGTTGTTTAAATATATTATCTCCTCTGGTGTGCACATCAAAACTGTGAGGCAGATCATATCATTGTCTTCATTCCACAGATGAGGAAACTATGCTTGAGAAAGACTAAGTCACTTGCCCAGAGTCATAGAACTAACAAATAGGATTTGAACTCAGGTCTACCTGACTTTAAGCTCAGTATTCTAGCCCCCTACACCAAGGTGCTTCTCTTATTTCCTGTACTCACCTCTCCTAGAAGGGATTGAATTACAGTCAATTCCTAGATCCCAGTAAAAGTTCTTCCAGGGAAAGGAGAGGTGTAGTCCAATCTAGGATCTAAGGGAGAGAACAAGCCAGAAGCTAGGCCATATCTAGAATTAGATTTGCTGAAGTCCAAGGAGTGAAATGGAATTTGGGCATGGGGTGCCAGATTTGAGTCAGGAAAGTCTTCATGGAAATCAGCAGTGATCAAAATACAGTGATAGAAAAATGACTGAGACACATTTATCTCTTAAAACTCTATCTTTCATTAAAGAGGAGCAATTTTTTTTACCTCTAATTTTGATCTGTTAACTTGTGACCATTATTGTGTGGGCACCAAAACCTCTCTTTACACTGTCTTATTGGTGATGCTATGTGAACAGACTCTTAAAAATCAGCCTTCTTTCAGTCACGTTGGACACAATTCGATTCCATTCAGTCATCTGTTGTCATATGCCACTGTAATTTTTACATAGGTAAGATAATTAATAATTAATAAAATAATAACTGTAAACAGTTTAGGAGCTGGGAGGTGTAGAAAAAGTACTTGTGTAAGGAAAAGTTATAAAATCAATTTGTGAAGAAAAACAGTCTTATGGATAGACTTTTGAGAAGAGACATAACCTATTCTGAAGATTAAGTACAGAATGCTTCTCTGATGAAGGTATTAAGAGGATGTGTTAGAAGACAGAGCAATGACTAAGTTGAAGATGGCTTACATGGCATTGTGATCTATCAGCTCATTTGCTGAGGTAGTGAGATTAGTAGCTAAAGCACTGAACTTGGAGTCAGGAAGAAAAAAAAACATTTATTAAGTACCCATTAGATGCTAGGCACTGGTTAAGTACTTTACAAATATTATCTCACTTGACCCTTACAACAATCCTGAGACACAGGTGTGAATATTATCCCCATTTTACAGTTGAGTAAATTGAAGCTAACAAAGGTTAAGCGACTGTATCAGCAATGCAGTATTCACAATGCCTACAGTAACTATAAGTATGCTGATATGGTTATTAATCACAAAATGTAACAGGCTCTCTACATAAGAAATATAGCTAGAGAATTCATTTAAATACCAGAAAACTGAGTCCCAAAACCAGAAAGTCAAAGCCAGCATAGTAGTTATGAAGTTGGCACATGTAGTTAAAGTAGTAAACACCCACATTCTCAAGCCTTCAAAACAGGACAGACTACCTCAGGCAAAGATCCTCCTCTCCTCACTCATGACAACTGCTCAGCGTCCAGGCAGCTTGCTCCCAGAAGCTCTGGCCCCCTGCAGTTCCCATCCCTGGCAGTCCTCAGCGGGAGTCCTTAGCAGAGATTCTGGCCGGCTCAGAGGAAAAGGAGTTTGTGCTGCAACCACAGCCGCTGCTTCTGCCGCTGTTTCCAGTCACCACCGCACAGAGACTAGCCTGGTTCCAGCGTTCTCTTGCTCCACCCCTTCCTGCTGCGTCAGCAAGTTCAAGGGGCATAGAAGATCTTGAAATCCCAGTATCATTACATTGACTTGCTTAAGGTCATGCAGTGTCTCAGGCTGTATTTGAACTTAGGTCTTCCTGAAGTGAGGCCTGGCACTCTCTCCTTTTTACTCTTTCTATTGTACTACCTTGTTGCCTCTGGGTTTGAATCTTGAGTCAGATACTTACCAGTTGTGTGACCATGGGTAAGTCACCTAACCTCTTTCAGGCTGTTTCCTCGTCTGTAAAGTAGGGTTGGGGTAAGAATAGCATGTACTTTACAGGGTTGCTATGAGGATTAAATGGGATAACGTGCTTTGTAAACCTTGGAGTTCATCTAAATGTTAGCAATTATTATTATTTGTATGTGATCTTTTTGGAATTTCAAAGTTTATAAATGACAAATTATAAATTAAGTAACTGCTTTAAGGATTGCTGGGTTCATACCCAACAGAAAGGTAGATTTCTTGAATTTTACCTCATAAGGGAAAAATGACACCCTGGTCACCTGAAGACTTTAATTTGAAGCATTAAAAGATGTATAAGGAGACAGTAGGGGAAGAATCTATAAGAAGAAATAGAAGAAAAAGCAGGGAAGTAAGCTGACTGGAGGAAGAATCAAAAGAAACCAGAAACAGAAGAATTAGAAGGCTTCCGGCTGAGACAGATGACTGACTCCTCCTTTGCTTTTCTGGGAACTTACTGATTAGAAGAAGAGAGTCATTGCTTTGTGACTGACTGGAGAAAGACTGTAACAGCTGCTCCAAGCCCATTGGTAAAGGGCTGAATCCTGCAATGTGAACAGCTATTGGGGCTTATTGCTTTCAGACACCATTTGGAGCCTGAGAAAAGGGAAACCTCTCAGGGGTGATGTGTTTCTCTCTACTGCCCTTTCTGGTCTGAAATTGTGAAATAGAAGAAGAAAGACAGGCTTTGCATCTGTTTTGCTGGGAGCTGTGCTTTAGTCTGAGAAGAGGCTTATTTCTAGTTGGACAAAGCAGAATCTCTCCTATTTGCAAATCTGAATAGCTTGGCTGCTCTCCAACTTCAGGAAACTACTTGTCACCACAATAGTCTAATACTTTTTCAGTGCCCTGTAAGTAGTGGCTGTAAGAACTTGCCAGTTTCTTTGGATTGAGAGAAGAGGAGTAACTTTGCCCAGCAAAAGAATAGTGAGTACCAAAAGGGAGTAATTAATAAGACAGTAGCCTTGTGTGGTACTGATTTTTCCTGATGAGATTAAGGATATCTATAGTAGAGTTAGGAGATGTTCTGAGTATATGGATTTTCCTATTCATGTACCTTCCTGCTAGATCTCTGCAAATGTGTCTCTCTATTGGCCTCCCCCCCTCCTCCCCAGGCAATGATACTGTGTGTATTTGTTGGATAACGTGACTGAAATTTTTGGGTGGACTCTTAAGATTTTCTTACTCCAGTCTAATGGGTAGACATTATTATTAGTCTTGTTTTGTTCTATTGCTAAGTAAATGTTTTATGTTTAAATGTTGATATCAGACTGATCCACTTTATCTAAATGGGAAGCGCAGGAACTAGAGTGATGAATAGTAAGACTATATCCCAACCATACCAAGATTGCCTCTAGGGAATTAGAAAGAAAGTTTGAGTTGCAGCAATGTAGGATACTGTCTCCCACAAAACAAAAACAAAACAAAAACAAGCAAACAAAAAAAACTTTGGAAAAAAAATAACCAGACATGCTGGGTAAGTTGGGATTTAGAAGTAAACTTAAAGAGAAAGCAAAAGGGTGTGGGCCATGATGGGCATATCATATGTGCCATATTCATAAACAAGAGTAACTGCATGTAGGCCCAAGCCCATGCCTTGGCTACATGTATATTAAATAATCATGAAATTTTATTTTAAAAAACAAATAATAAAATAAATCATTAAATAATCTTATTTAAAAGAGGGAGAGCACAGGAAAACTAAATCATCTTTCTATGAAGGAATTAAATTTCTTTTATTTGATCATAGAGAAAAAGAAGCAAGTGCCAAATCCCATAAGTTGCACAGATACCTTATCCAGTCTGATACACTGAAGGCCTGTTTCTGGACCAAAAAAACTAAAATTCACACACTGTTCAAAAATTAACATAATGTTTTGTTCTTCCTCATTTGAACCTCACAATTACTCTCTGAAGTGGGTACTATAGATATTATCACTTTTATTTTATAGAAGAGGAAATGGGCTCAGAAAGGTAGAGTGACTTACTTATAATCACACTGCTAGAAAAGCATGATTAAAAATCAGGTCTTCCTACCTACAAGCTGAACATTTCATCTTCTATTCCATGGTTCTTGAACAGTTGTCTTGGAAGAGAAACCATGTTAGACAATCTGTTCCATACCTTGGGTTCAAGCATTATTCTACCTACTTCCAGGCTGGCAGATTGTCCTGGGAAATCACAACAATACTTCCCCAAATGGATGATGATCTGAGATCTCATAGATGTGAATCTGCCTCCTTCCCTCCAGTGGTAAAAACCCCAATCCATCCATTCATGCTTTCTCATTTTGAGTCACTGTTATTTACATACTCCATAAACTCACTAAAGAGGGATATAATACACATGATAAACTTTTGTTTCTGGGAGACATTTTTGGAAATTAAAGAGTTTGCAATTTTTCATTTTAATATTTTTTTTTTTGTGTATGGAGGGTATTCCTTTGAACTATAATAGTGATGACATGGAACACCTTTGTTTTACCCTCGATCTTATTAGAAAGGTTTCTCATGCCATTCCATTATGGAATACTATTGGTTCTTGGCTTTAAACAGAAATATTTAGCATATTAATGAAAGATTCCATTTATTTTCCTGCTTTTAATTTTTTTAAGTGTGTTATGTTTTGTTGAAGGTCTGTTCTGAAACTATTATTGTAGGCATGCAATTTTAGTATTTTGTTATTGGCACAAATTATTATATTTAAAGTTTTCCTCTTTTTCTACAAACTTTACATTTCTGGTAGAAATTTAAGCTGGTAAGAATTAAAAATATTTTTAATATGTTTCTGTAGCCTCTTTGCTAATATTTTACTTAATAGTCAATATTTATTAAGAAACTTGTTCTATACTTTTCTTATTGTGTTGTCTCATTCCTACCCTGACATAGTTACAAAATATGTGCGTTTAAAAAGGAATTTGTTAGGATCCCTTTTTATATCTTTCTTGTTAAAAGTTTATGTGATACCAGAATTAATGCTTCTTTAAATGTTTGATAGGATTCATCTGCAAATCTATCTGGGCCTGGATTATAGGCTTAGAGAATTCATTTATTGCATGTTCTTTAATTACTCCATTAATCTCCATATTTTATATTTTTCAAAATAGTCAACAATTTCATTTGTCAGTTTGGGCATGTAATTTAGAAAAAAATAGATTCTGACATTTTCTCCATCTGATATAAATTGCCTTTTCTTTGGTAAATTAGTTTTCTTCTGTCCTGTCTGTCTTTTAAATAAAATTAGCTAATAGTTTATTTTATTAGTATTTTAAAAATAAACTACCACTTTCATTTATCAATGGAAAGATTTCTTTTGCTTTTAATTTCATTAATCTCTTTTTTGAACATTACGTTTTCTTTTGGGGGGGAGGTATTTGTTCTTTTTCTAGCATTAAATTGATATGATATGATAGCTTAGAGATGTAATTTTCCCTCTATGCATTTCTTTGCCTACAATCCAAAAAATTTGGTATTATTTCTCATTATTGTAATTTTATTTGGTGAAATAAGTTATCTATTATTTTATGATGATTTTTTTGATTCACCAATTCTTTAGCATTAAATTATTTATTCTCCAGTTAAATCTGAAGTCTGTCTTTGATTTCTCTTTAGTGTTGATTATTCTTATTCTACTTGGTTGATAAAAAATGTGCTTAATATTTCTACTTTTCTCCATTTTTTGAGGTTTCTATGCCTCAGAACATGCCAACTTTTGAGAGATGTCATTTATAGATAAGGAATATCTATATTTTTTACTCCTCTTTAGTAACTGTCAGATCTAGCATATCTAAATTTTCTAAAGTTGAATTTAGGTCTTTTAATTTATTTCTTGTTTATATTTTTGGTAGATGTGTCTATGTATAGAATGGGAATATTAAAGAACTTAGCTTTTAGTTTTGCCATCTTCTTTTATAATTTGGATGTTATGCTATGCTGTTCAATTCATATATATTAAGTACTGATATTATTTCCCCTTATGTGTCTTTAAGCATAATTTCTATTCTCTATTTATTTCATATTTTTATGTCTGTGATCATCATTGGTACTTTTGTCATTTTTTTTAACGGAAGACTAAAACATTTTGCTCTATCCTCTCACTTGAACCCTCTGTGTGAATCTTTATGTTTAAAGTATATTTCTTATAAGCAACAGTCTTGCAAGCAAACATCAGATTTTGATTTCTAATCTACTCTGTCATCTGTTTTAGGGTAAGTTCATCCCATTGATGTTCACAGTTGTGATTGTTAATTGTGTATTAACTTTTATTAAATCCTATTAAAATTTTTCTGCTTCTTGACACTTTCATTAATAATGAAGAAGGTAAGGTAAAAGAGAAGGAATGTGATCAACATTAATAATCTATAATTGAAGGTTTGTTTTTTTTTTACATCACTTCCCTACCTCTCTTTATCTCAGATCACTGATGGTTATACTTTCTTTCCTTTCAGTCTTGCAATTAAAATTCAGTATTTGAAGCTTATGTGATTATTTCTTCCACACCCTAACTTTGTTTCTTGAAATCTCCTCTTGATGCTCCTTGTTTCTGACTGTTGAATTTGATGTGGTTCTCTACCAAACTCTGGATATGTTTCTTTAGATATTTTTTGTTTAGGTAAAAGTAAGCTTCATTTAATGCCTTTTCCACACTCTTTTCCCTCCATATCTATATTTTCTTCTGTCTCTAATGATGAAAAAGAGCAAACTTCTTCCTCATTTCTTCCCAGTACATTTCTTTCCCTGCTCCTCCTTATTTCCTCTCCTAAGACTATAATAATAGAACAAAACACTTCTCTCTCATCTTATTTAACATCCTTTGTATTTTTGAAGACATTAAGATTTTTGTCTCCTCTCTACCTATTAAAACATGAATATATTATTATTATTGTTTAGCCCCATGCAATTGCTCACATATATTTATCTTTTGACTCCTATATTTGAACTTCAGTGTTTCTTCTCAGCTTTGGTTTCCCCCTCAGGATTCTCTGAAAGTCCTCTATTCCATTAAAAACCTATCTCTCTTTCTTCCCTCCTTTTCCCCAGTAGAGTTATACTATTTTTAAAGTAAATTATTCTTGGTTATAAGTCTTTACGTTTTGCCTTTTAAAATGTAATATTCCAACATTTTTTCTTCTTCATTGCACCGTGTCAAATCTTCTGCAATCCTATGATTCTTTGGTACTTGAAGTCTTTCTCACTGCTTGTAATGAGTTTTCTTTGACAGTGAAACTTTGAATTTAATGATGACATTTATGGGCATTTTATTTGGGGTTTCTTTCAGGAAGCTATAGGTACATTCTTTCTTCTAACTTTCTATCTGGTTTTGGAAGATCTAGAAGATTTTCATTCATAATTTCCTGAAATATGGCATCTAGATTTTGTTTTGGTCATAGAGTTCATGGAATCCAATGATACCTAAAAATATTTCTTCTTGGTCTTTTTTCCAGGTCAGTTGTTTTTGATAATACCTGCCTTATATTTTTCCTATTTTATTAATCTTTGATTTAAAAAATATTCTTGTTTCCTCAAATAATTCAGTTCTACTCTTTCCATTTTGATTTCCAGGGCATCTATTCTTAGGCTAACATTTTCCAGCTTCTTTACTAAGCTATTTATTCTTATTTCAATATTTTTTCCTCCATCACTTTGATTTCATTGTTCATCTATTGCTTCATTTCTTCTAGGTATTGTTGTAATTTTTGTGACCAAGACTTTTATTTTTTCTGCTTACATTGTTACTCTCTTCTTTTGGATTTATCTTTAGGATGTCTTTTGAACCATAACAATTTTTTCATGTTTAGTATCTCCGTCTGATATATTTACTCCTATCTATAGTCCTCATTTTTAATCTGGCACTTTGCTTTAGGATCAGTCTCTGCCTCCTTTTACATCTTTGCATCATCAGGCTCTATTTTGTCCTAATATTGATTTACTGGACTACTTTCATTATTTTACACTTTCTCGTGTGTTTGAAAGTAAAGGATGAATAAATTTCAGACTACCCTCAATTATTGTAGGGTAGAGTGTCTTCACTATCATCTCTACTTTAGACCTTCTAGTTCAGGGCTATGTTTTCTACAGTACTATGTACTTCTAACCCCACTAGAGCTTTCCTGCCAAAGCATTAGAGGATTCTAAACTTCTTCCCTGCCTTTTCTCTCCCTCTGCTCTACAAAGCACTACAATCTTCAGATGCCCTTGGTGTCTCCGGTCAGAGTGTTGGTGCCATGGTGTATTAAATAGAAACTGGTATCCATGAATACAAAGTCATATTACTTACCATTTTCTTGTCTTTTCATCAGGTATCAGAATAAGAAACTATAACTTGTACCTGGTTGAAAAATGATCAATATAATTTGAATGTACTAAAAGACCTTCATTCACATAACATCCAGTTGTCTCAAATAGGATACATATAAAATTTGGTTAGAGATTGGGACTGGGACTTTGATTTCATTGATAAAAAGAATTCTTGGATAATAAACTGTCTTTATCAGTACAAGCCATTACCTTCTTTCTAACTTACATTCTTAGAAAATGATTTAGAACAGGGGTTGATAACCTAAAGTGAGGGCCAAGTCAGCCTGCTGCCTATTTAAAAAAATTTTTTTAATGTTCTTGGATACAGTAAAACCACAAATATGAGAAAACTTTATTTAAAAATCTAAAAGAGCATTCTTAACTCCATATAACATAAAAGCAAGTAGCAGGCCAAATATGGCCACAGTCCACAGTTTGCTGACCCCTGGTCTAGAACACTGAGGGGTTAAGTGACTTGCTTGGGATTACACAGTTCATATCAGAGGTAAGACTTGAATCCAAGGTTTCTCCAAGACCAGCTATATATCCACTATATCATGCAGCCTCTCCAGATAACAGACAACATACAACAGACTTTGTATAATATGGAAGATGTTATGAAACAGATAAGTAGGTAATACATGAATACATTTTTAGTGAGCACAATTTGTCTCAATTTAGAAAGATTTTGAGTTTTACTCAATTGTATGCCAAAGACAAAGCAATAAATAGATCTTCCAAAGCTCAATTGACCTTTCTTAGAAGTGTTTTGTAAAAAGAATCATTGTTCAAATAATTAAAAATATCCATTGTAGCACTTACTTTCTTTTTCTTTTTTCCTTTTTTTTTGTTTTATTGGAGGGGTGAAGATAGGGCAATTGGGGTTAAGTGACTTGCCCAAGGTCACATGGCTAGACTTGTGTTAAGTGTCTGAGGCTGCATTTGAACTCAGGTCCTGACTCAGGGCCAGTGCTCTATTTACTGGCCATCTAGATGTCTACATACTTTCTTTTAAATGAATTCTTTTTAACTAACAAGCATTTTCCCCCTCTTCTCCAAAATCCCCTACTCAATTGAATAAACAATCAAGAGTATAACACTCATTATCTTATCCTTTAGGGCTTCCATATCAGGCAGATTACATTTCACCTCTGTCCCAGGATTCTCTGGTACTCTTAGAGATTTTTTTCTGCTCTCTAGGTTTTCTGTAAATGTCTTCAACATTCCCAATGGTATTCTCCCAAGTGTAAGAGGGTCCTCTGCACTACATTTTCATTTAGCCACTAACAGTTGGATTAGCTTTTACAAGGAAATATTTACTCAAAGGCATAATAACAAATATACAAGTTTACAAAAACAGATAGGAGATATAATATGCCTTCCTTCTTACACCACCATAGTCTCTGGGGAATGGGCAGGACATTTGGTTCACAACTTAATTCAATTACTATAGAAGACACAGTCCCAATTTCAATTTCAAAATCCTGCTTGGGCTTGAGTTCTACATATATTGGATTCTCTGGATTTCTTGCCAAGTTGGCTGACTGCAACTGTATTGCCTATAATCCTTATTTCAAGGTCACTGTGGCTCTAACTCTTGGATCTGGTGGGGATGACTACAGGCATTGGAAAATTAGGACCAAAAAAATGGAATAAACAAATAATCTAGGTCCATTTCTCAGATGTAGGGTAAAGGATCAGGCAGGGGAAGAAAGTTCTTCCCTTCTCTCCAGTTCAGTTGATAATGCCAGCACTGTGGGTAAACTGTGATCTTCACCTTTTGGAAGCAGAGGAAGGTATGGGCAGGCAAAGGTGAAAAACCAGAATAAATGACTGTTTTAGTTTCACATGTTTTAAAGATACAAGTTGTTCTACTTAAATAGTTAATCAAAAGGAGGCTACAGCCATGTGGTAGGGAACAAAGAATACCTTCATCTTAGAAGGTCTGGACATGCCAAGGCAGACCCCTTTAGGAGTGCCTCCATTTTAGATAATCTGAGTTTGCTCCAAAGACCCTGTTACAAAAGAAATTTAAAATCTTTATAACAAATATGTAGTCTATTGTAGCAAATTTCCTCATTTTCCATGTCTAAAAATTTATAAAACTTTAAATTAAATACATTTTTTTGATTCCTGATTATTTTTTGAATGACTATGTCTTTTTCTTGTAATGAGGAATTTCGGCTTTGTATAAGTATATTGCTAATTAGCTTATAGCCCATAAGGTTCCTTGACAAAGTTAGAAAGGCTTCGAAAATCCTTGAATGCATATTTGACTGAATCCTCATTACTGTTGACAAGCTCTAATTTTTTCTTGACAATGATATTTTAAAAGATTCCCTAAAAATACCCCATTTACATTTTCTTCAAAAAGAATTGAATTAGCCATTAATTAATTCACCTGAATCTTTTCTCTTGTCACAGATAATTATTCTGTCAATTTGGTAAACATCCACCTCCAATTCTCTCTGCCTAGCATGTACCAGTAAGGGTATGGGTACTTGAATTTCTGTCAAATCAAGTGGCACAGCTCCCATTAGCTGTGTTTACAATGCATGCACCTCATTTCAAAGAATGCTAGATTCAAAATGTGTTTAGTAGTAAGTAGAAGAATCTTTATGATGACTTTTATATATAAATGTGAGTTGTCTTTGAAGTCCTTTACATATTTAGTGATAATGATAATTCTAATATAAAAAGTGAAAATATACATCTTTAATCTATTCTGCTGTTTTCTACCAATGATACTTATAGCATAGTAATAACATCTGATGCTAAAAATACTTATTAAAATGAAACAGGGAAGCCTGACTCTGTTTGTCTTCCTCAATGAACATTTATTAAATGCCTACTATGTCCAGCACTGTTCTAGGCACTGATGATACAAGAACAAAAATGAAACAGTCCCTACATTTGAAGAACTTACATTCCATCAGGGCAGACAAAATATACATATAATATATAGAAATTATTTCTTGTCTTCCCTGATAGAATGTAAACTTCTTAAGGGCAGACTGTTTAACTTTTGTCTTTATCTCTTTAGCATCTTGCAAAATAAGCAGTTAATAAAGGCTTGTTGATTGTTTTGTTTGCTAGACAAAATTTAAATTCCCTTATGCTTCTAAATCTGTGTTCATGTGATCCTATGTATCTGTAGGGCTGTTATATGAATGAGAGAATAGATTCATTTTATGTAACTCTTAAAGTCTGAATTGAGGTAAATATATGGAAATTATAGGGAAATATGTTTTAACTCAAAATAAATAAGGACTTATTAACAAACACGGAAAAATGGAATGAAATAGCTAACCAGATAGCCCTTTGTCCCTGAAGATATTCAAACAGGGGATGTTGTAGAGAAAAATCCTTGCTTTATGTGATCAAGTTTCTTGTTATGAGATTCTACAAATATGTAATTCTATCTTGCCCATTCTCTGACAAAAAATTAGAGCAGTCAACCTTTCCTCATTTGTTTAATACACTCTCTCATAATGAAATCCATTGTTCTTTTCTATTTTAGAAACAAAGAAACAGGCATAGCCATAGTAAATTGGCCAAGATGAAGATAGTTAATATGAGTTGAGAAATGGGACCTAAAGTTCTCAGTATTTAGTTCAATGCTTTATAAATGTTCCTTTGGATTCCTTAAGCTTTAACTTTTAAAAATGTTCATTATCATGAATTTGATGATATCCTATGAGAATTGCAGGGAAACTTGTAAAAATAAGCATCTTAGATAAAAGCAACAAAATGTCTCTGAATAAAAGCTTAGCCTAATTCATAACTGATAAAACAACTTTTAAAAATAATTTGAGAATTCCATTTGGAGCAATATGTAATTATCTACAGCCTAGGTTCTAAAATTTTGCATTTACTCATGTCCTAATTTTATATAAAAACTTATATAAACTAAAATGGCCCTAAATTTTTCTCAGGGATAGAGAAGACCAATAGCAGATTACTTAATTAGGAAAAAAAACCTCCTAAAAAGAAATTGTATTTCATTTTTAATAAAAACTCTTACCAATTTTTTCTTCAAAGCTTCTTCATCCAATTATTTGCCAAAATACACAAAGTAATCAGGTGCAACTACAAAGTACTTGAAACTACTTTCTATTGAAATCCATTACATTAATAGTCTAAAGAAAATAGGTCCCTTTCTCTACTTAAGTCAATGGACTGGAAAATCATTACCAAGCTCTATTAGATATATTTTCTGTTGCTGGGTACTGAAAACCTTCTTTTAGGCCTATGACTTCATTAGGTCATTTGACTTTACTTATTTCTTCTTCTTTTTTTTTTTGGGGGGGGGGGAGTGTGTTGTTTTCTCCTCCCTTCCCCCACAGATGTGGAATTAGACTGCAGTGTTTTCTTTAGAAAATTCTGGAATACATACAAGGATGCATACTTCAGTGTTTTAGGGAAATTAAACTGAAGGGTTCTTATCATATAATGTTCATTGGTAAGGCCTATGTTTTTACAGGAACAATATCTAAAGGTAATATTTCTGCTATAAATAACTGTATACAGGCATTCATTGAATTAGAAACATCTGCTTTACCATGGAATATAAGTTAAACATGTAACATACCATATATGCAATAATTGTACCCCTCATTCTTGGTATAACCTTCCTTATATACTCCAAAGATCAATTCAGGTATATTGGAATAATAGTAACAGCTGATTCCTGGTATAGGGAATGATCAATCTGATTCAAAGTTTCTTCCCCACCATGTATTTTTGTCCTCTCACAGGAGGATTATGCTTATGCACAAGCTTTTTCCTCTTCCTTTGTCTTTCACACCTCATTGATAGTTCAGGTTCTCTCTCTCTCTCTCTCTCTCTGTCTTTTTCTTCTTCTCTCTCTCTGTCTGTCTCTGTCTCTCTCACACACATGTTTCCTCTTTCCTTTTACTTTTATTAATTTTTCTGAATTTCCTCAGGATATTCTCTTTTCCTCTACTTCCCTCATAAACCATAAGTTTTGAAGTAAAATTTAACATAATAGAGTTTCTTTAGTCTTTGACATTGTTCAGACATTTCCTTCTGAATATTTACCAAATTCCATTTTTAAACCTTCTTTTAAAGGAGCTTTATTTTCCTGAAATACATGTACATATATGTACATATGTATTCATATGTATCTAAGTTTTAACATATTTTATCCATTTTCAATTATTTAATGTTGATTATTGACTTTTCATCGGAACTATTTTAAAATATTTTTCTTATAAAAATATAGTTTTAGCTATGTTCTTGGTTAGGTAGGCTTTGGAAGGTAGAGATAGGGACAGCTTGTCCTGGTACATTGCTGGAGAACCAATTTTGATCTATGCTGCCAACAGACTTTTGTTCTCTCCCTTGATCATCAGCCTCTCTTTGCTATTTTAGGGGCCCTAAACCCTGTCTCCATGCTACAAAGCTTTCCCTGGGCCTTCCTGGTTGGAACTCCTCCCCAGTGACTGAAGGCTTCTGTCTTCATATGCTGTCCTCGGCCAGAAAAGTGACCCCCTTTGGTGGTCCAATTCAATCTCCTAGGATTACAGGATCACCACTCAGCCAGGTGATCTTCCTTCCTCCTATACCACTATCCCCTCTCCCCTTCTCCCCCAGTTTCCCTATGGTTAGCCTGGAACTTTAATCTGAAATACTCAAATGAATCTGTGATTTCATTCACTTGGGAATTTTCTCCTGTGATACAATCCATCCACTCCTGCCTATGCCATGTGACTCCTACCTTAAATCTGATATAAGCAGTCCCTTTCAGAGGTAACAGAAAAAGAACTTTTTAAAATAGGGATTTGATATATTTTCATCTTCCAAATATGTTAATATTAGACCTTTCAATGCTTTCAAAGTACTGTTACCTACACCGTTGTTGACCTTCTCTCTACATACTTGATCTAGTCCAATTATCTTTCTACTTTTTTTTATTATGACATTACTAGTAACTTGTGGAGCACATTGGGGGACTATTATGTAATGATTGCTTTGTTGGAAATGCCCAGATCACCTAACATCACCAGATCACCCTCTTTCTAGGAAAAGATGTTTTGTATTCCCTTACTATGTGGATGGGAATACTTTTTCAAATGGCTTCATAGCCAGTACAGGCTGTATATTTAAAAAACTGTAAGAACTGGGTCGCACTGTCTTTTTTCTGTAATTTTTGTTGGTGGTGAATATCCAAATTCACCCTTAGCATGGGTGCAATGAACTAAGCTGGTGAAGTAGGAATGTTCCCATTTTTTCCCCTTTTAGGTCCTATGTCCCCAAGAAATGGGCTTGGGTTTGTTTGGTTTATTTTCTTTGTTCTTTTCAGTTCTGGGCACAAGCAGTGGAATCCCTACTTAAATCGAAATGGACGTATGGCAACTTTGAACCGAAGATTCTAGATTAGTTCTATAGTTAACCAATCCATCAGGGAAGCCCTGAGTAGCCAAGGTACCTGGCACTCAAGCTTAAGGGCAAGTTTTGGACTGGTAATTTGGGATTCTATTATATAGGAACCAAGATAAACTGTGAACCTAATCCCCTTCCAATTCCCCTTCCAGAGACTGAGGGAATATAGGGGTGGGGGATTATGCCCCAAGGGGTCAGGGGCCTAATTTGTATTTTTATTGTATTTTTGTTTTTGTATTTTTTTGTAGAATTGTATTTTTATTCTTCCTCTGTCTTTAATGTAAAACTACTCCGATCACAAAGCAGTTAAACAGAACTGGGGTTCAGGGGACCCCTACAATTGGGGGAACACTATTGGTAAGTATTGGAGCTAATGTCAGAGAGCCTAGATACCCACACATATTATTAAGTATACTAGAAAATGGTGAAGTAGAGAAGTAAATTATGATATACCTGTCCTTAAGGCAGTGGGGATTAGGGTAACCCCTGATATAATAACAATGGAATATGTAAATTATGGTTCTTCTGTCACTGATGGATAAAAGAATAAACTAGAACAATATTGGCAGATCTTTTCCATTTTTCTTTCAGTTCATCTAAAATTATCTTTTTTGTTGTCCAGTTGTGTCTGACTCTTACTGACCCCACTTTGGGGTTTTCTTGGCAGAAAGTGATTGAGTGGTTTGTCATTTCCTTTTCCAGATCATTTTAAAGATGAGGAAACTGGAATAAACAAGATTAAGTGACTCAGCCATGGTCACACAGCTGGTAAGTGTCTGAGGCCCAATTTGAACTCAAGAAGATTGGTCTTCTTGACCTTCTGGTACCCTATCACTGCACTACCTAGGTACCCTAAAATTGTCCTTAGCAGGATATAATATTGCTTAGTGCATTTCTTGACCAAGGTTTGCACAAACGTGTGTTTCTCTTTACTGCTTTTTACTGTTTTAAGAGATAGTACTACCAATAACCCCCTTTGTAATATTATATATTGCTTATATATTATATTAATATTATAATATATTAATAGTATGTTACCTTTATTATACACAGTATTTATATAATTATTATACTAAATACAATTATATCATATATTGTTTATATAACAGATATTTGTAATTGATACATTATATATTACTTATTATATATAATATTACTAAGGGAGTTATTAGTAGTGCCAAGTGTAACGTATGTTTTATGTATGCATGCATATATAAACTTGTATTCTAAATAGTTCACCTTTGACTGGCACATCATTATATTTGGAAATTAGGTCAAATGTTTGCTAATTGAAGCACTTTCTAGGCTCTTTTGCTTTCTTCTTTGTGGTGCTTGATGTTCATCAATTAAAATTCCCTGAGAAATATTGCCAGTCTGGTCTTTTTATGTTTTGGGGAAAGCAATGTATTTTAAGAAAAATATTTCTGGTTAGAGTTGGCTCACTTATGCTTTTTTCCTTTTTATTTGTCTTCTAATTTGATATTGATTTTGATCTTTACTTTTAAAAGCTTTCTCATGGCAAATAAAAGCTGATTTGTAAACAATTCACTCTTGGGTTACCAGTGGTTTACTGTCTGTTAAAATATAATGTTTCACTTTTTAGGATGTTATTTTATGCTTGATGTGTCAAGGTGCCATATGATTCTTTTGAAGAAAATATTCATGTTATATGGGTGTGAAGTTTCTATATTATCTAAGAGCCTTTGATTTCTCTTTCTCTCTTTTTCTCCTCCAGAACCTTCACCTCACCAACAGATTTTTCATTGTCTTCCCCCAAGTTCAACTTTTTTAAAAACAAAGCTATTCTCAAGTTCTATGTTATTTGTTGGTCACTAGAGCAAAAATTCACATTTGTAGTAGTAACAGCTAAACTAATATTTATAGATAATGCTAAAAATTGTATGAAGCATTACTATTATTCCAGTCTTACAGATGTGCCCATATGAGAGAATGAGGGCAAGTCTACACTTCAGAGACGATTTGTGATAGGCATAAATCTGTCTCATCATTTCTCCATTTAAAAGGAGACTGTGCATTTCAGTTCTGAATTTTAAAATTAGTTTGGACTCGCATAGAGGATAGACAGAATTGCTTGTATCAGGAAAGAAATAGAGACACTGAAAGTCGTCATTGTTGCTATTCCTCCTTCATTCTTGAAGAGGACCATTTCCATCAAGGAGATAATGCTGTGGCATGCAAGTGAATTGGATTTAAGTGAGGGAGCGCTGTACAAAGTCACCAGCCTCACTTTCTCCTCCAGAGCCATCTGGGTCCAGTGGCAAGATTTTGATCAGGACAAGTGGAGATGTCCCTGGATGTAATAGGAGACCTTGGTCTTTTTAAACTAAGGTCTTTAACAGGTTTCAGTTTGACAGAGGCAATGCCCAATCAGTGGTTAAGGCTAGGAAAGAAATGAGGCAGAGAACGGCCTCTTTGACCTAGTTAAAAAAAGATTAATCTGGGAGGGAAAGGCCTTCAGGGTTTCTTGTTAAAACAGAAACAATTGCTATTCACATTGAAGCTGAACCAATCTGGGACCAAACAATGACCAGGAGCTTGGCAAGGAACCTATGGTTGGCCAATCAATGAGAAATAGAATGATTATAGATTTAAAGCATGGTCCTAAAGAAAGCAACTTGACCTAAAACCCCAAGATATCTTGGGAGATTTCAGCAATCAGATTTACATTCCTTTGGGCAGAGTACCAACAGATAAGGGTATGATACACAATTTAGTCAGAGGGAAGTGAAGGAAGGGAAAGAAAAAAATGGGAAGGAGGGAAGGAAGGAAGGAAAGAAAGATGGAAAGAAAGAAGAAAAGAAAGAAAGGAAAGAAGGAAGGAAAGGAAGGATGGAAGGAAAAAAGAAGGAAGGAAGGAAAAAAGAAAGGAAGAAAGGACAGAAAGAAAGAACTGTGTTGCCCAATTGGCCAGTTCCAGTTGAGTCCCTAGTGAGGCAGCTCCTACCACTACTCACAGAGGTTGTTGTTTGTCCTTTGTTCTCAAAGGGAACCATGTCATCAGGGGAGTGATGTCATGACATACTTGTGAATGGAATTGCTTAGAGAAGCCCTCATCAAGAGAGGAATGGAAGGAAGGAGAAGAAAAGGTTGTAGAGAGGTGGTGAAACTGGGGGAAGTTAAATGACAACATCAATTTGATGCATGGACAAAATTGCCAACCAAAATCCAGTCATGCCAGAATATTTCCCAAGACATTTTCTGCTCTGGATCATGAGTGTTTTAGGGAGTTTTCCCAGGCTTTCCCAGAGGAGCTGTAGAAGCAACAAGAGCAGGTTTCAAACTCAAAGATGCTTATATTGAAAGCAGTGCCCATTTCATTATAGTTGCATTCACAAAGGGAGAAGGGAGAGAAGAGAGATAGAGGAAAGTGGGAGATGAAGAGCAGAAGAAAGCACTCAAACCAGTGTATAATTTGTCTCAGCCAGCAAATACTTTGGGAAAATTGGGAAATCTTTTTGACATTTCAGACTCAGGAGTATTTGAGATGCAGTTTCTTCTGATGGGAATTGGAAATAGACTTCCTTTCATCCAGGAAAGGGTGTTGAGATGTGTTTGGCTAGTTGTTTTAATCCTGATTAAATGTTTTCTTTTTAAAACTATTTGTTCTCCCTGGTCTGCTAATAAAGTGCAGACAATTTTAGAGGGTCCCTTTTGAGTTGGTATGGGGATTTGGAGCAATTGAAGTATACTTAAAGGAAAAATTACCCTTCACTGAACTCCTAAATTTGTTTAAGTCTAGAATAGAGTGGAACATGGGCATCATATAAATAATTCACCTTGTACCAAAAATATATATATTTATATATAAAGTAGTGATTAATTATGAAGTTGGAAAGTCTATTCATTAAGGCTCCTTCTAGAGAATGAGACATAGTGGGTTATGCCCATTCTTTATGCGTCTGATTAACTATCCAAATAATTTTGCAATCTTAGAAAGATTTCTGAGCCCTCTGTGTCAGATTTTGCATTCATAAAATGGAGAGGGGACTTCCCTCTTCTACATTTCTGCAATATTAGGAGGATGGAATAAGTCATACTAGGTAAATGAATGATAAAAAAATGCCTTGTATGGTGTCAGTGCCTAATAGTCAGACTGTCAACAAGCATTGAATAAACACTATGTGCCAGACATTGTGCCAAGTGCCAAGAATACAAATAAAATCATGTACTTTGCCTTCAAGGGGCCTGCATTAAAATGGGAGAGACAACATGCAAACAGCCATTCGCTCTTTTTCTCTCTCCATATATACTCAATGTATTATATATGTAATGTCACATATAAGGTATGCAATATAGTGTTATATCTATACACGTATATATGAAGATAGTCTCAGGAGGAGGATCTAGTATGGGGGGTAGGGTAGAGACCATGAAAGTCGTCTTGCAGAAAGTGGGATTTGAGTTAATACTTGATGGAATCCAGGGAAGCCAGGAAACGAAGAGAGGGGAACAGCATTCTAGACATGAGAGTTTGTCAGAAAAAAAGGCAGTTTCAGGAGATGAAATGTCTTGTTCCAGAAACAGCAAAGAGAGTATTGTCAGTGGGTCGTAGAATGTGTTGAGGGGAGTAGAGTGTAAGGAAGAGCCTAAGTGAAGAGCTTTAAAATCCTAAAAAGAGGATGTTATATTTGATCTGGAACTAAAAGAGAGCTCACCTAGCTTATTGAAGAGGGGAGTGGAATGGTTAGACCTTTACTTTTGGAAGATTTTTATAACTACTCAGGGGAGGATAGACTAAAGTGAAGAGAGTCAAAGCAAGTCAATAGTGTTCAACACTGGAAATAAAAAGAAAGGTTAAAAGCAGTCCTTACTTCCAAAGAGCTCACAATCTACTGAGTGTGACAATATAGAACCAATTATGTAAATATAAGACATGAGGTACTAGGAAAGGCTTCTTAAGAAGATATTTTAGCTGAGACTTGCAGGAAGTTAGGAGGTGGAGATGAAGAGGGAGAACATTCTAAGAATGATGCACAACCAGTGAAAATGCACAGAGTCAGCAAATGAAGTCTTATGAAAGGAACAGTAAGAAGGCCAGAATCACTGTATTACAGAATGTGTAGAGAGGAGTAAAGTATAAGAAGACTGGACATGTACAAAGGGATGAATTTATGAAGGGTTTTAAAAGCCAAACAAAAGATTTTATATATGGCACTGGAGGTAATAGATAACCATTGGAGTGCATTGAATATAATATAATCAAAATTTGCTTCAGAAAAATAATTTTGATAGCTGAGTAAATATTGGAGTGGGTAGAAATTTGAGGTAGGGAGACCACCCAGAAAGTTACTATTGCAATATTTCAGACATGAGGTGATAAAGGCCTATAGCAGAGTAGAGGCTGTTTCAGGGGAGAGAAGGGTATATTCACATCTCTCTCTCTTTCTCTCTCTCTCTCTCTCTTTCTCTTCTCTCTCTCATTATGTGTATAATGTATATGTGTCATATACATACACACACATGCACACACATAGACATTGCTAAAGTAGAGAAGACAAGACTTGGCAACACATTGGATATGTGAAGTAAGTACAAAGGAAGAGTCAAGGATAATATCTTGCCTCTTAGTCTGGGTTACTGGGAGGATGGTGGTGTTCTCCATAGCAATAGGAAAGTAAGGAATAGAGGAATGTTCTTGCGGAAAGATGCTAAGTTCAGTTTTAGACATGCTGAGTTTAAGATGTCTATAGGACATCCAGTTTAATATGACCAACAGGTAGTTGTTAATAAAAGACTAGAACTTGATAGATAAATATCTAGATAAATAGATATAAGAATCATCCACATATACATGATGATTGAACACCTGGGAGCTAATAAGATCATGAAGTGAGATTTTATAGAGAAGGACAAGAAGAGATTGCAGGGGAAAGCCTTGGGGAACACACATGGTTAGTGGGCATATCCTGGAGAAAGAGCCAGCAGAGGAGACTGAGAAACAGTTGTCAGACTTAAGATAAGAATCAGAAGAGATCAGTAGCACAAAAAATAAAAGGAGAGTATCAAGGAGAAGAGGGGGATTGACAGGGTCAAAGATTGTAGTGAGGTAAATAATAAGGACTGAGAAAAGATCATTGGAATTTGTAGTTTAGATCATTGATAACTTTGAAAATAGCAGTTTCAGTTGAATAATAAGGTCACAAGCCAGAATGCAGAGGCTTTAGAAGAGAATATGAAGAGAAGAAATGTAGGCAAAGAGTACATATGCCATTCTTAAGGAGTTTCTACATGAAAGTGAAGAGAGCCATAGGATGACAGCCAGTATAGTTGAATTGATTAAGGGTTTTTTGAAGGGGGGGGTGACATGTGTGTGTTTGTAAGCAGCTGAGATATAGATAGGGAGAAATTGGAGATTAGAGAATGTGGATGGTAAAAGAGGAAATGTGCTAGAACAGATGCACTGGAGTAGGATCAAGAGCACATGTAGAAGTTTTTGCCTTAGTAAGGAGGATTGATTCTTTTTTTGTATGAGATGGGATAGAGAGGATAATGAGAGAAGATATCTTAGTGATGTCAGATGAAGATGGGAAAAGAGAGTTCTTGGCCCTTGGCTAATGTTTTCAATTTAGGGGATAAAGTATGAGGAAAGGTTCTCAGATGAAAGGGAGCATGGATGGGGTACTATGAGATACACTTAGTAATTACATAGGAAACACTCCATAAATAGAGGGGATAGTATTGAATTATGGACATTGTACTCAATTAGAAGCCCTTGACTCTAAACTCTACCATTGATCCCTGTGTGAACTTTACCAAATCACTTTTGTCTCTTTGGGTCTATTAAACTTATCTGCAAAATGAGAGAATATTGGTGTTATGGCATAGTGGAAAATGCATTAGCTCTGGAGTCAATGGACCTGTCCTGGAGTTCAGTGGACCTAAATTCATATGTGACTTTGGAGAAATCCCTTTCTGGGTCACAGTTTCCTCATCTCTAAAATGAGAGGACTGAGCTTGATCTCTAAAGTAATCCTTTAGCTCATGAACTATAATTCTATGACAGCATTATCTCTAAGGCACATAGTCATTAAATTTAACAATTTCATCAGCAAAAAAAAAAATTGGAAGAGAGACTTTAGAAAAAAAAACTTGAAATATGAAGTAAAGATATTTTGAAGAATAAATGTCTGTATGACTCTCTTTTCATGATTTTCTTACAACATTCTTATTTCTCTTCCCAATTTTTCTTCCACTTCTCTTATTTGGTTTTGAAAATCCTTCTTCAGCTCATCTCTAGCTTTAAGGCATTCTTCATGTTTATTGGAGGCCCCTGGTGGGGGTGCTCTGGCTGCACTCTCCTCCTCCCTCTCTTTGCCATGATCCTTCTTTTCCCCAAAGAAGGAATTTAGGGTTTGGGAGCTGTTCTTACTTTGCTTCTTATGCTTATTCTTACTCATGGTTGGTCAGTCCTTGATTTTTTTTTTAATCTCTATGTGGCTCTGCTTCCAGAAGGGAAAGCTCTGTCCCAAATCGCTGGGGTCCTCCTGACTGCTGTAGCTCTCAGGAAGGTGCTGGGTCCCTTCCTACTTACTTCCAGCTCACTGGATAATGAAGATTCCAGAAATGAAAGCCCAAGATCGCGATCCGGATGCAGGCCGCTCAACGTGAGAGCACTCGGCCCCTGAACAATCGCTTAGTCCCCCTGCTGTCTGCAGGCCATGGGCACGGCAGCTGCAACGCAGAGGCGGGTGCAAAACCTCTGCCTTTTGCTTTCCCACCTTAGAGGCATTTCGGCCAGACACTTTTCTCTCCCGATTTCGCAAGCTTCACTGACCTAGTTCTGAACACTGCTCGCAGCTACCGCTAATCCGCTCACCTGAGAGGCTCCTCCATTCCTCCCGTCCAGCTGCCCCCGGGGCACAGCCGCAGCTTCAGGCCAGGCTGGTTTTGGTTCACAGTGCTGATATGGTTGCTCTTAGCTGAGCTGACTTTAGTGGAAGGTATATTTGTGCGCGTTTTGGAGTTCTAGGATTAGTTTAGAGTCATATTTTATGGGTATTTTGGGGTGGCTATGTGAGAGCTGCAATATGTTGCTGCTGCTACGCTGCCATCTTGGCTCCACCCCCAAGTTATAATTCTATTGATTTGATTACTGTTCCCTGTGCAAGAGACGTAAAATATGTCTTGGGATAGAGTAACCAGAGGGTCAGTGTGAATGGGCATGTGAATTATGAAGCATGATTTCAAGTCTGGGGACATTTGGTTTGCTGGACCATATTTTTTTTTCTTCTGACTCTCTCACTAAATGGCAGCAGCAGCTCCAGGACAACAGTTCCAGTGTAGAGAACACTATTTTTTCCAGGCATGGTTGTAGGACTCTGCTGTTCCAGAGGTTTTAGCAGCAGAGCAAATGGCAAAAAGATGGATAGAGTGAATCATTCTTTGGGGTATAAAGCATAATTGTGGGTTATCTAGAGTTGTTTCATCTATTGGTAAACCTTTGGGTGATGACCCTCTACAATTTAGCCAGTCTAATCTTCAGAAAATACATACACAAACTTCTCTATTCTGTTAATATAGAGTATTTTAAAAATTTAATTGGAAGGCTTAAGGAGAGAGAATGGCTCAGCATGCTAAAAGCAATAGACTGGTCATATTATTAAATTAGTACGCATTCAGTTGCTTTTGGAGGACAACACAGATTGAGGCATTATTCCATGATTCAGGAATGTCATGGCCATGAAATATTTACTAATTTGAGAGTGTCTTTTTTTCAGTATTCTGATCCTTGGGGAGGAACCAGGGGAAATGCATGTGTATTTTTTTTTTATTCTCTCTAGGTGACTTGTACATCATGGCTATGGCTGATTATTTTTATGTGTTATATGTACAAAGCTTGAAAAAAGCCTTTGTTTAAAGCCTTTCTAGTTCTACCAGAACTTATTTGAATCGCTTTTAAGAACTTCAAGTCACCTCTATACTATAGTAGACCTTTGTAGAGAAAATCAGTAGAAGATAAAAAGGGACATAGGTATGATAATGTGAAGTGCAAAGAACATGAGCCAAACCCATGAAAAGGTATAGAAAAATATTCAAGAGGCAAGAATTTATAAAAAGTAAATCAGTTTATTTGAGAATGATATGGAAAAGTTCCTTAAGAAACTATAGGAAATAGGAGTAGGACAAACGAATTTTATTTACTCAGTGAACATTTTAGTGCCTCCAGTTAGATCACATTGTTACATTGGGGCTCTCAATCATATCTAAAGATTAATGGGGAAGAGTCTCAAAAATGTGTGCGTAGGGTGTCTCAAACTATGTCTTAGCATTATAGAGTAGCCTAACAGCACAGAGATTATTATTGGAAAAGCTAGTTGAGACAGTATACAACAAATAAACATAGGCAACCATAGCTACAATAATCAGAGGCTCAGAGAGAAGGAAAATCAGACACGTGTTTCCCATGCTCACTTCCCAAGAATCAGTATCCTAGGAGTAGCACTCCCATTTTTTGGAAAGTTTCCCTGGAATTCTTACAATGTAGTCATGGTGTTACTTGACCATGAAACAATGCCCAGACCTGAGTTACCCTCCAAAAGCAGCTGAATCTGCATGAGGTTTCATAAGTGAGCAGTCTATTTCTATAAGCATTTAGTTCCATTATTTCTTCTTAAACTTCTGAATAAATGTATTTCCATTATGCCCATAATGACTGTACCCCTTAGGTCTGCTCTGAGTGGCTTGGCACTGTTCTTTACTATAGTGCTGACTCAGTTCATAATAGTTAATTTCATCTGAGTTGCTTCCCATGGCCTTGGTGCTGATATAAACTGTTAACTGCTGAAGTAGCTATAGAGATAAGTAAGACATTTTCTTTGTCTTATCATATAGGTTTTAATCTAATATGGATGATAATCTATATTGAAATAAACAAAATGCAAATCAAAATATTATATATGCATACAAAACTACAAGAAGTAATGGTATCATTTTAAAACTAAATAGAGTTTATGTAAATATGAAATTCTATGAACTCCCTTACAATTTTTTCACTATCTCCAGATACTGTGACTTTCAGTGATCTTACTTTTTAGCCTTTTTGATACAGGCTTTTAAAAAGTCTATTGTTAAATTTTCTTTAAAAATCCTTGTTTAAGCTAGAAGTACCATAAAATTACAATTTTATGTTTATTATGAAATAGTACAAAACAGAAAAGCAACAAATTCCCCCCCCC
>CM053586.1:122681791-122701972 GCA_028646515.1 Pseudochirops corinnae
CTCCTACTATCAAAAAAATCTCAAGTAAGGAAAGACAAATGCAAGAATCTGTTATGGGAATCTGAAGATCTTCCCTGCCTCTAGGCCCTTTGATAGGCTTAAGTGGCTCTGAGAACCTTTCCTGATTTGAAAGTATACTCTGCCCCCTAATAGGCTGAATGTGGTCACATGGAGCCTGTGGTGGGAGGCTTGTTCTTCAGGAATGCCCACGCCTTATTACTTTGTGATTGGGCAGTGTATCAAGAGGGCTGTGACATTCTCTGATCCAGGAGAAGGCTATATATACCCTGCTGTGAGGCTTTGCTTTGGGGCTCACTTTGGAAAGAGTTGTGTGATTTGGCCAGATGAGACTCTGGGAATCCGTTGAGCCCCCTGGCTTTGAAAACCCAGATGTTGCTGTTTTCCTCTCTGGTAACTGACTAGGTAAACCCAGATGCTGATGCTTGCCTTTCTGGTAACTGACTAAGTATGGATGTAATGGTCAGATGGCTGGAAGCCCATCTGCTGATCTGTTTCTTTGTCTGCTTGTAACTTCTGTTTGTATTCTGTTTTTATAATCTGAAGTTGAGGGTGCTGACTTTTTCCCCTGAACTAGGTAAATGATATATGTTTGATTGATTAAAGTAAGGTTGTTAACCCTTTTTGAGTTGCTTTCCTTTAGAAAAGCAGATCTAAGAACCTGTGCTAGCAGCCATCCTGGGCAGGCTAGGGTGCTTGCTGATATAGGATCTCAGAGAAACATGGGAAGACTTCAATTAATTAATCAGAGTAAAGTTAACAGAACCAGGAAAGTAACATACACAAATATTTGCAACAATGTAAATGAAAAGAATTATAAGATAAAGATATGGGGAAATGTGTCTAGGGTTCTGGAATATTTTAATACATGATTAGACTTGGCTGATACTACTTAACTGTTTTTTTTTTCCCTCTGCTTTAGACTAGAACATTTGTTAAGCTCAATGGAATGGTGAAGTCATTCAAAATGATGAGATAAAAAAAAAACACAATGCATACATAATGTTTTAAGAAAATAAATAAACACATAAGTAAATAAGCAGAAATCATTGTGTGTACCTGGCTACTTGCTTGGAATTCAGTTACTCTACTTTAAATCTCAAAATTCAAAATCTATTCCCCACCTCTTTCCTACAATGAATTCAAAGCTTGAAACCAAACAGGGGTTTGCTGGAGCCACCTCAAAAGACTCAGGGGAGCCTATTTTTAAAATTTTATTGTGAGCATTTGTGTCTAGAAAGTTGGAAATGGCACAAATTTGGACTTGATTTATTATTTTATTGATTATATTTTAAAGTGTTAATAATGCAGATTAAACTAAACATGTCCAATGCACATTTTCCCCCCAGAAGGATGGTTATTAATAATTTATCTGCACCCTTAACCTAATCCATATCTATACTCTCTATTCTGAATCTGCCAGTGGTTTCTTGTCCAGCTTGGATTTCTAGAAAGAAATCTAGTTCACATATTTTGTGCCATATTTTTACCCACGTTGCTATAAATTGGCTTAGAACTATTGGCACCAATAGAGATAGCTTGTGTCCTTCCGTTTGGCCTGAATTCTCATATAATGGTCTTGTGTTTTTTCAAGACTCATGATGAATATATGATCTCTATCTAAAATATCCTCCTAGTCAAGATCTATAGTCTGTGCACTACTCTAACCATTTCACCATTTTGTCCTAACCCTACCTATTTAATAGTCTTAATTTCTGAACTTGATTATCTGAGATTAGTTTCCCTTAGCGTTGTTAGAACTCTTTGAGAAGTTGCAAAAATAACTAAAGGGTGCAAGATGACAGAGAACATTCAGGCAACAAAAGTATTGTATGCTAGCACTGATAATGAAATAAACAATTTTGTTTTAATAATTGTAAAGAAAAAGCTCCATTTTTTAAATTAAAAAAGTTTGTAAGCAAAAATTCAGCTGAGGTCCTTAGGTTTAAAGAAAGATATTTCCTGAAGGGACTTATAATGAAAAATGCTATTCACTTCCAGGGAAAGATGGAGTCTGAATGTAGATCAAAGTATACTTTTAAAAACTTCATTTTTCTTGGTTTTTTTTTTTTTTGGTCCATGTTTACTTTCACAACATAATATGAAAATATGTTTTGCATGCCTCACACATATAATCTACATTCAGTTGCTTGTCTTCTCAATGAACAGGGAGAGGAGGAAAAGGAGAGAATTTGTGTAATGGTAATTAATTTAAATTTGAAGACCCCTTTTTATTATGTCAAGTAAGCAGACACTTAGCCCTTAGTAACTAATCAAACCTTTGTGGCTGAGAGGCAGAGGGTGTGAACTCTGTCTCCTATTGCTGACATAACAGGAAGGGTTTGGCTGAAACAGGAAGCCAATGTGTGTGTGTGTGTGTGTGTGTGTGTGTGTGTGTGTGTGTGTGTGTGTGTGTGTAAGTGTAAGAAGAGCCTCAGAGAGCTGACAGTGAGAATCAAGAATTTTTCCTCCTGGCAGCCTCCTGGTGGAGGAAGCAGAATTTTCCCAGCATCTAGAAGCTGGGCTGCTGCTTGCTGGACTGAGAACTGAGTTGGAGTTTTCTTGAGACCAGAATCTGGTGAAGGCTGAAGTTGCTGCCGAGAAGACCACCGGGCAGGTAAGATTTCTTCTGGGTCCTAGGGCCAGCCAAACTGCTGGAGGACTGAAAAAGCATGACCAGGATAAGCCTTTGTTTGTTTGCAGCTTGGATGATCCTTGAGTTCCAGGCAACAGAAGTTGTGAAGGTTTTGAGATGTGCTGGACCCTGTGAACATCAGTATGTAGCAAGAACTGCCTGGAGGACTGGATGAGAACCTGAGAGCTGCCTGCCTCTGAATCCAGGTGACTGTTTGGTGGATTCAGGTAGGATCTGGAACCATGGAAGGGGATTCAGGGAATCTGAGAAACCACCCTGAGTTAAGATGAAGAAAAGGCCTCTTCTTGGATATTGAATGTGTGATAAAATTGAAGTTTACTGGACACCAAAGGGTGGAAGGTTTGTGTAATTTTCTAATGATTGTATTTAGTGATAAGTGACTGGTTAAGTTAACCTATGATTGCCCCATGAGCGGAAGACTGACCTCTATTGTGAAATGATTGAATGATTAAGTGAGGAGGCAAACCTCCTTAAGGATACCAGATGATTATTCTTTTGTCCTTTGTTCTAAATACTGTGACCACTTTGGTGAAAACTATGGGGTCATTTTAATGTTAAGCTGTTGTGAACGCTATATTGTGATTTTCTGTGATAAGATGTAATGTTGTGAATATTGTATTGTGATTTGTTGTGAATGCTTGTCTTGATTTGTTATGGAATAGATGGAGTGTTCACTATACTGTGTAATCAGAACCTTAAAAGCTGTTCACAACAGTATTCTTTTGGGGAGCTGCTCATGCATGGCATTACAATTTGGAACTCAAAAAAATTAAATGAATATTAAAATTATTTTTACATGTAATTGAAAAAAATACTGAAAAAGAAAAGTATGTTGAAGATATGGGTAATAAAAATAACAGTAGTAATCCCCTTAAATCCCCAACTGTTGCCTATGAATTAGGTTCTGGAGATCTCTTTGGGGGAAGTAGAAATGGCAAAATAAAAAGAATGTCTACCATAGTGATATAATGAAGTGCCTTTGTGTGATTATAGGTTACATGTATGAGGCATGCAAAACATGTTTTCATATTAATCATGTTGTGAAAGAAAACACAAACCAAAAAAATAAAATAAAAAAAAAACTCAAGAAAAATAAAGTTAGGACTATGAGACCTGTGAAGTCCTAGCTAGAACCCTGAAATGCTTGCCCAGTTGGATTCCAGAGAAGCTAATGATCAGGGTTAGCACTCCAGAAAATTGTGATGAAAATGCTTCTGTAAATCTAAGAAATAGACAAGGTGCTGGAAGATTATAGATTATCCCTTCTTGAAACCTTCATGCTGATCAGAATGACACAGAGGAGAGTAGACTAAGTGGTGCTCCTTTGTGTTTTGGTATCATAGGAAGATAAAATATGCTGGAATAAATCAGAAATTGCCATATCCCACCTGCTTAAGATGCTCTGGTACAGATGGTGCTGACCACTAAAGGCAGGCAAAACCTTGCATTATCAGTACTTTTAAACAGACTGACAATATGAATATATTCATTGTGTACCAATGTTATATACAATACAACAAAATTGGAAGTTTATCATTAGTTATAGATAAGGTCTTCATGTGGCTTTTTGTTATCAGTACCTTCAGTTTCAAGTCATAAAACAACTATCATTGATCAGTGCAAAGCAATAATAAAACAGTCATCCCTAAGCCTCGATTAGATGATTAAGTAAGAGATACAACCAAAGCATTACTAAAATCTGAAGAGGGAAAAGATCAAGACATTTAGATCACTAAACAACTCCATTTAGTATAAATTGCAAAGTTTATACCTAATCTAAAAAATGAGAAAACAGTATTAAACTCTCAAATGGTTTTGAAAAAAAAATGGATATATTTAGAAGGGAATTTCAAAAGCCCCTGAATCTAAGTAACAGACAAATTATATCAAAACAGGCTAATTTTAAAAAGCTTGTATGTACTATAATTGTGATGAATGATCAAATCCTCATAATATTTGAGAGAAAGTAAAAAATATTTCATGACAACACAGGTACACAGTGGTATAGATAGCATTTGTTGACAGAGCTATGGAAGAAAAGGTTTAGTGATCAAGGAACAAAGAAGGTCATAAACCACTGACATGGCAATAGACTCTTGAGAGAGTTATTGGAGAACTGCAAGAAGGCATTAGAATATTACATTAAAATCTAACTGGTACATGAGTTAGAAAACTTGAACATCAGACTGATTAAAAAACAAGGCAATAGAACAGAAGCATGTGGGAAAGAACCTACGAAAGAAAAGCACATAAAAATCCTAGATCCTTTTAATCAGCAATTGAAAGCAAAAGTTAAAAGGCTAAGTTGACATAAGAAGTTAACACATAACAAAGAACAAAATAAAAACATTCAACCTCAATAAAAAAAACAAACAAAACAACAACTTTACTATAGAGGCTTGAAAAGTGAAGAAAT
The DNA here is from genome assembly GCA_028646515.1 of Pseudochirops corinnae. Taxonomy (NCBI): domain Eukaryota; kingdom Metazoa; phylum Chordata; class Mammalia; order Diprotodontia; family Pseudocheiridae; genus Pseudochirops; species Pseudochirops corinnae. Next base: position 122,686,882 of record CM053586.1, read on the forward strand.
CTAGTACAAGACAGATTCCCTGAAGGAGGACATTAACATTTTCTTTTCATCAGTATGATCATAAGAAGTCAGATACAATGAAAATATAAATTAAGTTAAATTAAAAACATGAAGATTACACCATTAATATAATAAATAATTAAATAGTTACATCAAGGAAAGTAACTAAAACTATATCCTTTCTGAAAAACTGAAAAATATCAGATAATATCCATAATTATTGGTCAAATGCATCACAGTGAGTTACCAAAAAGATACTTTACTCAATCCCTCTCAGATGTAAGCCTTATTGCACTTTCATTAATAGATGTCACATTTTGTTATTAAGGATGAGAACACTTGCGGCCAACTTATTTAAATATAGACCAACTTATTTAAAAAAATAGAGAGTACGTTTGGAACTTGTATTGCATTTCCCAAATAAAATATATAAACAGTAACAAGAAAACAATATATTAAATAAGAAGAAAAAACAGTGAGCTAAAAAATCCCAGGGAGAATAAAGGACAATTTCCTATCAATTTAGTTATTACTGAACAGATTGCAAGAAAGCATCATAACATCAAAAATATTTGAGTCAGTTGTGTATTAATGGCTTTTTCATTTGCTACAAAGATATAAAACTGAACCAAGTATATAGAAGATACTAGGATATTTAATATTCTCACAGAGCATGATTTTCTGCTTAAAATGTGTCCTCAAAACAATTTTGTAAACAACAATTCATATAAAGCATGATATTTTCAGAGTAACAGTTTAAGCCCATTGTACTTCTATCATAAATCCGTTAACATTTCTTCTAAATAGAACTAAATATTACTTCTAATTAAGGATGTCAGTCTGAAATTTTCATTAAACTTTTTGATGTACATGGATAACATATCAACTACCTAGAAGCAAATTCAACAGTTCCTTCATGTCCTGGAATTTTTCTCCAATGATCTCAAACTGTCATTCAGATTTGATAAATAAAATATTCTTAAAATATATCAAAGAAAGGTAGGAACTTAAGGCTTTGAGTTTACATCCACAGGGCACATTGAGTCAATAGATTAAAGTAGTAACTACAAATACTTTGGTCTCCTTCTGGGAAGACACATTAGCCATAGAGATTTCAAGGGGAAGGCTGTTCCTGAATACATTAAGAGATTTAATGTCATTCAGAAATCAAAATTTAATAGCAAGAACACAGTTAAAGCAGTGAAAACCTATGCAAAACCATTTTTGAAGTATACTTTCAAAATTGTAAAATGAATCTCAATAAATTTGGCAGGTAATGTGACTAAAAAAAAACTTGTGCAATATTAAGAAAATTTTTTTAAAAAGTTACTACCTAGTGTAGCAATAGAAAAATTAGTAATTGAGCACAAAATAAAGGTGGAAGAGGAATGATAGAGAGACTTAGTAATAGAAATACTTTGACAAAAGCAGACATCACCTTACTGAATAATAGTGAAAGTAACAGAAACAATTAAATTTATTGAGTACAACTGAAGGTAACTTACCCCTCTGATTGGAAACTATATGACCAAGATCTAAGAGCAGAAGCAAAAGGCCCTTCAAGGACAATATCCATATGACTATAATTTCTTGTAGAAATTATGATGATCTTGAGTTACTATCAGAAAGCTCTTCATTTCCATAAATAAATTCATGTGACAGACATTGCCTGTGAAAACGGAGAGAATTTTACAGTCAACACAAGGTAGTGGTATTGCCATCAGAAACTACAGGACTACCCATATGGATCTCAGGCTTAGGGATCAGTGTAGATAATTCAAGGCTGCTGTGGAATAAGTGCAACACAATACTGCATGGACTGTAACTATTTAGCATTGGCTAGGCATGTTGGCACAGACCTGTCATACCCTGCAGCTAGGGGAGTGTGAAGGTAGTGGATTGCTTGAGTTTGGGAATTCTGAGTTTTAGTAGGGCTAAAGCCAATCAAGCATTCACATTAAGTCCAGTGAATTCCTAGACTAGGGTGTAGGAAACTCTGACTGTCCACGTCAGTGTAAATCAGCACAGGTTGAGAAGAGAGCAAATCAAAGCTTTCCTACTAATTAACGGTGGGTCTAGGGCTATGAGTAACTGCTACAATTCTAGCTTGGGCAAGATAGGGAGATCTAGTCTCATAAGAAAAAAAATATCCCTGAATATCTATGAAGACAGTATTTGGTAGATAGAATTATATATGAGAAAATGCCTTTGATGCAATGATAAACAATAAACCTCCAACTACAAATAGAGACTTAAAAATATCTTAAAAAACTCAGTTAATAAACTGTCCAGGAACCACTAGACCATTATCACAACCTTTTAAATAGTCCACAATCAATCAAGCAAAATATTGATTAAAAAACAAACAACAACCCTTAAAATAACATTTTTAATGGATGATTCCAAATTCTTGCATCTTCCAATCTATATGGAATAAATAGTTTTCAAAGTTTAAAGATCTGACCAAGGGGATAAAAAATACCAAGTAGGAGCACAAGGAACTACATCTACTCCTTATTTTCTTTTCTGTTATTGGATTTGTTTCAAGTATACTTTCAGTAATCTTATAGAGGATAAACTTAAATCCTAATAATTTTCTTCATCTGCTGAAGGCAGTCATTTTATGTATTTGTGTAGCATTCTATAGATCATTCAATATAAATTAATAATAGCAGAATACTGACTTGGCCTAGAAGCATTTCTAACTAAACCCTACAAAATATGAAAAGATAATTAATAATAATAACTTGCACAGACTTTTGCATATATTCTCATTTGTGCCTCATCATTGTCCTCTCAAGTAGATTCTATTGGTACTATTATCTTTATTTTTATATAGAGATAGCCATATATATCTATGGTCACATAGCTACTGTGCTGGAGGTGGGATTTTAACCCAAGTCTTCCTGACTCCAAGTTCACTGCTTTATCTGTTCTGCCATATTTCAAAATATTTTAAAATAATCTTTTGAAAGATATTTCTTAGAACACCAAAATTATGGAAATATTTTTGTGTATTTCACTACTAAAAGTGAAGAACATTTTCTTTTCTTAAACTAATGCTTTTGGTTTATGGCACTTGTACAAAATAGCTGTATATCCCATTAGTAATGACACAGAGATAATAAAATTCTTCACCATGGCAATACTTTTTCAACATTGTCTAGAAAGGAAATGAACCAAAGAGTAAAAAAAGAAAAAGGCCTACCTAGCACTTTCCTGTTTTCCAAAGAGCTGAGAAAATGTAAAAAGGAAGAAATCAAGTGTAAGTGGCATCTTCTTAAGAGAACAAAGATAGCTACTTGTTGGTTTCCAGTGACCTTATCTGTTCTCAATATAATTGAATAGGCAAAATTCTGAGAATTATGGACTTTTATAAAAAAAAAAAATCCTTTGCCTATAAAAGTTAGCAGAAGAGTGCTTTTATATCCCTTTTATCATTTTTTTTTTACCTATCTAGAGTACAGACACAGAGTCAGCCTGGGTGTAACTCCAAAGGTGAGTTTTGTAATCAGACATTCCAGAGAGTTAAGGGGATTTCCTGAGTAGTAGACATTTTAGAGAAATAAAAAGATTACCCCTCCCTCCATGCCTTCTGTAGCTAAGAGGAGGAATAGTAAGTTTCTTTTAAGCCATGAGATGGCTTTATTGACCCTGCCCTCTAACAAACATAATAGATGCTGACTCTTATCCAACTATCTACCAAGGTGCTGAGTCCTACCCTGCATGTACATCTTGCCATCTGCCCTAATACCATGCATACACATAGGAGACCTCATTCTACCCCTTATTTTGCCTTTGGAGCAACATTCAAACAAATACTGCTATTGTCATTGAATACAGATTTCCTAGAATAAAAACCCCTTCCTTGCCTACCAGTCCCCTAATTGGTGATGTATCCATTGATTAAAACATAAGCTCCTTGAGGGAAGAGGCTGTCTCACTTTTGTATTCATATCTCTACCATAAGTGTCTGCAACAGAGTAAGTACTTAATAACTATTTATCCATTGGCTCATTGCACAAGAAGTCTCTGTGGGTTATTGCTTCCATGGATACTGCCCCGTAGTCCCTGCTGGATGCTGCACTGAACCTATGCCTGGGCAGTGTCTCTTTGCTTCTTGATTCTGGTTTCTTCTGAAATCATTGGCTATCTTTTCCTAATTAAAAAAAAAAAATGGACCCTGTCTTGCTTGTTTACTTCCAAAGTCTAAGATTTTGTTATAGCTCTTTAGAAAAGCAGCCTGACCTTAGTCAGTTAAGCAACAAAAGCCTGTGACTAGTGGAGAAAAGAGGTCAACAAAACCTTAGTGTTTTCTTGGTTATTGACTCATTCGCCTTTCTTTCCCACAGATTCTTTGCTAGAAAGCAACTCACTTCAAGAGAAGATTCTTTGCTTTAAGTGCCAATTCTTTTAGTACCTAGAGTCCTCCTAGCTAGCCAATGCTTAATCTTTTCTTTGGATTAGACTTCCTGGTCTAGGTCTTAAATCTCTCTCTCAGAGGAAGTTTATGGTTGCATTCTCTCTACCTCCTGATTTTACTATCTGAAGTCTAGCCTATTTGTGGTCATTATCCATTTAATTACTCTTTTCCCAAAAACTACCAACTATTCTGGCACTAGAGATACTCCAGTCTTCCAATTTCCATTCTGTCATTCAGATGAGTGGTCTAGGGAAAGGCACACAAGTAAAGTTAAGCTCAGGGGGCTTGGGACACTGTTACCTCTAAGCTTCTTACCATAGTCTTGGCCTTTTATTTGCAGATATGGCCAGAAAAGCTCTAAATGTCTGTAACTTCACACTTACAAATGGAATACTTCATTTTCTTTGGCTGTGAGTATAGGCTGTCATATATTCAGATGAAAACTGGACAATTCAATCATAGAAGCAAACCAAACAGGACCAAACCAAATGCATATGAATAGCTGACTAAATTTTCCATTGAGTATACAGGTACTTTCTTCTTGTGTAGACTCAACCCACATGTGTTTGTATTGTCAACCAGACAGAACTGGTCTCTAACTTGTGGATGGCCAGAGATGAACAGAGCAGGCTAGACATAGGAGAGTCAGGAATCAAATAGAAGTTTAATTTCAAAATGAGGGAAATGACCTGCAAGCAAGGACACATGTGCCAGAGTGCTGCCCCTAGTGGTGGTGGGGCTCCAGAGGCAGTGTACGAAGATCTCAGTACTTACACAAATGGCTACATAGTGATCTGTAGGCCTGACCATGAAGGGTAACAGCAAAAATGAGACAAACTAGATTCATAGCAAGGTTTCATGACTGGAGCATGGATACTTGTCTGGTGCTTGTCCAAGTTCAAAGAATATCTGGTGCTGGTCAAAGTGTATGATTTTGCCAGAGGGTGAGATCATCTATTGAGGATGAATGCAAAGGATTGTTGTTATGCTAAGCTCAGGGCACGGCTTGCTTGTTGGGTCTTAGCTCTGGAAAACAGCGTGTCTTGACAGTATTAAACCACAACAAAGACCATTTTTCTTGGGAACCTTAGGTGGTCTCCTTAAGCGGATTTCACAGTAAGAATAAAACAAAATGAAAGTTGAAGTCAATGATGAGAAGTGCAATTCTGAGCCTCCTAACAGCAGGAAGCATATTGTTGAGCATCAAGCATACAGAAAAGCAGCACAGTGTCAAAGACCATGAAGCAGTTTCTACCTTTTTTCAATATTGCTTTATTAGTAAGGAGAGAAAATTCAGAATTTGAACATTGTTTAAATATTAAAGATAAAGTCTGTTTTTAAACCATAAAGTGTTACTCTTTAACTTTTTTAAAGATATCCATTATAATTTTTAAAAAATTGTACCATCTTCTTTTGATAGATTTTTTTTTTAAAAAAGGGTTCTACACCCCTGATTTCCTTTGTATATGGAATACCCTATAAAAACTCTTCTACAGATGCAGATCAGCAGTTGTTGGTCAACTCTGAGTCTTGGAGAGTTATTTTGGGCACTGAGAAGTTAAATGACTTGGACAAGGTGTTTGACCAGTATATATCCAAGGTCTTGAATCAAAGTATCCCTGATTCTTACAGCCTCTCTATCTTCTATACCTTCCATGCTGTCACCTCAATAGATTTTAAAAATATCTAATACTTTTATGTGAATCAAGTGGCATATTATTAGGTGGATTATTGGCTTTCAAGTCAAGAAGATCTGGACTGAAGTCCTACCTCTGAAACATTCTAACTGTCTGATCAGGAAAAAAATTCCTTAAATTCTCAGTGCTTCATGTAGCTCTCTATAAAGATTAAGAACAGAGGAGTTGCTTCTATACAATTGTGGAGAAAATTTGCTGCACTGATGGAATTACAGAGCTGGAGTCTTCACCCAGACCTCAATATAACTTTTTTCATGTTTCTTTCAAAATTATCAAATAAAGTTGCTTTTTTCTGTCATATGATAATTGTTTTATTCTCTTTCTTAGTTAAATACTGGACAATCCTTAGAGACTTCTAAATGTTTTCTATCAATCAATCAATTAACATACATTAATGAAGAAAATATTATATGCAAGACACTGTGTAATATACGGCTGATACAAAGAAAAAGATGAAAAGACCTTGATCTCAAAAAGCTTCATTCTAAAGGGGAAGACAATATGTACATTTAGAAGCATATAAGGAATAAATTCACAATAAGTACTAGGCTGTATGACTAAAGAATAGTGTTTTTAAGGTTCAGGCTGTAGTCAAGATTAGTCATAAAGAAAGTAAAAAGTTGAAGGCTTTCCTGTTTTCTGAATGACAAAAAAAGAAAGCTTTTTGGTTAAATACCTTAAAAGTAAGGCAATGGAGTATGCAAAGTGATAGCTGTTAAAACATAAATCTTACACAAAAGGAAAAATATACTATATATTGATTTTATACTTGTTTTATAGTTTTAAAACACTTTAAAAAACTTTTGCATTTTGAAATGATGACTTGACAAAGAAGTGGAAATACAATTTTAAACTTTTTAAATTTTTTTTTTAGCATGGAAGGAAAATATATTCTTTGGCACCTATGAGGAAGATAATGTAGAAGCCAATGGATTAAATTGGTTCAATGCACATAAATCTCCCTGAAATCTGATACAGCAATAGTGTGTAGTCTATGGCTGAATTTGTGTCTATATATTATTAATGATTTAAAAAAGAGATGTTTATTTAATTTTATACCAATCTTTCTATTATTTTTACAAAAATGAATGCATTTTCCTTGGTTTATAAATTTTGTACTTTGGAGTTGTTGTTTGTTGTTCATATTCAAAGAGGACTATCATATTAGGTGATATCTTGATTTGTGCATGAATTGGATTTGTGAGGTAGAGTTGCATAAAATCACCACCAGCTTCACTCTCTTTTACAGAGTCATGGAAGTCCAGTGCCATTATAAAAGCTAGGATGATTGGTGATGGCTCAGATGTAGTGGATGACTTTGACATCTTTCATGTCTGACCAAGCTCCAAGCATTCCACTGAATCTTTTTGCTTCACCCACCTTCACTGCCATTGGAACAAATTGTTCTCATCTATCCATTCTTCTAGGGGAAGTCTTCACATATTTGGAGTAGACATCCCCCCTAACTCACAGGTCTATGGGTTTGAAGTCTGTACATGAATTTCAACTTGGTTTAGCTTGTCTACTGAGACAGTTTTACTGGGCTGTGGCAGCCATACATGCTACAATTCTTTGGAGTTGGAGACATATTGGCCTCTGATATGAATAGACTCCAATGAGGTTAGGTAACTTGACCAAGATCATATACACAGTAAGTAAGAGAGTCAAACTTAATATCCAGGTTTCACAATCCAATGCTCTTTCCACTATACCACAATCAAGTAAGGAAGCACTACAGAATAATTAAGGAGGCAGAACCTGCTCTGAGCTTTGAAGAATGAAGAAGATTGCAATGGGTGGAAATGTGGAAGGAGTCCATTTACACAGAGGCAAGGAATTGTGGGACCAGTTCTTCTGAAACATAGCGAGCATGAAAGGGTCAATGTGAAAAGGCTAGAAATGTAGATTGAAGCTAGATTGTATAGGGTCTTGAATGCTTAACAAAGGAATTTGTACTTTAATCTCTATGTGGGGTCAATATCAAATGGAAATACAAATGAAACAAACAACTTCTGGCTTCTTAAAACTTTTAAGAAATCAAATAAAAACAGGGGTGGGGAGAGAGAAGAAAAAAAAGAAATTTACATAAGAATTTTGTTGTATGTTTGAAAGGAATAGTGAGTTGTATATAGTAGATTTCCAGTTTCATGTACAATCATCTTTTCATTGTACTGTATTATGGAAATACTTTTTATTCCATAAAATAAAATTTAGAAAAAGAAATCAAGTAAAAGTCAGAAATCATACATTGTTCTATTATTCTTATCTATTATGTCTTTCCTTCATTGTATTTGGTCAAGCAGAGAATATGGACTTTAAACTTATCTTTATAGATCACAGAATAACAGTTTACCAAGACATAGTGGTCATATTTTATTTCTTCTTTGATCCCAAATGCCTTCATGAAAGTCCTTGTCATTTGTATGGAATACAATGTAATCTCATTAAGGCTAGGGGCTCTTTCAATTTTGTATTATATACCCCACATCTAGTACAGTGCTTCAAATATAGTAGGCACTTAATAAATGCTCATTAAAGTTAGAAAATTAAAACCAAAATATTCAAATAAAAAAATTGGCCAATTAATCTTTTATTTTGCCTACACAACTTTAAACTTCAAGATGATTGCTTGCTAATTTTGCATTTCATCTGACCTGCTGAAACAAAGTTAATGTGGCCAGTTCAATAAAGACAAACAAGTAATTTTGTGGGGAAAAAAATTAGTTTTCTTCATTGAATTGCCCAGTTACTTAGGGAAGTAGGCTATATTTGTGGTCCTTTCAATAAATCCATTGTCAGTCAATCAGCCTTATTATGAGATAGTCTTCCTGTTTCTAATGAGTACCTGGCATTGTTCAAAAGTTGTTTGCCATTCATGGTTTCTGAAGGTGGAATTGTTTATGCTAATTTGCCCATCTCACACATCCAATAAATCTGGTAAGGATTTATTAAACACAATGTGCCAGGCACCATGCTAAATTCTGGTAATACAATTTATAAAAAGAGAGAGAATCCCTGCAGTTGCATTTACAATCTAATAGGAGAGACAATACACAGAAGGAGACAGGAGAGGGAAGGACACCAGGCACAGGGATATCTTGTTTCATGGAATTGAAAAAAACTGTCAGGGCAGCAAATGCAGAGTGAAGTGAGTCTACAAGTCCAGTTTCTGCTGCTTATAGGGAAAGCATTGGGAGTAGTTTGGTATTCCATTCTCTGACCCTTCAATAAGAGGGAAGAAGAACCTGAGGGGAATGGTGAAAGACAAGACTTGAGTTAACAGGATGGTGATGAAAGTAGAGGAAACGAGTTTAACTTGGGAGGGGCAACTTGTTCCCAAGAGTTGAAAAAATACGACAGGCAGGGTACAGATGCAGAGTTGAGACACTGTCATATTTTAGAATCTACAGAATTCATGCTATGGAAGATAATGGAAATATCTTACTAAAGGGACTATACAACCTGTTTTCCCCCTTATACGTTGTTTACCTTTTTTTAAGTGCTTTGAATCATCTCAAAGAAGAACAAAACTCTTGAGAAAGCGTTTGAATGATAAGCTCGGAATTCATGGGGGGCAGTATGGAAAATGGAAACAGTTCTTTTGAAGGCCGAAGATATAGATTAAAATCTCATTTTTAATGTTTAATAAGTGTGTGATCTTGGATCAAATATTTAACCTCCTTTCCTCCTCAGTTTTCTCACATGCACAATGATAATATTTGGACTAGATAGCATCTGAGATCCTCTTCAGCTCTCCATCTATGACCATGATTCAGAATTTTAGCATAACATTACTCTTTTTCATAAAACTTCCATCATTTTATACTTAAATATTTTGGAACATTTTTATATTATTTTGTCTTATGAGTAAGAGATCTAATCTGTATCTGAAAGCTCTATGTCATGACCCACCCAAAATGAAAGAGATATATATTAAACTCTCAGTCTTTAACATTTCTTCTTTTAATTTCTTTTCATTGAGCCAATGCTAACTACCCAAACTCATTAAATTTTTAGTATTTCAACAGAGAATTGGATGGAACAGTTTGCTAAGATTTAAACATTAGTTCTGAATGAAGAAACATTTCTTATACATAAAACCACATCCATAATATTTACTAGCCAACAACTTTTGTTAGTATAGAGCTTTGCTTTCACTATTATATCAGATAGATAAGTTGTTTTTATGGATGTTAACCTTCTATGATTTGAAAGAAATTCTACTTTGGCAGATACAATAAGCCATTATAAACAAGGCTTTTATACCCTTGCTCTATTTTCAAAAGAGGATTGTTTTTTATAAAGGCAGAGGTATAGAAGGATAAATACAAGTATCTTGGCCAGCAACAATTACATTATGAAGCAATTTGGTTTTTGGAGAATTGCAGGATCTGAGTTAATTCGCATCCCCGTTTGGAGACTTCTTGTCTTCTTTTCCTTCTTTGCTCTAGGGTTCTCATATCATTTCTGACAACTCTTTTCACAGTGACATGTCTATGCTGCTGTTTTCTAGAAATCCATCACTGTAATCCATTTTTCAATATATCATTAAGACACTTATTTTGCCTGTGTAGTTTGTTGCTATCCAACATTATTTCACTGTGTAGGAACTGCCTAGAAAACCTGCATTATAGCCATAGAACAATCAGTTGAGGGAAATGGGACATTTAGCCTGGAGAAAAAAAGACTTGGGGAGGACAGCATAGCTGTTTCCAAATATGTGAAGGGTTGTAATGTTCAAGAGAGATTAAATTTATTCTACTTGTCCAAAAAAGGTACATCTAAAAGATACTGTTCGATGTGGAAAAGAAAGAGTTAGGTTTGGATAAGAAAAATAATCTTCCTAAAGGTGTCTAATAGTGGAATAGATCATCTTGGAAAGATGTGGGTTCCTCTAGGAATTAATGCTAATTGCGATGTCATCTGTGGCAGATTAAGATGTTACATACATGTGGATATTATCATCACTGTCAGTTTGGGTTTAGTACATACTTTGATGATACCCTTAATTTATTGTCTACCAGATTAGCAAAGGGCATTGATTTTCTGAACAGGGCAGCTAGTAACCTTTGTTGATATGAGCAATGGAACAGATAGGCAGCAAGAAACTCCTTTGAATAGAAGCATAACCAAAAATTGCTTATCCTGGTGCTAGGGACTGTTCCTCAATTTTGCAAAAAGAGTAGAAAAATGGGTGATAATCCTTCATATAGCACTAGATACTGGGCTAAGCACTGACAAATATCTTATTTGATCCTAACAACCTTTTGAAGTAGGTGCTGTTATCTTCCATTTTACAGTTGAGGAAACTGAGGCAAACATAGCTTGAGTGACTTTTTCATGGTCATAGAGCTAGTGTCCCAGCCTCAATTGGAACTCAGGTCTTTCTGACTTTCTGAGTGCTCTCAATGTGTCACCAGCTGATTCAGTGCTTCAATGAGAAGAAAATAGAGAAGATAACTTATAACTGACTTTATGGGCACACTTTTTAATACGTGCTGATGGATCTGCTAATGAGTCACTTTTCTAAACAGATCAATGTCTTTTAAAAAAAATCTCAGGACAATTTGACTTGCTAAATGTTTTTAGGTTCTTTATGACTATAACAAGGAGGTAATTATGGAAAGTAAGTGATTCAATGACAATCAAAATTACAATCTTATGATCCAGATGCAGAATTTTGGGGGACTAATGATGATTGATAGTTGCCTATATGAAATTAAGTTAAATGAATAGTTAGACTGATTCATTTTCCATGTGCTTGTTCTGTAAGCCAAAATATGTAATTGAAGGGGAGTCTGTTCTATTGAGAATCAATGTTGTGGCAAATGTCTCCTCTGAGAATTCAAGTCCTTTCTTATTCTTGTTACCAACAAGGGCTTGGGCATCAGTGACTCCACCTTTAAAGTATTCAGACAGTAGAGTGGCACCTTAAATATAACCATCTGTTATATGATTTTCTGGAATCCATTTATGAAATCAATTTAGTGCTGTGCACACTATAATTTTTGAAATGTTTTCCATCTCAGGAAAATGTTAATTTTATTTTGGATATTTATGCATGAAATATTTTATGATTGTATCATCCCATTAGGGAATGTGTCATTGCCATCTTGCCAGTATCCATCAAAAATGAAGATGCCCATCATTTCAGTGGCTTTTTTAAATGACTAAACTCATTAACATTATTGATTTTTAATAATACAATATCATTCAGGTTATTTATAAGTTTTTGGAAATGCATTGGCTTAGGACAGGCAGAAAACATGCAGACAAAACATTTCCATTTAAAAATATTACTTCAAAGTATTCCCTACTCTATGACAATGTATAGAAATTTAGCCACTGATTACTCTATTTGCAATATGGAAAATGTTAATTATTTTTGAAATAATAGAGTGAAGGTTCCAGCAAAGGAGTGAAGCATGTGAAGCTTGTCTTTGTTTCCCTCTCATTCATAGGTTAATACCTATCTCTCATCTCACCTTCTTCCTGTATCAGACAACCAGTACCTCATGGTACTGTGAAGCCTAAAGCATCCTGCTTAGGCTTATTTTCCAGACTTAAAATTATTTATGTACTCCCCTCTTACTGCCTATCAAAACTTACCTGACTGTGTTCTAATCTCCCTCAATTAGCCATGTTGATAAACTATTGAATTATTGATATTTCAGAGGGGATTAATATTTACTCAAGTAAGCAAGTACTCAACAAATATTTAGCAAGCACTTACGATTTACAAGTCATTATGCCAGATGACAGCATATGCAGACAAAAATAAAAATCTCTGACCTCAAGGAGTTTGTATTCAATTGAGTAAGACATGTATGAATGTGTGTATGTGTGTGCTCACATGTTTGTGTTTTCAAAGGTAATCTTTGGAGGGGAAGCAATAACAGCTCATTAGAGAAGAGGATCTCAGGCAAAGCTTCATGTGGGTATAGTGACATGAGTTGAGCCGTGAAGTAAACTGTGGTTTCTAAGAGGTAGAAGTGACAAGAATATGTTTCAGGCGAAAGAGATGGCCATTAGGCATGTAATGTCACATATGAGAGACAACAAGACGTTCATTTACTGTTATTCTCACATTGTAACAGGAGAGAGAGAGAGACAGAGACAGAGAGAGAGACAGAGAGACAGAGAGACAGAGACAGAGAGAGAGAGAGACACCACACACAGAGATAGAGGAAGAGAGAGAAAGAGAGAGAGACAGAGACAGAGAGAGAAACAGAGAGAGAGAGAGAGAGAGAGAGAGAGAGAGACTTTAATCAAATTGCTCTCTGTTGAATGGTGAATCTAAACACAATACAGAAGCTAGTGGGGAAAATATGAGGGTAGAAAATCATTTCTTAAACTCTCCATTAAAGTCACATAATGCAGGTTACTGTTGGCGTATAATACCTATTTGGATACCAAATGAATGTATCATTACTTCTAAGATTATCTAGGGTTGATAATAAATTCTTGTAAAGTTCAATACTCCTTTTATTAAAAAAAACCACCTCATTGATCTTATTAAAAAACTAAAATAAAATTATCTTATGAATGATTTATTCATAAAATGATGTTTATTTTGTTGTTGTTGTTCAGTTTTGTCTGACTCCATGGACCCCATTTGTTGCAGTTTATTTTTTTTGTTTCTTTTGTTTTGACAAAGATACTGTAATGGTTTGCCATTTCCTTCTCTAGCTCAGTTTACAAATGAAATGTTAAGGCAAATAAAGTTAAGTGACTTTCCTAGAGTCACACAGCTAGTAAGTGTCTAAGGATGGATTTAAACTCATGAAGATGAGTCTTTGTGTCTCTAAGTCCAGTGCTCTGTCCACTGCACCACCTAATTGCCCTAACACATATTTTTGTGTAATTCTTAGATATTATATTTACATTCTATAGCACAAATAAATGTCTATAAATATGAAATATGACCAGTGTATATTGATAATGGTTTCCATCAATATTATTATTTAAATAATTTCCTGTTCAGAAGTTAACTGCTTGGGGAAGCATATGAACTATTTTATACATTTATCAATAAAAATGAAAGGTTTTCTGCTACCTCGTAGGTAGCAGAAATAAAATAGAATATTAGAATAATATTAAATCAACTCAGAACTTGGAAGGTTATCAGAAATCACCTAGTCTAACCTATATGCCTTAGCAGTATTTATAGAATTTCTCCTTAGAAATTTTCAGGTAAATTTGGTTTGTCTTCAAAGGAATGCTGGTTATGAAATACCCCAGCAGCCTGACTCAGAGTTGGAAGAAACATGGTGAGCAAACTAATGCTTCCCTGAAGCAGTGGTGGGCAAAGTAACCGGATTTCGAATCTTCACTTATTTTTTTCTCCATAAGAAAGTTGGAGGATAGCAGGTTATTTACTAGCCCCTTAGTCATTCTATTCTAAATTCTTCAAGATTAGGGAGATTCCCTCTTCTCCTCACCCCCCCCCCACTCCTTTTTTGAGTATTTGTATCCCCAGCTCCTGACACAGTAGTTGATTAATAAATGCTTGTTAATTTGTTGTTGTTCATCACTTTAATTTTTGCCCCTTCCCTAAGAGTGCAACAATGCTCAGTAAAATAGATCGAAAGGATGAAATCATAAGATTCACTTCTTTCTTGTTATGTATTAGTTTTGTGCGTATTTCTCATTTGGTTCTCTTGTTAATTATTTCAGGAAATTTCAGTATAAATTCTAGAGCAGCACATAATTCCAGAGCAATGTATTGTCTGGGACAATGAAGACATTTGTACAGAAGGCAGGGATACAAATGGAGAATATAAACAATCTATCTAGTTATGTCTTGCTCATAGCTCATGCCAGGTGAGCTTCCCATCTTGTTCTAGTATATCTTTCTTTGATGGTATCCTTTACATTAGAGGTGTCAGATATGTTGCTGGCAACATGCCGGAGGGTGGCTTTAACTAGATCAAAATATAATTGAGAAATATTTAGTAAAAAAATACCACAA
>CM053586.1:122702072-122748770 GCA_028646515.1 Pseudochirops corinnae
TATATATATATATATATATATATATATATATATATATATATATATATATATATATATATATATATATATATATATATATATATATATATATGTATGTGTGTATGTCACTAAAATAAACCGGATAGTCAAATTTAGAGATGCATTTTACAGTCTAAGAGGCTGTAAAGCCACACAAGCAGTTGGGTTTCAATGTGCCTCTGAATGAATTACTATATGAGAACATATGTGATTGAGAGGATAAAAAAGGGTTCTAGAAATGGGAAAATCATAAATGGAAAATATTTCATATTAACACTGTGTGATTGGTTAGAAGAAGAGATTCTTTCTATGTAGAATAAGAATTTTAAAAGAAAGTGAGTTAATTTCCTTGCATTAAAGCAATGAATGGTTTGACTTCTTCATACATAATTTAAGAAAGTAAAATATGTCATATACCTTGAGAAAAAATTGGGTTTTATATTTGGTAGTTTGGCTAAAGAAATGACAAGGAAGAAGCAAGATTATATATTTGTCTTTTCCTCTGTGTACAATAATTCCTTTAAATTTCCATCTAAGGAGTATTTCACAGATGGAGGGCTTACCTATCAGTCTTTATGGTATGACTCACTAAAATATAATAGTCATTCTTGAAAAAAAACCAACAACCTTTTGACTGATTTGTGGTTTGTAGCTTTTGTTTCCATGTTGAGTAGATGATTAAACTTTAATTTAATATAATTCAATTCAACTAACTTCAATAAACATTTATTACACACCCACCATGTTCAGAACATTTTGCTGAGCAATAGGGAAAAAGCAAAATTCAGATGATAGTCCTTGCTCTCATAAAACTTACAGTTTATTGGGGAGGGGATTAAAACATACGTAACTACAAAAAACAATGTGATATGAGGTATTGCTTCAGTATTTGTATGTGGTGTGGGAGAGTCACTTCATTAATTAATATTTAGGTAGGGACAGTACATTTAAAGGAAAAAATAATTTGATAGCCATAAAAGTGTGTTTTCGGCTTGATATCTTTGTCTATCTTAGTCCTGTAGATCCCGTGTGAGATTGGATATAACATTACCAGTCTGCACAATTGCAAAATTTCAGAATTGGAAGAGATGTCTGCAGTTGTTAGTTCAAACAACACTGGAAAGGAAAAGCATGCTCCTACAACATAACCAATAAATGGTCATCAAGATTTTGCCTGAAGATTTTCAGTGAAAGAAAATCCAATAACTCCTGCAGTAGTCATTCCACTTTGGGACAGTTATGATCAGTAGGAAGTTGCTCTTTACAACAAGCCTAAATCTGCCTTTTAGAAATTTCAACTCATTTCTCCTAGTTCAGTCCTCAGAGATATCCCATCTCTATTCCTTTGTACACATTGTCTTAAACCCTGGAATTGTTTCCCCTTCTCAATCTGCTTCCAAGAATAGTCCCCAGCTTCCTTTAAGCTGCCTCACCTGCCAATCCCTCCTTGAGGTCTGTTTTCATCCGTCCAGTTATTAGTGCTCTCTCTCCTCAAAATGCTTTGTGCTTATTTTGTCTATATTTCTATTTCTACATGTAATTTTCCTCCAACACAACATAAGTTTCCTGAGGTCAGGAATTGTTTCATTTTTTCCCCTTTAATTCCTTAGCCTACCATTATTTCTGGCAAATGACAGATGTTTGTTGAATGAATGAGGTCAATCATGTAATCAGCAAGCATTTATTACCTCCGACTATGTGCTTATATGCTAGGCCACAAATGCAAAAGCAAGACAGACCCTACTTTTAGGAAGTAAAAGTGTGCATTTTACAAGGGGAATACAACCCTTTTTTAAGTAAATAAAGGATAGTGGTCAAATAAATACACAGTAATGGGCCATTAACAACTGAGGGCTTCAGGAAAGGCCTCTTTGAGAAGGCCACATTTGAGCTGAGCCTTGAAAGGATCTACGCTTTTATGAGGTGGAGGAAGGAAGAAGAGAATCAGACTTAGGGGAGGCAGGGCAAAGGCACAGAAATGGATAATGGAGTATTTCTCAGGGAACAACCAGCTGGCCACTTTGGAGCATAGAGGGCCAATTAATTACTCACTCTGCTTGTTTAGCAATAAGAACAAATGCAAGCAAAGCCCATTGATCCAGAATTTTCAATTCAACAAACATTTATTAATTAATTGCCTACTACATGCCAGTTGTTTGGGATACAATGACATAAATATAATAGCACCTTCCCTGAAGGAGTTTGCATTTTGGGTAGGTTTAGGGAGAGGGAAACAGGTAGAAAACATTTACAGAAATAAGTAAATACTGGTTAATTTGAGGGGAGAGAGAGAGCACTAACAGCTAGAAGGGTCAGAAAAGCTTCTTGAAGGAGATAGCAGAAGACCTGTGCTATAACTAACAACAAAGATTCTGAGAGGTGGAAGGGAGCGGGGAGTGCTTTCCTAGCATGCATGGGGGAGGAAGTATGTGAAAGCATGGTTAAGGAATTCTTTATTGTGTCATATGGTCATTCCTTTCTTACTTTAGATGGAAATTCTTCAGACTACAAGGTGAAGTAGTAGAGTATAGCAGAAAGGACTTTGGGTCAGGAGTTGGAGGAACTAGGTCCAAACCCTCTCTCTGATGCCTACCTAACCAATGTGATTTTGGGCAAGTCACATAATCCTGTGAGGCCTATGTTTCTCTAAAAAATGAGAGGTTTAGACTGAATGACTTCTGAAGTCCCTCCCAGTTCTAGATCTAGAGTAATCTAGAATAAACCAGCTCTAGATCTAGAATAATCACAGGGAATTTCTTCCTTAGTTGTGCTATCTGTGGAATGTATTTCTCTTATAGTGAAAATTAAAATTAAAAACTATATTCGTCAATGATAAGTTTTCTATGTGATATCAACACAAGGCTGTGGATTTCTGCCTAAAATGTAAACCAGTAAGACAGACCATTTTATTGAACTGTGTACTCAGTTTGTAAAATATGATGAAAGCTTGGCTAATAAACTACACAGTACATTTAATCTCACAAGTCACAAAATTCCAAATGAGAAAATGCACACTACATTTAACCTCACAGGCTAGAGAACTCCAAATGAGTTCCTGTACATTGGCACTGATGGCGTACAGAAATGCTTTGCTCAGGATGTGTTCAGTGTTCAATTTCACTTTTACTTTTCTGGTGAAAATACTTACATTTTTTTCTTTTTTAAAAAAATATTTCTCCCTATGTGCAGCTCAAAGATTTTATTTCCATGTTGGATAGATTATTAGTGGAGCAGGATAAGGGTTGAACAGTTGGCCTGGGGAAGAGAATACTAGATGTGAAGTCAGAAGACTTGGGTAGGACAACTGATTTCTTTATTTATTACATAGGTGACCTGGGGAAAGCCACTTCCCATTTCTAGATTTCAGGTTCCTTATCTGTAAAATGAAGAGGTTGGACTAGATGACCTGTCAGTTTTCTACCTCTGAACACTAAAAAATTTGAGTGAAAAAGTAATTCTAAGGAACTTTCTAACATATGAATTTATGGAATAGCAATTCCATACGTGTAATTTTATGTGGAAGTTCGTCACAGGATTCATTGGTATTAGTGACAAGTGAACACGGATAACAAATAAGTAAAAAATATGAAAGAAAAATGAAGTTCAGAGAAGAAGGCTCCAGGTACCTCCAGGATAAGCATTTACCCAATGAGAGGGGCAGAGGAACCATTTTCCAGGCCAATCAATCTACTACCTCCATTCAATCATCAGCTCTGAGACTGGTAGTTACAGCCTGGGATCCTGTTTTCAGAAGTTACAGGAAGAGAAATGTCCATAGTGCTATCTGTTTTCTTTCAGGTTCAGTATCTGTAGCCATCACATAGGGGAACAACTTTAAGAAGAGGAGATCTGCTGACCTAAATACAGCCACTACCACCTTCCAAAAAAGCTGCCACCAGTGGGTAAGTAAGGTCATGAGCCTTGGGATCAATAGCATACCTCCTTCCCTAATACACATACCACAGGCCTTGCTTACAACTTATCTATCAAGATAATACCAGAAGAGTTTGAGTCATAAAACTGACATAGCATATCTTCTGAGTTCCCAACAAACATTAATCAACTGAAGTTCACAAGGGGTGAAGCCTGAGAAACGGGTGTCTGGGTATTGTTCTAATAATTATTCATTTGCACAATAGTTCTCAAAGATCCTTTTTTCTAAGAAACATGGAATCTATTTTTTAACCAAAACTTCTCTAGGAACTGTGTTTGTAGATACAAACTTTATTGAACTTGCAGTGCATAATGATCTTAGAATAAAGCGAGTAGTCTTTTTGTTTACATGCAAAAACAAAGTAAAGAAATGAATGTTTCTCAGCCTACCAACATTTTAATGATACAGACCCTATACTTCTCATATTAGTCTCAATAGCAATACTTTTATAGCATTCTGTAAAATAGCAAATATCAGTACTTAAACATTAATGGATCAGCACATATAAACGTCTATAAAAATAATTTCAAATGGAACTGATTTGTAAGAGAATCCTGAAAGCTACCTGTATAATTGCAGACTAAAGCAAAGAAAACATAGTCATTTTCTAGAAGATTCCCCAAACTAGGATCTCCAAAAAGTGAAAGTCTCAGGTGAAGGATCAAGGGTCCCTGAAAATTTGAAGGTCACATTATTATCCCAGATAAGACTTTACATGTGTTTAATTTAGTTTGGCCCACTATCCCAGAGTCAGGTGGTTAAAGCTTTTCCTAAGAGTTCTAGAAGTATCCTTAGGGGATTGTGGTTTCTCTCTTTTTTAATCCTATTGATTTGAGTTATGATCAGTTGTGTCTGTTTCATTGTTAGTCAACAGTGACTTACTAGCACAACCATTCTGTTTAAGCACTTATTAGCTTTTACAAAGGCACATTTTCTTCAAAGCTGTAACAAGAATGGAAGTACACTTTCCCAACAATTCAGAAGCACACTGTTCCCTATGCCATCATAGTCACTAAGGTGAGAGGGCTTAGATTTAGCACACATGAATCTATCCCCATGTCTCTGTTTTGGGACCTTCTCTCTCAGTCTTTCAAAAATATGTATCTAATACCTACCTATCTAATACCTTTCCTGCTAAACAATCTTCTAAAGTCTCTGAAACAAGCCCAAGTTTCAACTTCCCTTTAAAAAATCCTTGCAAGTTCCCACCATCATGCCTGTGACTTCTCATGTTATATTATCCCTCCTAGAGTCGGCTAAAAAAACCTATTTGTATTCTTATTAAATGTGCATGACGTCAGTGGAATTTTGATAAAATGTTGAAACATGTTACCCACCACCTTAGAGAAGGATGATGAACCCAGGGCACAGAATGAGACATATTTTTGGACATGGCAAATGCAGAAATTTGATTCATTTGACTGTTTGTATTTGTTACAAAGCCATTGCTTTTCTTTTTTTTTTTTTTTTTCAATTTTTTTGGAGGGTTGGAAAGGAGAGAAAATTAGCGCTTGTTAATTGAAAATAAAATTTCAAAGAAATAGAAAAAGAGTGAGGAAGAAGCATTTATTTAGTGCCAATTATATGCCAGGCATGGAACTAAACACTTTACAGATATGACCTCATTTGATCCTGGTTACCCTAGCTACTAATGCATTCTCATCTAAAGCTACCTTTGCATGCAATATTTACCAGCTCATGTAAATATTGATCCTGCCATTACAATTTAGGCTCCTTGAGGATAGAGCCTTTTAATTTTTTCTTTTTATACTCAGCACTTAGCATAGTACCTGACACATTCTATAATATGCTTAATAAATAATTATTGATAGGCTTTTCTCTCTTTGATATTATTCTTGTTTTGTCTAATGATCCCCTGACTAGTAGGGTTCCCCCTTACAATGTTCTGTTCAGATTTATCTTCCTTCTTCAGTAGTGCCTCATTTATAGAATTTCACAATTGCAAGTGGCTGCAGAGGCCATCCACTCAAATCTGTATCTAAACAAGAATTTATAAAGCATTAATGAGTTAAATTGATTATTCTTGAAATGGTTAAAAGAAATAGAAAGGGAAAAGCAAATTAAGATTGAGATGATGATGTAAAGTACCTTCATACTGAATGTTCAGATATTCTGAGGATGCTGCAGTGGTGGTAATGAGAAGTCCAAAACATCTGGCTCTTCAAAGCTTTCAAGGTCCTCATATGACCAAAGGGATAGAGGTGGGGTAGAGGCCAAGACTAGGGCCAACACTGAGGCAGGTGTTGAATCTTAGTGAAACCCAACTTGAGGAACTGGATGACTCAGATTACAAAACTAATGCTAGCTTAGAACATGATTTGATTATCAGAACTTTAATTGATTATCAGTATTTTAATTGACTGGATATCTGCTAAAAGTTTCTATTTGTGAAAAGTGGAAAATCTGACAAATTCTTTTTTATCTTTCAATTTTATCTTTCAATAGGTATATGAAGTGTTCATCTACTATTCTGATCCTCACCAATAATGAGTAAATAAGTGGTTGATGAATTAGAGATGAAAATCTCAAGAGATGGTCAATATTGACTCCCTATAGTTTCTGATAGATGAAAAAGGGGAATTTTAGCATGCATTTGAAATGATTTCTACATTTTGGGAGAACAATTCCTGAGCTCAGAGATAGGATTGGTAGCATCCCATAGACTAAGGTTCTGAAAATGGAAGCTATCTGTAGAGGGCTGTAAATGTCTTAAGAATAAAACTGGTCATGCAATCACAATGGATTTCAGTGAGAAAGAAAATGAGACTGAAATTCCTTTAGAGGGAAAATATTTGAAGTCTGGTTTCAAAAAGACATGCACACATTGTGGAAAAGTTTCAGGGAACTGAGTACAAATTGCAAAGTCCTGTAAGAGTAATATAAAAGGATAAATCATTTTATTATTTTGAAGCTTGCAGTAAAGGGTGAGGCAAAGAAAAGAAGATTCTCTTCCTTATCCCCTGTAGGTTCCTGTGTCAAGGACAAGAGTGAGATCAAGAAAAAAGATAGTAGTTCCCTCTTGCTTACCATGCATAGGAAGAAAGTAACATGACAGAGATAGAATTGCTAAATTCAAATTTTGCATCAATTTTCTCAGCTAAGGAGAACAGTTTTCTGTCTGGAAAGTATGGAATAAAAATGCTTAACAGAGAGTTGACTGAAACACTAGTCAAATAAAAAGGTGGTTGCAGAAAACTTCCCTGCCCACAGTGAATTTAATTTCCCTGGATCTGGCTAACTACATTCCAGTATGCTTAATGGCTTTGTTGATGTGGCTGCTGGGAAGCCACTTATGACTCTAATGAATCATAAAGAAACGGACTAGAGTTATCAATTGTGCCTATTTAAAAAAAAATGTGCTGAAGAGTACTTCTTTAGACACTGGGTGAGAGTGAGACTTTGTTATAGACATGGAGATGAGGATCTGAAATCATAATATCATAGATTTTGAGCTAGAAGAAAACTCGTTTTACCAATAAATATACTGACAACCAATGAGTTTAAGTTACTTGTTTGTGGTCACAAAGCTAATAAGTGTTCAAAATAATATTCAAGCTTATTTTTCTGACTTTAATTCCAGTACTCAATTATATGTACTGTGTGAAACAAAAAGCAGGACAAAGTCAGGGATACAAGAAATCAAAAACAAGTTGATAAGCCAAGGTCAAAAACACCAGATATGAGAATCAGCAATAGGGTTAAGAAAAGAAGAAGCATCATAATTCATACTGAGACAAGAACTGGTGGAGAAAAAAACCAAACAGAAAACCAACAAGAAGGTGAATCCTCTTTCTCTAGTAGACCTTGTTTAATAAGTTAAATCTTCTTTGCACTTCTTGTTTTTCTGCAGAATTTTTGGGTTTTGATTATGCTGAATTATCTACTTTATTCAACCTGTTCTCTTTCACTTACATTAAATGTGTTGATGGACCATGAAGGAGGAGCATTTCTCATCATGTCCGGACTTTCAAAAAGAGGGAGAAGATGGATTGTCTAAACTAAAAGCTAATGAGCGTGGCAAATGCCTGGTACAATTCTTGAATCTTTTATTTAAAAGATGTTTTGTGAGTACTTAGACATGGAAGCAATGAATGCCATAAGCCAGCATTAATTTCATTAAGAATAAGATAAGCCTGACTAAATTCATTTTCTGTTTTGATAGGTTCACCAGAAGATATGGGTAAGAGAATACCAAAGGCATAGAATATTTGGATTTTGGCAAATATTTGAAAAGTCTGCCATGTAGTCCTAGTAGTGGGCAAAAATTGGAAACTATAGGAAAGTCAATCAATTAAAAATGACTGTATAAGTTGTAATATAGGAATGTAATGAAGTACTATTGTGATGTACGAAATGATGAAATGGATGATTTCAAAAAGATGTGGAAAATGTATGAACTGATGCAGGGTAAAATGAACAGAATCAAAACAACTATTTACAATCTAACAACATAATAAAATGAATAATTTTGGAGACTTTTATAAACTAACAAAGAATGAAATAATAGGAACCAGAAAAAATATACAATACTACATTGTAAAAATAAGCAGCTCTGAAAGCTTTAAAAATTGCAAGCAATACAATGATCATTCATGCTTCCAGAGGACCAATGATGAAACATCCTATTTACGACAGAGAGGAGATAAATTTAAGGCAGACCTGCACAACTTGGCAGTAGGTAGAGGTCAAAATTGAAATAGGCTAAACTTCTTTGGGTTGCAGATAAGCTTTTAGCAGCTCACTTTTCAAGTAAAGGTATAATTAATGATAAAACTATTTTGAAAATAAACCATATTAAAAAAGGGGAAATTTTAATTAATATCAATTAATTATACTTATTACTTATAATTTTTTATCATAAAATCATATTAATGTTAAAAAATTACTTTGCTAAGTGGTACAAGTTTTAATACATTTTCTAGGTTTTCTTACTGTTTACATTTGGTTAATGGGGTGTATTACACTTTTTGTCAGCAATCAGTTTGTCAGATTCTGGAATCAGGTTTGAAATCAATTTCTTTAGAAATCTGAAAACTAACTTTCATAGCAGCCTCATTTTCTAAGTTTTCTTTCTTGAAAAACCATTGTGCCCTATTGAGATTTTTCAACAATTTGGACGCTTTAATTATTTTTATTATTTTTTGTTTATTTTTAGTTTTCAACATTCATTTCCACAAGGTTTTGAGTTACAAATTTTCTCCCTGTCTTTCCTGTACCAACCACCAGAAAATAGTGATCCTACTGAATACCACTTCCCCCAATCTGCTCTCTCTTCTATCTTCCCCCATTTTCCCTCTGACTTTCTAGTAGGACAAGATGGATTTCCTATACCCCAGTGCTATAAATCTTATTTCCCAGATAAATGTAAAAAAATAATAATTTTTAGCATTTGATTTAAAAACTTAAAATTCCAGATTCTTTCCCTTCTTCCCTCATCACCACCCCTACTGGGAAGATAAGTAATTCAATATAGGTTTTACATGTGTAGTTACACAAAACATTTCCATAGTAGATATGTTGTGAAAGACTGACTATATATTACCTTCCATCCTATCCCACCCTTCACGTATTCTATCTTTTACTTTAACCCTGTCCTACAATCTCCCCTCCCTTCTATCATCCACCCCCTTATCCCCCTCCCCCCTACTTTCCTGTAGGGTAAGATACCCAATTGAGTGTGTATGTTATTCCCTCCTTAAGCCAAATTCAATGAGAGTAAGGATGACCCATTCCCTTTTGGCTACCTGTTCTTCCATTCCATTGTAACAGTTTTCTCTTGCTTCTTTTATATGAGATAATTTACCCTATTCTGTCTCTCCCTATCTCCTCTCTTTATATTCCTCTCTCACCTCTTAATTTTATTATTTAGATATCATCTCTTCCTATTCAACTGATCCTGTGCCCTCTCTCTATGTTTATGTGTACACATATATACATACACATTTACATATGTATTTATATGCATACATACCCTCCTATATAAACATATATTATGTATGTATACACATATATACATATATATTCCCTTCAACTTTCCTCATACTGAGAAAAGTCTTATGAGTTACATTATCATTTTCCCATCTAGGAATGTAAGGAGTTTAACTTTAGTAAGTTCCTTATGATTTCTTTTTCCTGTTTTCCTTCTCTTGCTTCTTGTATTTAAAAGTGAAATTTTCTATTCAACTCTGTTTTTTTCATCAAGAATGCTTGAAAGTCCTCTGTTTCGTTGAATGACCATATTTGCCCCTGAAACATTATACTCTGTTTTGCTGGGTAAGTGATTCTTGGTTTTAATCCTAGCTCCTTTGACCTTTGGAATATCATATTCCAAGCCCTTTGATCCTTTAATGTAGAAGGTGCTAGATCTTGTACTATCTTGATTGAGTTCCCACAATACTCAAATTGTTTCTTCCTGACAGCTTGTAATATTTTCTCCTTGTCCTGGGAGGTCTGGAATTTTTCTATGATATTCCTAGGAGTTTTCTTTTGGGGATCTTTTTCAAGAGGTGATTGGTGAATTCTTTCAATTTCTATTTTGCCCTCTGGTTCTAAAATATCAGGGCAATTTTCCTCGAGAATTTGTTGAAGGGTGATTTCTAGGCTCTTTTTTTGATCATGGCTTTAAGGTAGTCCAATAATTTTTAAATTGTCTCTCCTGGATCTATTTTCCAAGTCAGTGGTTTTTCAATTGAGATATTTCACATTGTCTTCTATTTTTTCATTTATTTGGATCTGTTTTATCGTATCTTGATTTCTCATAAAGTAATTAGCTTCCATTTGCTCCAATTTAATTTTGAAGGAATTATTCTCTTTAGTGAGTTTTTGAAATTCCTTTTCCATCTGGTAATTTGGCTTTTTAAGGCATTCTTCTTGTCATTGGCTTTTGTGGCCTCTTGCCATTTGAGTTAGTCCATTTTTAAAAATGTTATTTTCTTCAATATTTTTTGGGATCGCCTTTAACAGACTGTTGACTTGCTTTTCATGATTTTCTTGTATCATTCTCATTTCCCTTCCCAACTTTTCCTCCACTTCTCTTACTTGATTTTCAAAATCCTTCCTGAATTCCTCCATGGCCTATAACCAATTCATATTTTTCTTGGAAGCTTTTGATGCAGGAGTTCTGACTTTGTTGACTTCTTCTGTTCCCATGTTTTGATCTTTTTCGTCCCCTCAAAAGGATTCTGTGGTTTGATTGTGCTTCCTCTGCTTGCTCATCTTTCTAGACAATTGCTTGATTTTTGAGCTCTTTGCCATGGTAGAACTCTGCTTCCAGAGTGGAGAGAGCTTTGTCCCAAATTGCTGGGGTTTCACAAATGTTGTCAGAGGTCTGAGGAGGGCACCCTCTCTACAGCCTCCACCAGCTCTGGCACATTGGCATTTCTTGGCCCAGGACCACTGCCCAAGATAGAAACCCAGATCCAAGCAGGTCAAAGT
Source organism: Pseudochirops corinnae (assembly GCA_028646515.1). Taxonomy (NCBI): domain Eukaryota; kingdom Metazoa; phylum Chordata; class Mammalia; order Diprotodontia; family Pseudocheiridae; genus Pseudochirops; species Pseudochirops corinnae. The sequence continues at coordinate 122,713,480 of CM053586.1, forward strand.
AAGAGTGATTACCTTCTGAATTGTCTCTTGGTTCCCCTATGATCTGAAGGCTAGGAGCTCTGGAGGCAGCCACATGGCAGCAGCTGCAGCCTCTGTGCCTCCACCACCTCTTGCCCTGATGGGAAGAGACTGGACCATGCTCTTCAGTCCCTCTGTTCCAACAGAATTCCCCAGTGAGCTTTTACTTTCTCTTTGGCATTTATGGGTTAAGAAGTCTGGAAACCACCACAACTGCTGGTGATTCCCCTTCTGCACTGGCCATTCTGAGTCACTGGTCAGGAGGGGTCTGGGCCAGTGCAGCTCACATGGGACTATGCTCGGCTCCCAGTTTGGTGCGATAGACCCTTCCTGTCAGCCTGCCAGGTTGCCTTCAGTGGGACATTTGTTTCTCTCTGTCACTTTGTGGATTCTGTAGCTCTCAAATTTGTTTAGAGTCATATTTTATAGGCATTGTAGGTGGTTGGTTAGGGAGCTCACACAATTTCCTGCTTCTACTCCATTATCTTGGCTCTACCTCCAGCAATTTGGTCCCTAAAAAAAAGGCTGCTCACATACCCATGGGGCTGTGAAATTCCACTGCTGCTTAAGTGCATTAATAAGAAAACTCTAAGGTCTGGACCACCTGTGAGCAGGGTTGTGACTACAGTCCCCAGTTCATCACTTGCCCATTGCTACAGGACTTTGAGATAGGATAAAATGGTAAAATTATACAGGTGATATCTTTTGACAGCATAAATTGGATTTAAGTAAGTCAGAGTTGTGTGAACTTGTTGGCCTCACTCGCTCTTCCAGAATCATTGAAGTCCAGTGGCAAGGCAAAGTCAGGATTATTGGTGATGGCTGAGCATACAGTGGATATGTTGGTGTCTCTAGTGTCTAACCAAGTTCTAAGTGATCCACAGTGCCTGCTTCAGTCACCTTCATGGCCATTGGAACAAATTGTTCTCATCTGCCAATTCTGTCACTTTGTGGGTTCTGTATCTCTAAAATTTGTTTAGGGTCATATTTTATAGGTGTTGGAGGTGGTTGGTTAGGTAGCTCACACAATTTCCTTCTTCTTATGTTTAGGGTAGATACACCCCTAATTCACAAATGTGTTTGAGACCTCTTGGTTACCCTCAATTTGGGTCTGTCCACTGAAATGATTCACCAGAATGTGACTGCTGTGAATGTCACAATTTCTTGGAGTCACAGGTGAGAATTGGGTGAATTAGGTAGACACCAAAGGTAGAAAACAGCCCTGCAAAGATTTCAGCAGTTCTCACCTTAGAGGTACTAGTGTTCCCTGAATACCCATACATCCCTAACAGAGTATAAAAACATAGTATATATTTAATAAATGTATAGTTACTGACTGACTTGGGATCGTAAATTTCACATTATTTGAGGTTTTTAAGCATAGACTAGATAACCACTACCTGTAGATGTAAAGATTATAGACACAATTTACATTTTGGTTTGGTATTAAGTCATGTCTTTTTCTGAATATGACCCATATTACTAATTTCTATACAAAAGCATAGCTCCAGAATAAAGAAGAACATTCTAGATGTGACTGATTGAAGCAGACTACATCATCCCCCATTTTGGACACTAAAATGAATATTCATCCATTTTAGTACCTAATTTATCATTAGCTTTTTTTTGGATCATCACATTGAGGCCCTTTCAACTCCATCTTGTGTCTAGTGTCTAGTGTCATCTTGCTTTTCCATCAATGTGTCCATGGGAAATTGCCCTAGGGTCCTTCTAACCATGGTAGTTTATGTTCTGGAAGGGGACAGGGAGTCTCTCTTCTCAACTGAACTTGTCTTAAAAGTTATTCAAAGGCACATTTTACGATGTTTGCTTTAGGTACCTATATTGGTAGTATTTGGTTCAGATTTTGTAGTAATATTCTGGAGAAGTTGTGTTGTATACTATTATAATTCATGTTGTTTTACAGGCCACACACAGCATGTACAAGAATTGGAAAAATAAAGGATGATGAGAACTGTGGACAGATCCAGACTAGTGCTATTTCTGAATTGCATAGTTGTACTTATTCTATTTTTCCATACGTAAAGATACCTAATATTAGGCATCAGGTATCTATAAAGGTATGGCATTATTAGATAAAGGGAGCTGATATGGTCAGGCTACATGATACCATAGAGATTAGATCTTATAGATCCAGAAGTTACATGGGATCTTATATCAGTGCTTAATATTTATCTGGTGATCTATTTAAAGAGAACATGACTTAATTTTGAGCTCTTAATTAATTTCTACACTACAGTCCAAATTCTGTTATTTATGCCATATACTTTTGTTTTGTTGAAATGGAGTATAAAAAGCAGAGTGCATTGTAGCATTCTCCCATCTCCCCAGTATATTTCTTCCTTGTTGCTTCAGGCCATGAGAAACATGAGGGTACATTTTAATATTATTATCCAAAAATTTCTTCCAGGATATTTTACCCTTTTACAGGATCGAGTCATGTGTGTGTCTTTTTTTTTTTTAATGGATTCTCCTTATTAAGGAAGCATCATATGAATGACTTGGGGTAAAATTTCTAAGCCTGACAGCTGATACACATCTTTTCTCAGACCTCAGGCTATGATAGACGTGAGTCAAAAATATCTACTTCAATCTTTCTGACAACAAGCTTTAAATACTTATGAAATCTTAGTGTATGTATAGTCAGCTCTTCTTTTTTACTAAGTTGGCACCTCTAGATGTAATGGCAACATACCACCCAAAAGTGAAGAAAATTAGAAGACAGTCATAGCAGAATGAATCATTTTTGATTACCAGAGTGAAGATCTTTTATAAAAAAAGAAGAAGAAAATTATGTTAAAAAGCAAACTTGGCATTGATTGATAAAATTCTCTGCCAATAAATATGAAGTTAAATTATTATAAGAAGAAATAATTTGAAAATTCAGTTGTGAGTCTTAAGTTTTTGGAGGAAATTAGACATTTCCCACAGCTTAATAGATGTTGGTATTCACTTGCTATACAGAAAAACTGCATTTGGTACTTTAGACTGACACTTCCAATCTCATAAAAATATATTTTTATTAAGTTATGACTCTCTCCATAGACCTATATCCACACCAAATTTGACCCAAAGGATCATATGATCAGGATTTAAAGATTAAAAAAAATTTAGAGGCCATTTAAATTACACATTTTTCAGATGTGGAAAAAGCTATTTTTTAAGGAACTTTCCTTCCCTCTCTCCCTCATAATCCAACCTGATGTAAAGACCTTTGGCCTCTTCTTTCATCAATCACAGGTAAGATGTTTTCAAAACTCGATCAAGAAACTCCAGAATAAGATGGACCTGTGGTATTCACTTTGTTTAAGAATGGCCCAAGGCAGAGCTTAGATGCTGGAAAAAGGCAGATACTCACAAGAACTCTTCCCTAAGCCCTCCAAACACCTTTAAATAATGCCTCAAAACAAATTCTAGAGTGGTAGAACCCACGAAATGAAGGAGTTTGGTAAAAGAGGCACAGAAATATTGAAGAAACACCTTAAAAACAGAATTGTCCAAATGGCAAAAAAGACCCAGAATTCCACTAAAGAGAACTACTTAAAAAACAGAACTGGAAAAAAATAGCACAAAACTTATCAAAGAAAATATTCCTTAAAAATTGGAATTGAAGAAGTGGAAGCTAATGGCTCCACGAAACATCAAGACACAGTAAAACAAAGTCAAAAGAATAAAAAAGAAAGAAATGTAATATAACTCATCAGAAAAACAACTGAACTGGAAAACAGATTGAGGAAAGATAATTTAAAAATTATTGGACTACCTAAAAGTAATGATAAAATAAGAGTCTAGGCATCATATTTCAAGAAATTATTAAGGAAAACTGCACTGATATCCTAGTGAGAGGGTGAAATAGAAATAGAATTTACTGATACCTTCCTCAAAGAAATCCCAAAATGAAAACCCCTAGGAATATCACAGTCAAATTCTAGAACTCCAAGGTCAAGGAGAATGCAAGCAGCCAGAAAGAAAAGATAAAAATACCATGAAGCCACAGTCAGGATCACACAAGTGTTAGCAGATTTTACATAAAAGGAACAGAGGGCTTGTAGTATGATATTCTTGAAGGCAAAGGAACTAGGATTACAACCAAGAATAACATACCTTAAAAACAAAAACAACAACAATTGTATAATCCTTCAGGGGGAAAATGGATATTTAATGAAAGAGGATTTTCAAGCATTCCTGATGAAAAGACCAGAGCTGAATACAAAATCTGCTTTTCAAATACAAGACTCAAGAGATGCATAAAAAAATAAATAGGGAAGAAAAATCATAAGGCCCTCAATAAGGTTAAACTGCTTACATTCTTATCTGGGAAGATGATACTTCCAACTCCTAAGAACTTCATCATTATTAGGGCAGCTAAGAGTATAAATCGACATAGGGTATTGGTGTGAGTTGACTCTGATGGGATGGCTTTAAAAAGTAAAGTGATGAGAAAGAGGAATACACTGGGAACAGTGGGAAGAGAAAGGCAGAAAGATATTTTATGCAAAAGAGGCAATGGAATAACATATGTAAGTTACTGTGTTAAGCACTTTGCAATTATGTGATCCTAATAACAACCCTGGGAGGTGTGTCATTATTATCATCCATCTAAAGATTAGGAAACTGAGGTAGACAGAGGTGAGTCACCTTGAATAAAGTCACACAACCAACGCATTTCTGAGACCAGATTTGAACTCAGATTTTCTGATCCATGTAATTAATGCCAAATAACAAATGTGTTTAGTTTCCATTTACTACAATCATCCTAACAGGAGAACATCTCTCATTGTAAATGAGACTACATAATTTAGTTTCAAGACAAAATTCAGTCAAATTATGTTTCAGTTTACAATCTCAAATGGTAATGTGTTGAACCTCAATTTTTTCCAAGGGCTTTTTACTACTAACACTTCAAAATACAAACCCCACTACTGCCAAATTTAATTTGGTAAATCTACTATTTACTGCCAAAATTTCAGTTAATCTACTGCCAAAAATTTAAAGCATCAGTCTCGTATTCTTCACTCCCTCTTTTAGTGTCCATGAGGATTTTATATTCCTAATATAATGACTAAAACATATCCTCCTAATGGTCCTTCAGAGGCAGAATTTTGTTGTATTATCCTTCACTAATTCAATTTTGCAATTATATTTCTATATTTTCCATATCATAAGGAATAACCAAATAAAGTTTCTCATATGCTTATCTGAATGAGATTTAAATGTTTCCTCAATTCTCGCTTTACCAGACACTAAAACCCTTTACATCTAAACCCTCTATTCATTCTGTAAGTGCAAATTACCACTTCCTGAACTTTCTACCCATTTCTTCTCTTCCCTATTTTCTTAAATATTCTCTCTACCTTTATTATTATGTCTTTCCCATGAGTGTTGATTAAAGCCTTTCAAAACTTGATCTTTTTGTTCTCTTTTCATATTTTGATGTGACACTTTCTTCTACTTGCTTAAATTGTCTAGTTTCTATTTCCCAATCATATCCCAGATTAGCTATAGAACTAAGTTTCACTCCACTGAATTTCTCTTTTTTAGCATGTTATACAATGCAAGCGATTGCAATATTTTCCTTTTTGTTTCTTTAAAGCTTACAAATTAATTTCCAATTTCTTTCAGTAACTTTGCTTTTAGTTTATTTAGGCAATTATATTATGTTATATCATTCACAGAAGAAAATACAGAGTAAAACATTCTCCCAAATTAAATTTTATTTACTTTTCATGTTGCTTACTGATTTAAATAAGTTTCTCTCTTTTTCTGGTCAAGAAAAGAGTTAACAATAGACAGTTTTTGAGTACCAGTTCAATTCAAACTGCAGACCCATTTTTCTTCACTTTGAAACTTCTATGATGCTACTTCAAACTAGCTTCAGCTCCTTTTTTTCCTTTACTCAGCAAAATAACCTTCCTCCTTTGCACAAAATCAATAAGTCTAAGTTCTCTTTCCTTGTAACTTTCACAAAGTTTTTATTATTATTTTATCTTTATTTTATTCTAATTTTCCTTAAAACAAGTTCTAGAGTGGTATCCCAATACTCACTATGATATTTCAACATTTATAAAAACAATTTGAACATTCATAGTAGAGAAATTTTATTTCATTCACAAATTTAGCCAGAAATTAATTTGCAATGCTACAAATTTCTACTGTCTAAGAATGAACAAAGATTACCTTCCTTTTTAATCTATGTTTCCTGTGTTCCCTAGTTAACCAGTTGCAAACACACACACACACACACATTTTTGAAGGCTTTAAAACTTCTGCAGAATAGTTTTTACTCTTTATGTTCTCTTTTCTTTGACTAATCAGGTAACAAGAAAAGGTTAGTTTAATATATCAAGACAAAAATACAGATAATACAAGATAGACACATATTCCCACATGGCTTGGGTAGGGCTTGCAAATCTTTCCTCATCTTTAATTTACAATTCTTGAAAGTATTGAGTCAAGGCCAAAACAAATTATTAGCTGAATCTCTCAAAGGTTTAGATAAAATTTTCATATAACATAATAGAGTACTTTTTGGTCATTCTCAGCTCAGCTAGAAGCTTATGGTAGTCCCATGTGGTAAGAATATTTTTCCAGGGAGGGTGGGAGGGGTCCCCTCATCATGCTATTGTCCGATCCAATCATTCCCTTACAAGGACTTCCCTAACGGGGTGGAGGCTTATCTTAGTCTAGAAGAATCAAGATCAAGAGGAATCTGATCTCTGGGGTACCTTTCTATGGTAAAATTCTCCTTGAGAAAATCAATTAGAGTGCTTTAAGTAGTTTTATGAAGAAATTCTCCCCAAGGTCTGGGATCCCCACTAGATCTCTTGGCTGTCCTTGCCAAATCTGTAACAAATAGTTTATAATAACTGAGGAAACAAAATCTGATCTAAACAATTTATTTACAAGTCATGAGGTTGTAGAACAAATCTGGTCCAGGACCCCCTCAGTAGATATTGGAAGAGAGATTTAAATAGTTTTAATAGCACATTTTAATGTTATAGTACTGTTTTTAGTGTTTTAGATTTAGAGACTTCCCAGAGTTAGGAGACTCTAGTTTGTTGCATTTATCTGTATCCTGCAAAATAGTAATAAAATGGTAAATGACTTCCTTGAAATGATGTGACTTAAAGGAAAATTAAACAAAACTTAAATCTAGCAGTTACTTAGCAATGAGACAAAATGGAGCCAGTTTGGTTTTCTTAAAACATACTCATTAAGATACACAAATATGTCACACCCAGCAGAGAAGTCAGAGGACAAGGAAATAAGAAAAGGGTGGGATCATAGTAGAGAGAGCATATTAAGGGAGGCAGTGGTTAGAAGCAAAACAAACTTTTGAGGAAACACAGGGGAGAGAGAAAGAGAGAGAAAGAGAGAGAAAGAGAGAGAGAGAGAGAGGGAGAGAGAGAGAGAGAAATGGAATGGAGGGAAATATACACTAATCATGACTGTATTTAGAAGAGAATGAGAATCAGCAAGAATACACAAAGGAACTATGCAAGAAAGATCTGAACATCACCAATAATCATCTAATAATATGATAGTATGATTATTTATCTACAGCACAGGTGGGGAGCTGCAGCCTCAAAGTCACATATGGCCTTCTAGGTCCTCAAGTGGGACCTTTTGATTGAATTCAAACTTCACAGTATAAATCCCCTTAGTAAAAGGATTTGTTCTGTAAGAATTGGACTCAGTCAGAATGCCATACCCAAGGACCTAGAACGCCACATATGGCTTTGAGGCTACAGGTTCCCCATCTATGATCTAGAGATGGAAATCTGGGAGAAAGAAGTCAAGTGGGTCTTGGGAAGCATTGCTAACAATAAGACTATATGTATCTGAATATATAATTAGAAGTAGAAAAAAACATAGAAGTATGGAAATCTATCATTACTTGATCTTTACTTTTCATCAAAACGAGCCAGAAAATGGAAGAATATACACTCAGAGTTTGACATAGGAAATCATTCAACTCAACAGGGATACAGATAGGAATAGGAAAAGGATTAAAGTATGTATAAGAGGAATGGTAGTATCAACATGGAATTTAGTAATAAGCAAAATAAATGCTAAACTTGGAGAACGGATAGTGAAGTGAAAATAAAAAAAAAGAAAATTTAACAACTTGAAATTAACAGGGAGTAAGTAATATAGAGGATAAAAATATAACAGAATAAGGTGGAGGGAAATAAAAAATTAACCATACCATGAATGTGAATGAAATAAACTCTCTTGTGAAATATTAGAGATTTAACAGAATAAAATTAGAAAGAAAAATCTAGCAATATGCTGTTACCAAAACAAACAAATAAAAAAGAACCAAAATGAAAAAAAAATCCTACAACAACAATCTTGAAACAGAAAGACTCACAGAGTTGAAATAAGGAGTTGAAGAAAAATTTATCATGCCTAAGTTAAATAAAAAAGGCAAGATTTGCAATTAGGATTTCAAAGAAGGCAACAGAAAAAATTAAGAGAGATGCAGAGGAAAACTGCATTTTGCTTAAGAGTTACATAGACAATAAATTGGTTTCAATATTTTGCATATATGCATTGAATGGCATAGTTTCTAAATGCTTAAACAAAAAACACCCAACTAAATACAATACAAGGGAAAAATAGACTATAATAGCAGGGAATGTCAATTCCCAGTTATCAGTCCTAGATAAATCTAACCAAAAAATAAACAAGAAAGAAATTAAGGACCTGAATAGAATTTCAGAAAAATATGAGAGACTTTTGGGGATTGTTTAATGGAAATGGAAAGTTGCATGCATATTTCTTTGCTATATGTGGCATCTTTACAAAAACGATCATGTTTTAGGACATAAAATTAAACTAGTAGCTTTTTTCTATGGAGAAGGTATAAAAATAGGTAAACCACTAGGTAAATTGATTAAAAAGAAGAGACAATCAAATTACTTCTATCAAAAAGGAAAAAGGAAAATTAATAATGAATAAAGAAAAAATAAAGGGAATCATTATAATTTATTTTGCTCAACTATTGCCAACTATATGCCTATATACCAATAAATGACAAAAATTAAAGAAAGAAAAAAGGAAAGAAAGAAAGGAAAGAAAGTAAGAAAGATAGAAAAGAAAGAATCCAAGTGAGAGGAGATGAGGGCCTATATCAGGGTAGTGTTGGTGTCAAAGAGGGCTTAGTAGGGAGATATTGCAAACGTGAAATTGACAGGCCTTGAATATGGACGATGAGAAACAATAAGGAGTCAAGGAAAAAACCTAGGTTTTAGGCCTAAGTGACTGGGAGGATGGTGGTGCCCTCAAAAATAATAGGGAAATTTGGAAGGGGGAGAATCTGGAAGTAAAGATAAGAAGCTCAATTTTGGACATGCTGAGTTTAAGATGTCTACAGGATATCCTGTTAGAGATATTCAAAAGTTTGGAGGCACAAGGAAGTCATCAGATAGGTTATAGCTAAATAAGTAGATTTGGGAATAATCAACATAGAGATGGTGATTGGATACATGGAAGCTTAGAGGGAGAAGAGGAAGGACCGGAAAGAGTCCTGTGAGATATTCACAGAGAACATGACCTGGGTAAATATTTAGCAAAGGAGACTGAGAAGTAACCGTCAGATAAATAAGAAATGAGAAAATGGAACTACCTGGGAATGACCTCATTTTTGTTAGTGAAATATAAAGCAAGATTTTTAGAGGAGAGGGGAAGGGGAGGTAGGAGGCTTTGGAAGGTTTGAGGAGGACTGAAAAGGTTTGGAAGAGCCGCTGAGGTGAGTGGAACAGTGATTTAAAATGATTGCTTTGCAGCAATGAGGGCCACTTGATGTTATGTAATATGGAACTACCCACAGAGCAACTCCACTAACTTCAAACTCAATATCCTTGATCTGATTTTATGATCATTTCTCTAGGACTTTCTGACTTTCATAGTTTTGTTCATAGCACTACCAGTCACAATGTTTAAAAGGTTGGCATTATCTTTGATTTTGGCTATTGCTTTTCCATCTTAGTATCCAGTTAGTTGTCAAGTGCTCTTGTATCTAATTTCATAATCTCTTTCACGTTGTTTTCTTACTATGCCTACTACTACCACAGTAGCTCTCATCAGCACCTGTTAGGAAGAGAACATTAGTTTCCTAGCTAGTCTTTCTCTTCCTGCTTTTTCTCTCTCCACCTTCTACCATTTCCAGAATGATTTTCACTTTGCACAGATCTAGTCATACTGTTTATGGATTCAAAACTCAATACTACTGAACTAAGCCCAAACTCTTGAGCCTGAAATTCAAATGCCTCCACAAAATGCCACTATCCTATTTTTATATTATTATTTTACACTATTCCCCTTGGTATATTCTATGAAACAGTCTAATGGGGCTGCTATCCATTCCTATATATGCACAGAATTTTCCATCTTCTATGCTTTTATCTATGCTGTTTCCTAACCCTAAAGTGCTTTCTTTCTTGAAATTCTAGTTGTCTTTTGAGACCTAGTGCAAACATCTTTTCCGTGAGGCTTGCATAGCTTTCTCTGCATTTCCCCTTATACCTTTCCATTAGTAATGATCTACCTTTCCCCAGACCTCATATGATATTTTGTTTGTATTTGTCATACATTTATCATATCTCTTTTTATTATAGCTACTTGCATGTCACTCATATTGATGTACTAAATCATGATAGAAGAGACTTATCCTATTTAATCTTTATATCTCCCCTTGGGTCTAGCAAAGTACTATACATATAATGGGCTTTAAAATGAACATTTTTGCAGTTCTTGAATTGTTGCCATTTCCTAAAGGAATGTTTGAAGGTTGTAAACCAGGAATTCATGAAACTTCAGTGATGGGCATCATCTCGCTCCTATCCATATGTATCCATTAAAGTTTTCCCCATGGAACTTAAACATTTATGTTGGGTCCTAGAATAGTATATTGCCTCTATCTTTTCTGAGACAGTAGGGATCTTGGTTTAGGATTAGGTTTGTTTGTTATCCTATGTATAGTTAGATGGAAAATGACTGTATGCCTTACTTCATCATATCATAGCAATTTGTATGGTAAAATATAGTATTTTACATATTTATTTATGTATGTTGTATGTATGTATATGTAATATGTAATACATATTACATATATATTACATACATATTTACATAGTAAATAGCAATTTGAATATACCAAACAAAAAGTTTAAAAATACTTATATATCCATATATGTGTACACACACATGTGTATATATTTGCATATGAACACATATATACATACACTTATACACACATGTACATATGTGTGTATATGTGTGTGTGTGTGTGTGTATATAAAATATTTCTTCATGGTATATTTGTGTTTTGTCCACTATCACCATCAAGCAGTTCTTAACATAAGGCCTCGTATGACCTGAGAAACAGATCTGACCTTAGGAACATGGATATATGAGTGCGTGTGTGTATACATATATACATTGAACATACACACACAGCCAGTAATTTCTTCTTGTCTATGACTGTTGCTTTAAAGTGTCTCTTTTTCTGCTTTATCAATATAATATTCAGGGCAGAATTCGGTATGCTTACAATAACTCTAAAGATCTTCAATTTAATTTGGATTTTTTAATAGTTCAGGGCAAGTTTTAAAGCTCATTTTATTATTATTGCAATGCTACATGAAGATAAAACTTTCTGAAGGGATACTGGATGATATCTACTACAAGAGATGAATAGTTCATCCTTGAGGCATCTTAACATAAATTTTCCTTTCCAGCAGCATTTAATGAAGAGAAGAAGTAATAAGGATACTATGAGAAATAAGTACAATCTGCTTTATAATCTTTTAGAAGAGAAACAGGTATAATGACATTCAAAAGAATAGCAAATAGATTCTATTGTAGTAGCTTACACTGAAATAACAGTTAAAGGTTTACAAAGCTCTTAATTAGATCAACCTGTGAGAGAGCTAGTATAGGAAATGCTGTCTCTGAAGTCAGAGGCCCTGTAATCAAATTCTGCATCTGACTCTTCCTTCTGGCAATCTAATGAAGCCTGTACAGTCTTTCTCAGATAGTGCGTAAAGTAACATGCATAGAATTACAAAGGTAATTATTTATATTGAAATACACTTACTTACACACATTGATAACTATATTTCAATACAATTATAATAATAGCTAATATTTATATAGCAGTTACTATAACCAGACACTATACTAAGTGCCTTATGATTATTATCTCACTTGAAAACTGGTTAAATATGTATATAGAAAATACACATATGTATATATGTATATGTGTATGTTTACATGCATGGAGTATAGGGTTTATTCAAGGAAGACTAGTGCCTCTAGTTTGAGGACTATTTTCTGCCTTTGGTGTCTACCTGATCCGCCTAACTCTCACTGGTGGCTCCAAGAAGCTACAGCATGCACAAGGGCCACACCCCTGCAAACCGTTTTGGCAGAGAGGTGAAACTGGTAACTGAGGGGTCTCAAACCCATTGGCAAGTTATGGGGGTGTCTACTTCAAGCACATGAAGACTTCCCCTGGAGAAATAGGTGAATGAGAACAATTTCTTCCGACAGCCATGAAGGCAGTTGAAGCAGGCCCTGTGGAGTGTGTAGAGCTTGGTTAGACATTAAAGATGCCAAGGTAATCCACTGCATCTCAAGCCATTACCAATTGTCTTGACTCTCTCCTGCCACTGGACTATGATGACTATGGAAGAGTGAATGAGGCCAACAATTTTGTCCAACTCTGCCTCGCTTAAATCCAATTTATGCATGAATCAAAATATATCATCCATACCACTTTTCCATTTTTACCTACCTCAAAGACATGTGATAATAGGCAAGTGATGAAACAGTAGGTGCAGATACACTGGAAGCTATAGTCACAATCCTACACACAAGCAGCCTAGGCCATAGGATCATCTTATAAGTGGAAGCAGCAGTGAGATTGGGCAGCCCCCTCGATGTCTGAGAAGCCTTCCTGTGTGAGAAGAGGGCTAGAAAAGATGCATAAAAATTGTCTGTTTACTGAACCCTACAATTGAAACACAAAACATAATGTACAAAAACTTCTAAAAAGATGTTTCCACTCATTTTCAGTACATGTAATGTGCGCACACTTATCGACAACACAAAATCCAGTATACGTGGAAGATGAACAACCTTTGTTATGAAAGAACTCAGCAGGCATTGCATCCAAATAGCAGCCCTTAGTGAAACCAGGCTGGCAAATGAAGATCAGCTTACTGAAGTTGGAGCTGAATCTATTTTTTCTAAAGTGGTTATAGTGAAGGGGAACACCATGAAGCTGGTATAGATTTTTCAGTAAAAGCTAATCTAGTCAACAATCTTATATGGCAACCAAAAAGAGTGAATGACAGGCTTATGACAATATTATTACTACGTGTAGGAAAATGCAATGCCACCATCATCAGTGCTTATGCTTCTACCATGATGAATCCTGATGAAGCCAAAGAAAAGTTTTATGAAGATCTGGAGGCCTTTGTCATAAATGTGCCAAAAGAGGACAAGCTTATAATTCTAGGTGACTTTAATGCTAGAGTGGCTCAGACTACCAGATATGGTCACAAATTCCTGGGAAGAATGGAGTTAGAAACAGCAAGAGCAATGGTCACTTACTCCTGAAGACTTGTGTATGTCATAACCTTATCATCACCAACACTGTCTTCTATTTATCTAAGCACAATAAAACTTTATGGATAAACCCTTGCAGCGAACATTGACATTTAATAGACTAGGTCATCATAAGGAGAAGACACAGATTTGATGCAAGAGTGACAAAGACAATGAGTGGCAGCAGAGTACTGGACTGAACATAGGATTATCTTCTCCCAGCTAAATATTCTCATTTAACGAAAGTGGCAGCCCCAAGGCAAAATGACTAGACAAACTTGATGTCAATAGATTAGAGTGCTTTGAGTGGGGATAGTTTGTTGCTAATTTGGAGGGGGAGTTGAGCCAACATACTGTTGACCACAGTGGAGAAGAAAAGGAGTGGGCAGCTTTCAGAGACATGTGCAGCTTTCAGAGACATGGTGTACAGCACTGCCATTTGGGTCAGAATAATTGCAAACATCAAGACAAAAATGATGGGGAAATTCAGAAGCTACTAAATGAAAAATGAGTACTCCACAGGCTTTACCAGAAGGGTAGTTCATTCATCTCTAAGAAGATATCATTTAATTCCACGCAAAAGTAAATTACAAAGCTTAGAGAGATGCAGGTTTCTGGACTTAATAAGAAGGCAGTCAGAATTCAGTTTTATGCTGACAGTAACAATCCAAAGCACTTTTATGATGCCCTGAATACGATGGCCATATTTATGGACCAAAGACATATGGTGCATCACAACTACTCAGTGCCGATGGAGACATATTGATTAGCGATAGGGACATTATATTGCTGAGATTGGCTGAAAACTTCCATAGTGTTTTCAACAGATTGTCATCAAGTACTACTGAAACCATTGATAATTTACCTCAGGTTGGAGTCAATCCTTCCGTAGCTGAAGTTCCAACTGAAGAAGGGGTTTTGAATGCCATTAGGTTCCTTTTGTATAGCAAAGCACCTGGTGCTGATTTTATTCAGCTGAGATTTACAGTGTGGGGAGTCCTTTGCTCATGCAAAACCTGACTAAATTTTCTGGGTTATATGGCAAGAGAAGGTTATCTCCTAGGAATTCAAGGATGCCTCCATTGTCCATCTCTATAAAGGAAAAGATATATATTGTCCTGTGACAATAACAGGTAGGCATCATTGCTGGCAAGATTCTCACCAGAGTCTTCCTTAAATAGACTGTTCCTTCACCTGTAAGGTCATCTACCTGAGAGTCAATGTGGCTTCAGATAGGACTGAGGAATAGTAGATGTGGTGCTTGCTGCCTAACAATTCCAGGAGAAATGTTAAGAGAAGAATAGAGATCTGTACACAATGTTTGTATATCTGATTTTGATATTGTCAGTCATAAGGGTTTATGGAAAATTATTAAAAAATTTGGTTGCCTGGAGAAGTCCAACATTATTAATTTCATCCATAGAATTTCATCAGGATTAATTTCATGATGGCATGCTTACCTGGGTTCTGGATAATGGATGATGCTTTCATACTTTCCCAGACACAAATGGATTGAAGCAAGACTGTGTGCTTCCTCCAATGCCTTTTTAGCATGATGTTTTCAGCCATGTTTTCAAAGGCCTTCAAAGAGGATGAACATGATATCAAAGTCAGCCATCACACTGGTGCTAAATTCTTCAACTTGAAAGCCAAGACTAAAGTGGAAGACATGTTGGTGCATGACTTTTTGTTTGCAGATGATTATGAACTCAATGCAGCCTCTCAAGCTGAGATGAAAGAAAATATTGATCATTTCTCTGCTGCTTGTGTAACTTTGGCCTTCCAATTATCACCAAGAAAACAGAAGTGTTCCATCAGCCAGCACCACACCATCCATACATGGAGGCAGTAGTCATAGGAAATGAAGAAATTTTGAATACTGTGGATAAGTTCACTTACCTTGGCAATACACTTTCCAGCAATGTACACATTGATGATGAGGTTGATACACCAGTACTAGCTCAGTGTTTGGGAGGATTCAAAGGAAAGTGTGGGAGATAAGAGGTATTTGACTGCCTATCAAACTGAAGGTCTGTAGAGCTGTTGTGCTGACCTCATTGTTATAAGCCTATGAAACATGGACAAGTATAACAGTGCCATGCCAGGAAAATGAATCACTTTCATTTGAATTGTCTTAAGAAGATCATGAAGATCATCTGGCAGGAAAAGATACCAGACACTGAGGTTCTTTCTCAAACTAAACTGCCAAACATTCGAACTCTACCACAGAAAGCATAAATCTTGATGTGCTGACCACATTGTTTGAATGGCAAAAGTATACTTCCCTAAAGACTATTTTATAGAGAACTCGTGTAAGGCAAGCACTCACATGGTGGTCAGAAAAAGGGCTATAAGGACGCTCTCAAGATCTCTCTTAAGAACTTTGGAATTGATTGTGTGACATAGGAGACACTGGCACAGTACTAATCAGCATGGCATGCCCTCATCAGGGAAGGTGCTGTGTTCTATCCTCTGGTAGCTCAAAATAAATGCTAGATTCACAAATTTGGAAAACCCATCCCAAATGTGCACATGGACTATTTGGGCCTGACCAGTGGTAGAACATTCTGAGCTTATATTGATCTGATCAATCAGTCAGACACATGGTAACTTGATTCTAACAAAGTGATATCATGTTCCTCTTTGGGAATGAAGGACAACAGCCAACTAATCAATGTATACAAACATGCACATATACATTCTCCTCTGATCAGACTAGATCCTAAGTTAAGAGTCCTTGACAGAAACCATGTACTAATATACCTTGAAGGAATTTTATATGTCTTTTAAAAATATTTTATGTTTGGTACAGTCAGGTTACATTGAGCAGTTTCCATGATTCCTTTTAAGAGGTATTTCTTGACTCAGCTAGGGAAGCAAAAATAACACCTGCCAGTCATACTTAGTAGAAACAAGGAGGTTATTGTGTAGTAACTAAACATTTATGAGAAAAGTGGGGGAGAGGATGCCAAGCATAGTGTTTAATGGAACAACAAGAGAAAATTAGGATAGTGCTACTAAAAGCTGTTACCTTGGTAACCATATCTTGTTTTGACATTAAGGGTCACTGAGATCTAAAGGAAATGCACAGGCATTACCAACTAGTAGGCTTTTCACCCTCTTTCAGTATGGATACCTACAGAAACAGCAGGGGGAAAGCTAAAGAAATATTTTTAAAACCCAGGTCCCTCACAGCAGGAAAAAAACATTCTATAGAAAAACCAGAAAGAAAAGAACTGGGCAGAGTCTCTCAATGAATGTATGGGCAAATCATTTAGGCATAGCAGCACGAATCAACTAACATTTCCTTTTCTCAGATTTCAGAGAAAGGAGGACTGTGATGCCTGTCTTCAGTAAGGTAGACTAGCAAAAGAAGCTTGATGAGTTCTCAGATCAGTGATAACTGTCTTTTGTTGTCTGGAAACTCTGAATGAATATGAAAGTGATTAAGTAAAGTAGTGATGAAAGACAGTTTAAATTAGTCAGAAGGTACCTATATATGTCTATATCATTATTTCCCTTCATATTTTACCTCAAATGGTATTTTCTCTTTGAATTAATATAAGATTGGATAATTAGTTTTATCAACATGGATTTTGTAGAAAAGAGAAAACCGATTAAATTGAAAGTTGGAGCCTAAATTTGAGTTTGCTATCCCTGGAAAGAGAATATCATCCTCTGTCCTTCATATCTTAACTTGAATCACTGTCACTTGGTACCTATTGCATTTCCAGGCATCAAGTCCTGGAATCAGCTTCAAGGGGATATGTTTTTTTTTTTTTACAAGTTCTTCCTTATTTTGTGAGAAATGTGAAAATACATTGGCACAAATCCTTGATTTTCTTTCTAACTCTTCCATATTTCCTTATAACTTTTAACAAATGATCAGCCTTTGGTACAGTATGCACTTGAAGATTATCTCACACACACACACAGACAAACACACACATGCATATGCTCCTGCTTTTTGCTTGATCTTGAGATTTCATCTCTTTGAGTAACTGAATATAGAAACTCTATCCATGAATGTAGATCAGCAACTTATCCATTTAAGAGAATTACCTAGGGTACTTAGTAATTAAGTGACTTACCCATGGTTACCCAGCTAGTATTTGTCAGGTACAGAATTAGAATATACATCTTCCTAGTGCCAAAGTGATCCTTTTGTCTATTATGCCACACGACCTTTAATAATGTTAGTTCTTTCAAAAAGAATGTTGTTCAGATTCTTTGCAAGAAAATTTGAAAATTCCTTAATTTATTTTTCAGTATCTTTCCCCAACACATATTCTTGTCCTTGCTCATGATGGTGGGGAATAAGTAAATAATGAAAGAAGAAATAGTTTGGGTAGTAGATGTGTTTTTCATTCAATGTCTACTTAATAATTTTCACTTTAAGGCTAATAGAATTAGGTCAGATTTATAGTATGAGGTCCATGGAATACATTAGGGAAGATAAGATAATTCTATCTCATTCTATTTTAAAGTCTACAAAACATTTTTGTCTTGACAATACTGTGGTGTATATAATAAGAGAAGAGGGATGGGTTTAAATCAAACTCCAAACATTTATTTTCTAGCTAATTGGCAGAGTCATTTAAATTTTATGAATGCCAGTTTCTTCGTTTAAAAGTAGATAGTATCACTTATTTCATACGTGGTTGTAAATATCAAATGAGAGGACATATGCAAAGTTCATCACGAACAATACTGCATTATATAAAATGTGAGCTACTATTATGTCCATTTTATGGAAAATGCAATGAAGATTCCAAGAGATTAAATTTTGAAACAGATCATGTAGCTCATTAGTATCTGAGGAAAAAAAAATGAACCTAGATCTCTTGACTCTAGGTCCATCACAATATTCTTCACACCATGATGCCTTTCATGCTTGTGATTTTGAGAAAATCCATCTGATGGAATGGGACATTGTACTACTACACACGTGGCTTCCTTCAGACTCTCTTTGCTCAAATTCAATAATGAACCTATCCTGTCTTTCCTGAAAATAGAAGTTGTCTTGACGTTTTGGTTCTGAAATGTCATTCTTGTATCCTGAGCAAGTCCTAGAAATTCAATTGGATAATGTTTTCTTTGACTTTCTCCAGAAGGTTGTTGGGTAGTGGGACTGAGAATCATTAAATAGCTATCAGATTCTGCTTTTGACATGACAAAACTGCAATAGTGGGCAAAATATCAGTGCAGAATGGTTTGTGATTGAGCTCTAATATTGAAAAACACTTGAGGATCCTGAAAGTTGAAAAGTGATCTATAAATTAAAAAACAACAACAACTATTTTCTCTATTAATTTTCATCAATATGACTGAAGGAGCCAATTAATCATTTGTGAATAATTAGTTCAGAAAGTGGCTTAATCACTATTTTGCTAATAGTCTATTAATTTCCAATCCGATGGGTACAGCACATCTTACAAAATATGAAGAGAGAGAAAAGTGGCATTTGCTAAGAAAAAAAATAAGAGGATTATTGAATGCTGAAATCAGCAGCAGCTGGCTGATAAAAATGCTTCTCAAATATACTGAAATAAGCATTTCTAATTGACAGGTGATTTAATTTATATATAGGGACAAAGCTCTTATGTTTACCCATTTTGTTTTATGGTCATCAAAACAAGTAAATGATTTCTCAATCACAAAAAATAAAACTGCTTTTTAAGCTTTGGCGAATAATAGTTATCAAAATTGCTTTAAAAATTAATGCCCATTAAAAATGACACACCTAATCTAATTATTTTGATTGAATTTCCATCTCATTTTCTTCTTTACCTGTCATTTAAACACTGAAGTATGTCAATAAATGTATTCTCAAAAGCATTTATTCTCCATTTATTGTGGTTTTCTTTGCAGACATTTTTATGAACACAATGATTTGCCAGAGTAAGAAGGTTGCATTGGGTCATTCAAATTGTCTGCTACTTTTTAATAAACTATGTAGAATAAATGTAAAAAGCAATTAGGAACAAAATGGATTATACGACCCCAGAATATTGAAGAAGCAAAATGCTTTCATTATTAAAAAAAACAAACAACCAAACTGGTCTTTTTCAAGGTTGCATCAACCCACTTGAGACGAGCATTTAATTCTTGAAATTAGCCCTCAAGCACCACTTTTAATAGGCAGGAAACATGGAGCCCAGAATGCACCAGTTGGAAGTCAGGGCATGCTTGCTGTGAGATGAAGCTGGGTTACTTTGTTGGGTGACTTTTCCCTGGAAGAAGAAGGAAAAAAGGTGAGATTTAAGTTATAGTAAAGGATTCTCAAGCCCCCACTGAACCTGGAATCTTATAATAAAGTTTCATTTAGCCCTTCCTCATTCTCTACCTTATCACTCAGCAAATGACAACTATACTCTAATTGTAAGAAACATGTTGACTTAGATTTCCAGATAATCATTAACTTAGAGAAATTTTGATCTGGAAGGGATCTTTGTGTCCAACCTCAACCTTCTCATCCTATAAATCAGAAACCTAAGGCCCAGGCAAGAGAAATTACTTCTTTGGAGTTATGTGGAATGAAGGCACCTAAACCCAGGTTCTAGACATTTTCCAAAGTTTGAAACCTTTCCTTTGCTTTATTTCCACAACAAAAACTTTTTTTGGTGGTGGTTTATTGCCATATGACTAGAGATCTTGCTGTGTAAAAATGAATAATATTGGATTTTAATTATATAAATTCACATTGTTAACTAGTTACTGTGGGTTTTTCTAAGGCAGCATCACAATTTATCAGGCCCAGTTAATATGTGTTTGTCTCCAAACTGATACTAATGATGACAATTTCAGGCATTGTAGAAACTCAACAACAGAGGTATTTTTAGTCAACACACTCATTAAAGCTTTGTACATAGGGAATCAGTTATGTAATTTACCTTTGAATGAGACTAGTTCTATGCTTTCCCATATTCTTATGTCCTGATAAAATAGTTCTGGTAATAGAGATATTGGAATGCTAATTGGGTTACTGTGAACTACAGTCATGCTGGGGCAGTTCTGATTTGGCTTAAATGTTGCAGGAGAATTGAGAAAAATTGAATTTGCTTGAGTCTGGATATATTCTAGGAAAGTCACTTATAACAATTGATAAGGTCTATATTCCCCTATTAAATAAGATTTAATTTTGTTTAAATAGTGTTTTGCATTTGTGTAAAAAACTGACTCTCTTGTTGCAGCCACCTTCTATAGCAATGGTTCTCAACCTGTGGGTCACAACCCCTTTGGGGGTCGAATGTGCCTTTCACAGGGGTTGCTTAAGACCATTGGAAAACACATATTTCCGATGGTCTTAGGAACTGAGACACCTTCCTCTCTCTGTCTCCAGGTTGGTCTGCCCACATGCAGAATGCCCACATACAAGTATTAAAGGGTTGCAGCACTAGAAAGGTTGAGAACCACTGTTCTATAGCAAGAAGAAGAAAGCCTCACACTGGCATTTTTTTCCCATACACTGAGTTAGTGGAGCCTCAGACTAGATTTCTTCACAGACTAGTCCTTATTGTGACCTAAAAAATCCTATTTATATCCCTGGATTTCTCCCACAATTTACAGACTGATAAATAAGTCCCAGTCTCAGATGCCTGCTTTCCTAGGAGATTGATAGGACCAAATCTTTTATTTTCAAATTCCATAGAAAGAAAATCCAAGGGGTACTATAAACTTACAAAAGAGTAATGGGGTTAAAGACCCATGAGTAATATAAATTCTAGAGCTCATTTTGTTCTTTGACCCTAAGTTGTTCTTCATTATAAATATTCCACCTACAGAATCGTGATGGTCTAAAGATCTTTTTTTCCCTTTTTCTTTTCAATCCTAAAAGGGTATCTTTATTTACTTTTAGTTTACAAGATTCAGTTCCAGAGTCCCTTGAGTTTCAAATTTTCTCTCCCTTCTGTTCTCCCCTCCCTCATGGTAGTATGCAATCAAGTATAGAATCTGCAAATACTTTCACATTGGACATTAGTCTGGTTATATAGAAGGGTTGTAACCAATGGAATGGACAATAGGAAAAAGGAAACAAAATCAAACATGGAAAAGAGTGATAGCATGTAGATTGTTTCAGTCTCCACTTTAACTCTGT
This sequence comes from Pseudochirops corinnae, assembly GCA_028646515.1. Taxonomy (NCBI): domain Eukaryota; kingdom Metazoa; phylum Chordata; class Mammalia; order Diprotodontia; family Pseudocheiridae; genus Pseudochirops; species Pseudochirops corinnae. The sequence continues at coordinate 122,735,234 of CM053586.1, forward strand.
TCTTTCTAGATCTTTCTCTGAATGTAGGTATCTCTTTCCATCCTAAAACTTGTAGAGTTGTCTTATAGCTGTGCGTTGTTGAGAAGAGTCCAGTTTATCAGGGTTGGTCATCACACATACTATGTGTCTGTGACTGTGTACAAATTTTTCCTGGTTCTGCTCTTCTCACTTAGCATTAATTTGAATAAGCCTCTCCAGGTAAATATGAACTTAGATGGTCCAAAAATCACTAGTGTCAAAGTAGGATGTAAGACTTTCAGATAGGTGTGCTTCAAATTACTTATGATAGGAAAAGATTTGGGGCATCTGTGCCTTGGGTGTACCTGAGCTGTTGCCACACAGGCTCAATGTTTCCACCTTTCCCTTCATTTTATCCTATTAGAACACTGTAAGGACATGACTAGTTATGCTTATTCAACCTGTCTTATATTCCCTGCATGGACACCAAAGGCAGTACTTAGCAGCCCCTTCCTTCTTTTTCTTCATTAGCTTCTTGAAATGATCAAACACAGGATAGAGAAAATTAAATTTATGTTGACAAAAATGAAGCTTTTTTGGAGATTTCTAGGTTCTGAGTCCTCTCTCTCCTACCAGTAGTATGCCCTCTCCTAGCATCTGTGGAATAGTGGGCCTTTTTGTGTGTGTGGAAGGGGGGAGTGGGAATATTTTTCCTTGTTATTTACCTTACTATCCAATTTAATTAAGTGTGTCTGTATCTGTGTAAATTAATGACTATTTTGATTGTTTTTTTAAAATAAATTTTATGTTTATTTTTAGTTTACAACATTCATTTCCACAAGATTTTCAGTTACAAATTCTCTCCCCATCTGTCCCCTATCCACTGCACCAAAACAGCCATCACACTGAATACGCCCTCCATGAATCTGCTCTCTCCTATATCCTCCCCCCCTGCCCCCTCCAGATTTCCTGTAGGGCAAGATGGATCTCCACATCCCAGTGCCAGTATATCTTATTTCCCAGTTACATGTCAAAATGGTAATAATAATAATAATAACAATAACAAGAGCAACAACAACAATAATAATTTTCAAAAAACATTTGATTTTAAAACTTTGAATTCCAGAGTCTTTCCTTTCTTCCCTCATCATCCACCCTCACTGGGAAGATAAAGAATTCAATACAGGTCGTACATGTGTAGTTATGCAAAACATTTCCATAGTGGATGTGTTGTGAAAGACTGACTATATTTCTCTTCATCCTATCCCACCCCCCACTTGTTCTGTTTTCTACTTTGACCCTGTCCCTTTTCAAAAGTGTGTGCTTCTAACTACCCTCTCCCCTAATTTCCCCTCCCTTCTATCATCCCCCTTCTTATCCCTTTCCCCCCAACTTTCCTGTAGAGTAAGATACCCAATTTAGTGTGTATGTTATTCCCTCCTTAAGCCAAATTGAATGAAAGTGAGGTTGACACATACTCTTTTGCCTTCCTGTTCTTCCCCTCCATTGAACAGTTTTCCCTTGCCTCTTTTATTTAATTTACCATATTCTGTCTCTCCCTATCTCTTCTCATTATGTTCCTCTCTCAATTCTTAATTTTATTTTTTAAATATAATCCCTTCATATTCAACTCATCCTGTGCCCTCTGTCTATGTATACCTGTACATATATATATATATATATACACACACACTCACATGGGGGTTCACATGCACATATACCCTCCTATATAGACATGTATATGTACGTATATATATATATATATGTATGTATGCACACACACACATACGTGCATAAATCTATATTCCCTTCAACTATCCTCATACTGAGAAAAGTTTCATAAGTTACAATTATCATTTTTCCGTGTAGGAATGTAAATAGTTCAATTTTGATAAGTTGCTTATGATTTCTTTTCCCCGTTTACCTTCTCACGCTTCTCTTGCTTCTTGTATTTGAATATCAGATTTTCTATTCAATTCTGTTTTTTTTTCATCCAAGCCCTTTGATCCCTTAATTTAGAAGCTGCTAGATCTTGTGTTATCCTCATTGAGTTTCCACAATATTCAAATTGTTTCTTCTTAGCTGCTTTTAACATTTTCTCCTTGATTTGGGAACTCTGGAACCTGGCTATAATATTCCTAGAAGTTTTCTTTTTGGGATCTTTTTCAGGAGGTGATTGGTGAATTCTTTCAGTTTCTATTTTGCCCTCTGGTTCTAAAATATCAGGGAAATTTTCCTTGAGAATTTCTTGAAGGATGATTTCTAGGTTCCTTTTTTGATCATGCCCTTCAGGTTGTCCAGTAATTCTTAAATTACCTCTCCTGGATCTATTTTCCAGGTCAGTGGTTTTTCCAATGAGATATTTCACATTATCTTCTATTTTTTCATTTGTTTGGATCTGTTTAATAGTATCTTGATTTCTCATCAAGTCATTAGCTTCTATTTGCTCCAGTGTAATTCTGAAGGAATTGTTCTCTTCAGTGAGCTTCTGGAATTCCTTTTCCATCTGTCCAATTTGGCTTTTTAAGGCATTCTTTTCTCCTCATTGGCTTTTTGGGCCTCTTATGCCATTTGAATTAGTCTATTTTAAAGGTGTTATTTTCTTCAGTCAGATTATTGACTCTCTTTTCATGATTTTCTTGCATCATTCTCATTTCTCTTCCCAATTTTTCCTCCACTTCTCTGATTTGATTTTCCAAATCCTTCTTGAGCTTTTCCATGGCCTGTATGCAGTTCATATTTTTCTTGGAAGCTTTTGATGTAGGAGTTCTGACTTTGTTGTCTTCCTCCCATTCCATGCTTTGATCCTTTTTGTCTCCCAAAAAAGGAGTCTAAGGTTTGATTGCTGTGCTTGCTTTCCTTCCTTTGCTTGCTCATGTTGCCACTCAATTACTTGACTTTTGAGCTCTTTGCCACAGTAGAACTCTACAGAGAGGAGAGCTTTGTTCCAAATTGCTGGGGTCTTAACAGCTGCTGGAGCTATTAGTTGGGTGCCCTCTCTACAGCCCCCACAAACTCTGGCTCACAGTCACACACTCCAGGACTTCCACCCAAGACAGAGATCCAGATCCAAGCAGGTTAAAGCAAGAGAAATTATCCTCTGAATGGGTACTTGATCTGGCCAGGAGCTCTGAAGCAACCATATGGAGGCAGATGTATGGCAGCAGTGCCTCTGTCACTTCTTATATTCTCATCCTGGGGGGGCAGTGGCCAGACCATACTCTCAGTGCCCCTGTTCCAACAAAGTACACACTGACCTTTTACTTTGTCTTTGCCATTTATTGGTTGATAATTCTGAAAACCACCACAGCTGATGGTTGGGTCCTCCCTTGGGCTAAAATCGTGGCTCATGTGGTGCTGAGCTTGGCTCCCAGCTTTCTGTGGTTGACCCTTCCTGTAGGCTTGCCATGCTGCCTTCAGCAGGAGATTTGTTTCTCTTGGTCACTTTGTGTGTTCTGTAGCTCTAAAATTTATTTAGAGTCATATTTTATAGGTATTTGAGGTGGTTATTAGGGGAGCTCACTGACTTTTCCTGCATCTGTGCCACTATCTTGGCTCTACCCAGTTCTATTCTGGTTTTATTAGATAAAAGTGGTACATTGGATAAGGGCTCATGAACTTTGCTTCTGAAGAGATGCTGGCTCAACGAATGCCTACGACTTAGTTCAATAAGACATTATATTGATAGCTTAGAGCCCATGTAATTTTGCATGGGCTCTAAGCTATCAATATAATGTCCATATCTCATTCAAAGAGCTGGAGTAATGATAGAACTCTATACTGTAGTTCTAAAGATCTTGGTTCAGCATTCTTGTATGCCCAATATTCAGTTAATGTAGTCATAAAAGACATGATAGTTTACAGCTTCTATATTAAAGATATATCACTAGATAAAACATAGATGCTTGTTCAACTAATATTTTTCATTCCTAACTTCACAATGATTTCAATGACATTATTTAAGTAAACTTTTAAATTATTTCTGTGGAATATCATATTTGTGTATTTTGCATAGTTACATAGTTCATAAAATACTTTCCCATACATTATTTATCTCTTTTAACCTTGACAGAAATACTGTCACCTACAGGTTTTCATATTGCTATCATAATAATTTATAATCTTCTCATCATCCTTCTTTTTCTTCTTATTCATTGTAATATCCATATTATAGATTAGGAAACAGACTCAGAAAGGTCATTACCTTCCCGAAAGTCACACAGCTGATAATCAGCAAAGATAAGACTTGAACCCAGCTGTTTTGGTTTCACAGTTGATATTCTTTCTACTGTACATGCTGTGATCAAATTATTCTTCTCTTGCCTTGCATCTATCTAGTTTGAGTTGAAAAGAAAAACAAACCCAGGAATTTTTGTTTTTATACTTTTGAGGAAAAGCAAATAAATTTCCAAAGTTGTAATGAGTTTGATAACAAGAATTGTGTCTATTTTCATTCTGATAATCACTGACCAATCTCCTCTTGGTTCTTTATGAGTCTGAATCCAATGACTATGAATATATATAATACATGGAAATGTAAACAAAAATGTAAACAAAACTTAACAGAAAAAAGCACAAGTGTCAACCATCTCTGAATTTAAATCTCTACAGCTAAGTGGTGCAGTTGATAGAGTGCTGGTTCTTGAGTTAGGAAGACCTCAGCTCAGATTTAGACTCCTATACTTACTGGCTCTCTGACTCTGGAACATCATTTAAGCTCTGACTCAGTGTTCTGAATTGTAAAATGGGTATAATAATAGCATCTACTCCCAGGGTTATGAGGATCAAATAATATAGTAACTGTAAAACATTTAGCACAATGCCTGGTATATAGTGGGTATGTAAATTATTATTGTTATTATTATTACTCCTCCAGCTGAAAAATCACACCAGCAAATCACAAAGGAGTCAGATGGCAGGGCATGTAGGGAAACAGAACCATTGTGAATGAGTACATTCATTGCCCTAACAATATTTCCTCAATTTCCTCAATTTAAGTAACTTCAGTTTCTTGATCTGGAAAATGAAGAGAATTGGGCTAAAGGATCTCTAAGTTTCCTTCCAGTTCTGAATCCTAAGATGTTGTGATCTCTTCATTTTCTTACTACCTAGATATTGAATATCTTCAGCAACTATGTATGGACAGTTTAGAAAATATAATCAAGATTATGAAATCACTGTTCCCCTTAAACACTCCACTTAAGTACTCTCCTCTAGCCATTCTATATTTTCCAAAGCATCAGGTGTTCCTGTTTTCTCCCCTGTTTTATTTGCCCTGCTGCTGCTTCCAGAGGTACTCAATTTATAGCATGAAAAGATGCCACATTCAATAATGATAATAGCACGTTTTGGTTTTTCACCAGAGAAGCAACTTGGTAAACAAGGCTAGAAAATACAAAAGAGAGCTTTTGGGCTAGACTCTTGGTATGTACTCCTTCCTTGGTCTTCTAGGGCCCAATTGCGTGTTTTTCTCCACTCCTGAATCCCATCTGTACTGAATTCAGGAGTGGCCCCAATCCTAGGCAGAGCAATTGTCACACACAGTGTGATCTGAATGTCAGCCAAGGGCTTCTTTGTCTAAAAGATTCTTACCCACTAAAGTCTAATTAGCCTCAAACCACTGACAATTGTGTGTCTAATTAATATTAGAAAAAAGTTTGTATTGTTGATTACAAGTCATAAGGGTAGCATACTATAATGGAAATAGTGGTAGGTTTGGCACAGGGAAATTTGAGTTTGACTACTGATTATGACATTTATTATGAATATTTGCTAAGTGACATACTGGATAGAGTGGAGGAAGTGAGTTTAATTAACAAGACCTAAGTTAAAATTAGGGGTGGGGAACCTGTGTCCTCAATATTACATATGGCCTTCTAGGTTCTTGGGTATGGTTTTTTGACTGAGTCCAAGTTTGATAGAACAAATCCTTTTTCTAAAGGGATTTGTTTTGTGTAGTTTGGATTCAATGAAGTTGCCACATTCAAGGACCTAGAGAGCCACATGTGGCCTTGAGGCCACAGATACCCCACTTCTGGTTTAAATCCTCCTCAGACACTGAAAAGTTTTGTGACCCTGGGCAAGTCATTTACTTTTTCTCAACTTCAGTTTCTTCATCTGTAAAATTGTAAGAATAAGTTTACCTACCTCACAGGTTATTGTAAGAAAAACAGAGTACATATTACCATCTTTGAAAACCTTAATGTGCTAAATGCTAGTTCTTGTTGTTTTTATTATAATTATTATTATGCAACTTCCAAAACATTGTTTAACTTCTCTCATCTTCAGTTCCCTTATTTGCAAAGTAGGATTGATAATATTTATACTTCTTACTTTCCAAGATCATTTTGAGGAAAGCATCTTATAATGTTAAATTCCTAAGCAAAGACTATTTGTTGGTGGAGGAGAGGAAGTGTACAGAGTTGCTTACCTTTGCAAAATTGACACTGGGACTTTTTTGACATTTGTCCTTGTCTGGGCATTAGTTGGAAATAACCCCTTCCCTTTCATATAAGTTATTTACCATTTAGGATACCTTTTAATAAAAAATGCCTGTTTATGGACCCGTCAATTATATAGGAATACATACTACCCTACAACGATAACCCTTCAGAAACTTGAAGACAGATATCATGCCTCACCTCACCCCCAGTCTTCTCTTCTGCAATATAAATGCCTCCATTTTCTTATTTTCTTCCATCAGTGCTCATATGACATGGATTAAAGATTTTTCATCAACCTACCATCTTATGAATACTTCAGTTAATCATTGTCCTTCTTAAAATGTGACACCCAGAATGGAACACAGTATTTCAGATGAGATCTGATGAGTGCAAAGTACAATGGGATTATAATCTCATTCCTGGAAGCTAGTCCCTTAATGGAATCCAGGATGATGTGAACAACTTTTGGCTGTTTCACCAAGATGCTGACTTATATTAAACTAAATCCCCAGAATGATTTTTTTTCATCATTGCATATATGTATTCTTGCATCTTCCATCTTATATTTGCAAAGCTGATATTTAGTATACAAGTTTAAGGCTTTATATTTATCCCTATTAGATTTTATACTACTACATTTAGTCCAATCTTTTAGCCTGAGAAAATTATTTTGGAATCTGACTCTGTCATCCATTGTGTTAGTTGCACCACTCCCAATTTTTTTTTTCTTATTTAAATTTAGCGAGCATATCTTCTATGGGCTTTTATCTAGAAGAGGGTTTGGACTTGTTCCATTTGGCCCCAGATGACAAAACCAATGGATGGCAGCTGCAGAGATGCAAATTTAGACTTGCTGTCAGAAGAAAATTCACAATAATTAATACTCTTCAAAAGCAGAATGACTTGCCTTAACAAGTGTTGAATTGGTTCCCCCTCCTTGGAGGTTTTCAAACTGGATGATCATTTTTTCAAGTCTGTCATTTCAGGAATTCCATTTATTTAAGGAACTAATTATATTCTTAGGTGGATACTGAGGTCCCTTTCAATTAACCCACTCTATGATTCTATGATACATGTATTTATCCAACTGATTAAAAAAAATGATTAAACAAGACAGAACCAAGCAGATATCACTGTAGTACATCACCAAAGATCTCCTAAACCACTAATTGAATGTTGAACCAACAATAATAATAATAATGATAATAATAAAACATTTATATAGTACTTAAACTTTGAAAATACTTTAAATATGCCAACTCACTTTTTTGTATCATTCACTTTTCAAATCCAACCATGCAGCCAGTTCTGAATAGATTCGATCGTATTATTGTCTAATCCATATCTCTTCATCTTGACCATATGAATAGTATTTGAGACACTTTAGTGAAAGATTTATTAAAATCTTAGTTATTCATATTCACAATATTCTCTTTATATACTAATTTAGTAATTTTATACAAAAGGAAATGAAGTTAATCTGATATAACCTGTTCTTGATGCAGCCATGTTGGCTTTTAGCCCTTTGTAAGGCCTTCCTAGATGTTCACCAATCATATCTTCCTTAAAAGTAAACCTATTGAAGTGCAAAGAGCTATATATATGGAGTCTGAATACCTGGCTTGGCATCTCAGCTCTGTAACTTTCTTATTAACTGTGTGGCCTTGGTAAGGTCACACATTCATTTCTCTCAGCTATGAAATAAAGGGAGTGGGATAAATGATTTTAAAGCTTCTTTCAGTTAACTTATTTTCATTTTTAGATTGCAATTTCTTCAGGACAGGCCACATCTTCATCTGTCTTTATTTTTTTTCCTTTAACATCCAGAATAATACCTTATGCATACTACCCAGTTAAGACACATTCGTTGAATTATGTATTATGTTGGCATAGATATTATTTGGTTTGGTTACCTGAATATAATTTAGTACTTTTTACTAAGTACCTATAATATATAAGGCACTGTGCTTTTTTTTTTTTTAACAAAACAAAGACAAAAAAAAGAAGAAAGTCATTGTCCTTTAGGAACTCACAATCTAATGGAGGAATATATGTAAACAGCTAAGTGATAGGTAGATAAACCAAGGAGGAAGAACAAACTATGGCCCAGACAGCTAGAGGATAACTAGCATTTGCCCATACTGGTTTACCTGCTTTGAGAAAATCCAAAATAGAAAATGCGTGAGAAGTGATTTATTGCTGTGGTTTGTCAGTTCTGTGGGACTTATGTTACATATTTGGTGGACAATATATACTCTTGTTACTATAAACAGTGTCCCAAAAGTCTTAGTTCAGATTTAAGCTTAGCTTAAAAATCTACCTCCATTGCAAATGTATGAGTTTATTCATAGCCTAAACTCATGCACTATAAAGTCCCATATCCAACAGTAATGATAAGCTTTATGAACATTTCAAATTCTTAAGAAAGCTACTATTTTTGCTATAATGCATGAAAATTAACATAAATTACTAATAAATATTTGCCCAAATTGGTCAATACTAGTGGCATATATATGCGCCTTCATGCACATGGGAGGACTTTAATGTTAAAATGCTTGCATACTCATATGTAAGATCCCTTCTGATTATAAATTTTCATGATTTGAATGATCTTATCAGCCATTTAAAATTTTCCTTTTTCATTTTAATTCACTTATGTACAAGGGAAAAACTAAGTGGGTATAATTTGAGGCCTGTTGCATTTGCTTAGCCCACTTATAATGGAGAGATCTATTCATTTTGGCTAGTTGAAATTAATGAACTTTTAAGGTTTTTAGGATGGTAAAAGGTGATTTCCAGCATCCCTTGTCTGCTAATTGGTTTAAAAAAATCATATACAGGTTCAGTAATGAGTCACTTGTGATTTTTTCCCCTTCATCTTTGCTGATATATCATCTTGGACAAAACCAATAATTTAAAAATACATTTCAGGAAGATTCTCCTCATCATATTTCTTTTGCTTAGAGGTTGCTGCCCCATTGTGGGTGGACAAGGGAATGCAGTATTTAACCAAATGTTTCCTCATGGTAGACAATTCTTGAGCAGATTGATATATAAATTTGCTTTACATACTATATTATATATTGTTTCATTGCATTTTTTTTCTGGAGAATAGCATGAATGACTTGAACCATGGACTTAATAAAAGACCTATACCTAGATGGTGGTGTAGAAGCAGCAAAACTCTGTGGCTCCCCCCGTAACCACCTCAAATACCTATAAAATATGACTCTAAATGAATTTTAGAGCTCTAGAACCCACAAAGTGATAGAGAAACAAATCTCCCACTGAAGGCAGCCTGGCAGGCAGACAAAAAGGGTTCATTGCTGCATGCTGGGAGCCAAGCCCAGCCCAGTGTGAAACTGCAAGACTTAGCCCCAGGGTGGCCTGACCAGCCCAGCTGGAGCATTTGGGAGAGTGGATCACCAGTAGCTGTGGCAGTTTCCAGAATTATCAACCCATAAATGCCAAAGACAAAGTGAAAGGTCAGTGGAACTTGGCTAAATTTTGAGGGGTGAAGTGCGATCCTACCCTCTGCCCCCAATGCTGGAAGTGGCGGAAGCAGTGGCCCTGCAGCTGCCTCCAAGTGGCTGCTTCAGAGCTCCCAGTCTGCAGATTGCAGGGGGGCCAAGTGACCATTCAGACACTAAGTGTTCTTGCCTTAGCCTGCCTGTATTGGGATCATGGTCTTGCGTGGTGGTCCTGAGGTGTGTGACCATTGAGCCAAAGCTGGTGGGGGTGGTAGAGTCAGTAACCTCCTAATACTCCTGTGAAAACCCCAGCAAACTGGGACAAAACTCTCCCCTCTGGAAGCAGAGTCCTATTGTGACAAAGATAACAAAAGTCAAGTTAACTGACTGGCAACATGAGTGGGCAAAAGAAGCAAAACAAGCATAGCAATCCAACTTTAGATTCCTTTTTGGGGACAGAAAGGATCAAAGCATGGAATGGGAGGAAGACAATATGGCCAGAACTCCTGAACCAAAAGCTTCTAAGAAAAATATAAACTGGTTACAGGCCATAGAGGAGCTTAAGAAGGATTTTGAAAACTAAATAAGAAAAGTGGAGGAAAAATTGAGAAGAGAAATGAGAATGATGCAAGAAAATCATGAAAAGCGAGTCAAAAATCTGACTGAAGAAAATAACACCTTAAAAAATAGACTAGCTCAAATGGCAAAAGAGGCCCAAAAAGCCAATGAGGAAAAGAATGCCTTAAAAAGATGAATTTGCCAGATGGAAAAAGAATCTCAAAAGCTTACTGAAAAAAACAATTCCTTCAGAATTGGATTGGAGCAAATGGAAGCAAATGACTTTATGAGAAATCAAAATATTATTAAACAGATCCAAACAAATGAAAAAAATAGAAGGCAATGTGAAATATCTCATTGGAAAAACCACTAATATGGAAAATAGATCCAGGAGAGACAATTTAAAAATTATTGGACTACCTGAAAGCCATGATCAAAAAAAGAACCTAGAAATTCTCCTTCAAGAAATGCTCAAGGAAAATTTCCCTGATATTTTAGAACCAGAGGGCAAAATAGAAATTGAAAGAATTCACCAATCACCTCCTGAGAAAGATCCCCAAAAGAAAATTCTTAGGAATATTATAGCCAGGTTTCAGAATCCCCAGATCAAGAAGAAAATATTAAAAGCTGCCAAGAAGAAACATTTTGAATACTATGGAAACACAATCAGGATAACCCAGGATCTAGCAGCTTCTACATTAAGGGATCAAAGGGCCTGGAATATGATATTCCGGAGATTAAAGGAGCTAGGATTAAAACCAAGAATCACCTATCCAGCAAAACAGAGTATAATGTTTCAGGGGAAAATATGGTCATTCAACGAGGTGGAGGACTTTCAAGTATTCTTGATGAAAAAACCAGAGCTGAATAAAAAGTTTGACATTCAAATACAAGAAGCACGAGAAGGTAAACATGGAAAAGAAATCATAAGGAACTTATCAAAGTTGAACTATTTACATGCCAAAATGGAAAAACAATAATTGTAACTTATGAAACTTTTCTCAGTGTGAGCATAGTTGAAGGGAATGTAAATGTACACATATGTATACATACGTATATGTCTATATAGGACAGTATATATGGGTATGAATACATATGTTAGTGTGTGTATATATGTGTACAGATATACATAGCAAGAGGGCGCAGGATCAATTGAATAGGAAGGGATATTATTTTAAAAGGTGAAATTGAAAGGTGGGAGAGGAATAGAAGGAGAGGAGACAGGGAGAGACAGAATGGGGTTAATTATCTCAGAAGAGGCAAGGAATAACAGTTACAATGGAGAGGAAGAACAGGAAGGCAAGAGGGAATGGGTCAATCTTCCTCTCATTGAATTTGGCTTAGGGAGGGAATGACATACACTCTGAATTGGGTATCTTGCCCTACAGGAGAGTAGGGGGGAAGGGCATGAGCAGGGGGGATGATGGAGAGCAATGTAGGTTGGGGGAAGGATTGTGAGAAGCACACACTTTTGTAAAGGGACGGGGACAAAGTAGAGAACAGAACAAGTGAGGGGTGGGAAAGGATGGAAGGAAATATAGTTAGTCTTTCACAATATGTCCATTGTGGAAATGTTTTTGCATAATTACAAATATATGGCCCGTATTGAATTGCTTGTTTTTCCAGTGGGGGTGGGTGATGAGAGAGGAAGGGCCAGAATCTAAAATTTAAAGTTTTAAAATCAAATGTTTAAATACACACACACACACACACATATATTTAAATGAAGACCTATTCCTCTTTGGGTAATTCCATAAAATCTCCCATAGTTATGGAGATTTATTCTGAATTTTCTTGACATTGATTTTGTTGTATCAGGTGTGGTTAAGTTGTAAAAATGAAGTAGATAGAAATAAAGTAATTTATGTCATCATAACCTCACCTCCATTATTTGATATTTAATCTGTAGAACTGCAAAAATGTGACAAAGTATCCCTCCCACAACATTTTTGTTCTCCAAGTTTCATTTTTCCTCATGGCTTGATTGATGTACAGGCAGCTGATGTGGCATTTGAGAAGTAGAGCTTGTGCATTAAATTATATCATTAGTGCTGATTTCATCAGAGATCATTTCACCTAAAGTTGAAATTGGTAATGGGAATGGTAATAATAATTCAATAAGTAATAATGAGCTCAATTTCTGTTGCTTCATTTGACTGTGTCCACCTTTTTAATCATACAACTTTCTCAGGAAATCTTTTTCCTGAATATATGAGATCAACTAATAATGAAATAAGAAATTTTTGATTAAATTAAAGCTAACTTATCATTCTTTTACACAGGACCTGTATGGCAGTTTCTGAACCCTAACACTATCATTCTTTCTACTATATTATATTGCTTTCTAATCTATATTTCCAGATTTTCACATTGATCTTCTTCAACTACAGTATAGTTCAAACCATCCACACTATTTTTAAGTTCCTACTTGGTCAAGAAATTCATCTGTGCAGAGGAATTCAATCTTACCCACTCTGCAGAACCCTTATCTTCCTTCAATGTTCAGCTCTGGTACTATGTCTTTGAAGTATTCAATGACCTTCCCAAATGAGTACTGCTTTCACTTGCCTCAAGTTACCTTGTACTAATGTGTGTGTTCACTTGCTATTCCATGCACGTAGCACATTGTTTCTCATCTTTATGTCTTTGTATTCGCTGTCCCTCATGTCTGAAATATACTCGCAGAATCCCTAATCTTTTCAAACTGAGCTCAGTAGTCATTCACATGAAAACTTTCTAGATCTCCCTAGTTATTAGTTCTCTCTCTCCCCAAACTACTACTTGCTCTTTTTGTACATGTTTTCTATATATTTATAATATATTTAAACATCAATATTCTGTCAGTCTTGGATGACTGGGAGACATAGAACAGATAGCCTTCAAAGAGTGGTAAATTATTATAAAATAGGGTAGGATCACATGTTGGATATAAACATGTTACATCCTATAATTAATGAGAAAATTAAAAAAAAACCCAGAAACAAAAGATATCATCAGGAAAATGTATGAGAGAAAAGAAATTTGGGATAGTCATATGGTAAGGACAAGAGTGACTAGTGGATATCCAAGTGCTCCCCTGGTACCTTCAATATGTCAGGGTACAATAAA
>CM053586.1:122748870-122767387 GCA_028646515.1 Pseudochirops corinnae
TATTCTTTTTATGTATTTTTATTTTTAAACAATATTTTTGTGTTGTAGAATAAAACATTTATTTAGAACTAATTCATAATAGCAAGGGACTAAATGTGTTTCAACATGAGCTACATAGACCATGTAATTACATTTTTTCTTTTTTTAATTTAATGAATGAGAATAATTTTATGTGCAAAAATGACTCAAAGAATTTCACTTGTGAAGGGAAAAAAGGTAGAGAAAAGATGGACCAATTTACCTTAAAAAGGACAATAACTGGTCCACAGATACTTGTCTTCTTTGAAGTATGTTTTATTTAGTAATTTAAAAAATTATCACAGAAATTTATGTATACTCATTTAATATTCAGTCTTAAAATCCCATAATCATGAGTTTTTATCATTATAAATGAATGAGTTATGTAAGTTGTTCAAAAATAACTAAGTCTTATTAAAGTAATGTCATCTCCACAATACTAATTAAATCAAGGTGTTCATTTAAGAAAAAAAAAAACAATTGGCAAGTATTTTGCTTTCAGTGATAAAAATCATCATTGCCGAGTAACCAAGTTTCAAATATACATCTGCACATACATATTTAGTGCAGAAAAATATAGACATCATCAGTTATAATTCTTTATGTATTGGATAGGAAAATGAGAATCCAAAGGACAGAGGAAAAACAATAATCCATCATAACTGATGTGAGTTGTTGTGAATGATCATTCTATTAGTTTTCTGAGACAGTATCTAAATACATTATATATTTTAGATATAAATTACACAAATTATACTCTGGCTAATCATATAAACTATCAGGATTGTTAAGATAAAACACACTCCGGTTTCCAAGTCTGAATTTTAAAAACCCCCAAAAATATATGAAAAAAATGCCTGTGAGTACAGCTGTTGCTTTATTCTAGGCATTTCTGTGTCCATTAGAAAAGTAGGAGAGAGAGGGAGAGGAAGATAGAGAAACAGACAGAGAGACAGAGAGAAAAAGAGAGAGAGAGACACAGAGAGAGAGACAGAGAGAGAGAGGGACAGAGAGAGAGAGAGAACAAGCATTTGAGTTTTTAGTTGAACTCAGCCTTTTTTAAAAGACACTCCCAGCAACCCAATGAGTGATAACATTTTAAGCTTGTGACAGCATGGAAGATGATATGCACCTTATGAGAATCACTCCTGATCACCCTATTTTTGAGCCTCATCTCTTTCTCTAAAACTTCTCTACTCATGATCAAAGATGACTTCAAATGATTTCCCTAGTACACACACACACACACACACACACACACACACGCACACGCACACACACACGCACATGCACACATGCACATATTTGACTAAGTCCTTTGTTGGTCCTCCTTAAGCTTTTGAAATGGCAAAGTTGGATCTTTCATTGGCTTCTCATGACCCATCTTGGACTTTTGTCCATTTTTACAAAACATGCTGGCTGTGCTCTTATAAGAAGGATGAATGTGAGAGAGATTCTTTATTAAAATGCTGATTTTCCTCATTATAATCAAGACAATGGCTCTTATTTTGTCATCTTCTGTATTAAAGGCTTCACTAATTTTTCCCTGGATAACTGAATGAACCTTTCTGATATAAACTTGTAAGTCCTCCTGCAAAGTACAGCTCTGGATTCTCAAATCTTGTAGTCCTTTTACATCCTGCTCAGCTGTTTAAAAAATGTGGGTATTTCTGACCCAGTCAGCAAAAACAGTGGAGCAAATACTCCATACAGTTGAATGGCACCTTGGATTTTTCTTTAACACCATCTGCATCATGATCTGCTATTTGTGGAGTGAGCACCATGTATTCTAACAAACCACATGCTTTCTTTAAATTTGATTTAGTTTTTCCATGTCACTACAAAATGTATTCAAGCCAATGGCTGGGCTTGTCAGAAAGCTAAGGTAAGGCAAAATTTACTCAGAAAAATAAGCCACAAATCTTATGGACTGAACTTTTATTTTTTAAATGATATTTTTTTATTTATTTTGTTAAATATTTCTCAGTCACATTAAAAAACTAAGTAATAATTTCTTTTTTAAAAGTTTGAGTTCCAAATTCCCCAAAGCAAGAAAAATAAAGAAAGTGAAAAAAGCATGCTTCAATCTCTATGCAGAATTCATCATTTTCTTCTGTCTGGATGTGGATAGCATTGTTTTCATCATGGGTCCTTTGTAAATGTCTTGGATCTTTATTTTGATTAGAATAGCTAAGCCCTTCAAAGTTGGTCGTTGTTATAATATTACTGTTATTGCATACAATGGAACTGAACACTTTTAGAGAACAGCTGTACTCTCAGCCTAGCACACTGGAAAAGTCTGTTTGTGTACTCTAGATCTGCTGGTTGGAAGACATTCTCTGTTTTGGCTTGTTTGGTCACTAACTCCACCAGATGTTATCTATCCTTCCTCCATTATTATAAATTATTCTATTTCTCCTGTTAATGCTTCAGATGACAATATCTTGAGCTATGCAGAAAACAATCTGTTGTTCTGATCTTAGACCAAGTCTTCTCTGTGAAGGATGGGTGGGACAAGTTTCCCGGGATCCCCTTGGCATCCATCAAAACAGAGTCAGCAGGCCCCTACTCATCAACTCCAGTTTTGAAGAATCATGCATATTGGAAATGAAATTATAGTGGTGAAACAGCAGAATTTCTGGTTTTCATCTAAAGCAGATGTTAGAGGGAAAGATAATGATGATAATAGCTAACATTTATATGGCACCTACTATGTATCAAGTTCTCTGCCAAGTGCTTTACAAATGTCTCATTTGATCATCACAACAACCTTGTGATGTAGGTGCTATCTTTATCCTCGCTTTTTTTCTTTGAGGGGGGAAGGCTGGGCAATTGGCATTGAGTGACTTGCCCAAGGTCACATGGCTAGTAAGTGTGAAATGTCTGAGGCCAGGTTTGAACTCAGGTCCTTCTGACTCCAGGGCTGAACTCACCCTGACTCTAGGCTCTGCACTCTACCCACTGCATCACCTAGCAGCCCTTAAAAGCATACATTAAGACAATAGAAATGGAGAGGATTAATGGACAAAATGCATTGGATTTTTAAAGTAGACAACAAACAATATAAAAAACAATCAAGGAAGATGATTTATTGAAAATAAAAAGATAAATAAATTGGAAACTAAAGACAACAAAATCATAAATGAAAAGCTTTTCCTTGATAAGAGTAAACATATTGATAAACCATTAGCTAACTTTATTGAAGAGTGCAGAAAATCAAATCTATAAAACAACAAGTTATTAAGCTTAAATCACAACAAAACCAGAAAAAAAAATTATCAGAATCTTCTGTTCCCAGGTATACATATATAATAATATATATTGCCCAAATACTTATTTGTAATACCATGCATGAGCAGCTTTCCAAAAGAATGCTACTGTGAACAGCTTTTAAGGTTCTGATTACACAGTATAGTGAACACTCTATTCCATAACAAATCAAATCAAAACATTCTCAGAAAATCAAGGTACAATATTCACAATATTGTAACTTATCACAGCATAGTGATAATCTAGTGTTCACAACAGCTTATCATTAAACAAAACTGAAAATACCAAGAAATTGAGAAATACTTTTAAAAATATGAAAATGTGAACTAACACAAGATCAAATCAACATTGTAAAGATTCTGTGTCAGAAAAGAAAAGAGAACTATTTATAAAGTAACTACCAAAGCAGAGAGTAATTGGCGGGGGGAAACAAAACCAAAAAAATTATGTTCCCAATGAATTTTATCATAAATATATGGCAGGAGAATGCCATCACTTAAAAAAAATAGAATGTTTTGTATGAATATAATGTAAATTTTTTTAAAAACTAAGAGAGAAAAAAAAACTCTCCTAGCCTCTTTTTATGAGACAAATATAGTCTTAATGTCCAAGCAAAAGAAGAATATCACAGTTCTTTCAAGGAAGGAGAACTATGCACTAATATCTTTAATGGATATAAATTAAAATTTTTACATAAAATCATGTCAAACCACAACAATTCATCTATTAAATCATTAATTATGATGAATTTGTATATATAACATGGATTCAAAGATGGTTCACTATTAGGAAAACATTTGATAAAATCATTTTAAAAGCAAAAATACCCTAAACCATATCTTAATATATGCAGAAAAAACTTTTCACAAAAAAACATTATATCTTTATGCTTTAAAAAGATAGTAGGAAACAATGGAATTAAAAAATATAGTCTTAGACATATCGAAAAATATAAATTTCTGAGGAAAGAATTTTTATTTGGCTTAATTTTTTTTTCTTGGAAAGCTGGACAGTTATCTAGTAGAAATTAGGCTTAGGCTAACACCTGATATCATATTCCACAGTAAATTAAAAATGGATATGTGATATTAGTTTTAAAGATCATGCCATAAAAAATTAGAAGAGAAGCAAAATTTATGCTTTTCACAGGTACATATAGGAGATACATTTTAATCAAACAATGAATGAAGGAAATTGCAAAAAATAAAAAAATAAAACATTTCTCTGTTGACGGGATACTAAAGAACATCTACAGGAAAAAAAAAAGAACAAATCCATCAAGGATAAGAACAATGATGGGTGGTCAAAGCATATGAACAGGCAGTTTTCCAATTAGGAAATCAAAACAATGAAAAATGCTCTAAATCATTGTTGATTGGAGAAATGTACATTAGATGTAATTTGATACCTACCTAATTCACACCACAGATTGCCTAAAATGACAGAAAGGGAAAATGACATATGTTGAGAGGATGTGAAAAAATTGGGACACTTTCATTGTTGGTGGAATTGTGAATTGAACTGACCATTTTGGAAAGCAACCTGGAATTATGCCCAAATAGTTATTTGTAATACCATGCATGAGCAGCTTTCCAAAAGAATGCTACTGTGAACAGCTTTTAAGGTTCTGGTTACACAGTATAGTGAACACTCTATTCCATAACAAATCAAATCAAAACATTCTCAGAAAATCAAGGTACAATATTCACAATATTGTAACTTATCACAGCATAGTGATAATCTAGTGTTCACAACAGCTTATCATTAAAATGGCCACATAGTTTTCACCAAAGTGGTCACAATAGCTTGGAACAAAGAACAATCATCTGGTATCTCTAAGGAGGTTTGCCTCCTTACTCAGTCATTCAGTTATCTTAGAGTACAATAGTCAGTCTTCCACTCATGGGGCACACTAGGTTAACTCAATCAGTCACTTATTTAGCAATCAGTTACTAAGTATCATTAATCACTAAGTACAATCATTAGAAAATACAAAACCCCCTACCCCTAGGTCACTAGAAAACCGCATTATCATTACAGCATTCAATATCCAAGGAGAGGTCTTTTCTTCATCTTGACTTGGGGTTGATTCTCAGATTCTCTGGATCCCCTTCCACGGTCCCAGATTCTACATGGGTTCACCAAACTGGATTCACCTGGGTTCAATGGCAAACAGCTCCCAGTTGCTTGTCCAGCTCTTGAGGTAGGTCCTGCTTCACACTGGAGTTCACAGGGTCCAGTCTATCTCAAATCCTTCCCCATTTCTGTTCCCAAGAATTCAAGGCTCAGCCAAGCAACAAACAAAATCTCAGCATCCTGGTCATGCTTCCTCAGTCTTCTGTTTCCTCAGTCTTCTCCTGGACTCCTCTGCCACCTGGGTTCCTGGGCTCCTGGGCTCCTGGCCTCCTGTGCAGAAGAAGCTCTGCCACAAGTTCTCAGGAAATTTTGACTGTGCCTCTCTGGGGCTTTTCTCATATACACACCAAATTAGCTTCCTGTTTTAGCCAACCCCTTTCTCTTATGGCAGCAACAGGAGACAGAATTTGTACCTTCTGTTTCTTCAACAGAGGCTTATTCTGAACTAAGTGCTAAGTACCTCTTAGCTTAACAATACAAAAGGAATTTCAAATCTCATTAATGTTACATTATTATACACAGAATTAAAATGGAGGGATGGAGTAGAATTTATTATGCTTTGGCTGATGCAAAAAAAAGGGCAGCAGTAACAATTATGATCTAGATAAAGTTATGGTTAAAATAGATATAACTAAAAGATATAAAGAGGGTAACTAGATTCTGATGAAAGGTACCATAGTCAAAGAAGTGATATCAGTACTGAACCTATATGTCCCCAAAATGATAACATCTAATTTTTTAAAAGAAAAGTTAAATGAATTGCAAGTGGAGATAAATAATAGTACTATGATAGTAGGGGACTTTAATAACAGTAGCTGGTCTATTTCCAAAGATGATTGGGGATAAAGGAAAAGAATTTATATGTTCTAGAATGTTTATAGCAGCTCTCTTTGTGGTGGTAATGAACTGGAAATTGCAAGGATGCCCATTGATTGGGGAATGACTGAACAAGTTGTGGCATATAATTGTGATAGAATACTACCATTTTATAAGAAATAATGAATTCAGTGATTTTAGAAAAAAAAACATGGAAAGATTTATGTAGAACAATGAAGAGTGAAATGAGCAGAACCAAGAGAATATTGTATACAGTAATAACAATATTGTTCTAAGAATGATTTTGAGCAAATAAGTTATTTTGTCTATTACCAACAACCAATTCACTATAAAGGACATATGAAGAAAGATGCTATGTGTATCCAGAGAAAGAATTGATAAATAGAAGTATGTAGAGAATAATTTAACACATATATTTATGTGTATATATGTACACACATATGTATATACATGAATACACACATATCTGTATATATGTATGGGTGTATGGGTGTGTGTGTGTGTGTGTGTATACACACACACACACACACACACACTCCTCTTTTTCTCTGATAGTTCCCATTTATAGTATGGGGGAAAGAGAAGAAAAAGAACAAAAATAAGAAATTTACATGATAATTTTGTTACATATTTGAAAGAATTAGCAAGTTGTGTAGAGTAGATTCACAGTTTCACATGTAATCATCTTTTTGTTGCATTATGTTATGGAATTGCTTGTTTTATTCCATAAATTTAAATAAAATAAAAAGAATACCTACCTAGCAGTTGAAAGTGATCTCTCCTCAAATTTCCCACTTTGTCTTGATCTCTTCTCTATTAATCAAATTACACTTTGTGTATATGCATTATCATTCTCCTACCTCTCAAATTAATGAAGCTATACATTTCTTAAGAAGAGGGAACATGTAATTTTTCATTTTTGTACCAAGTACTTGGCACAGTATGTTGCCTACAATAGACATTTAATACGTATTCATTGAATTGAGTTGACTTATTTACATTTTATGCTATTTTGCCAAAACAAAAATAATTAAAACAATTTAACTAATATACTTGGTTTGCTTGTAGAATTTATTTTTTTTATTAGTTTGTAATGAGGAGTAGTAGAATCTTAAGAGGTATAATCTTTTTGGAGGTTAAGTGATTTGTCCAAGATCATACAGCTAGGTAAATGCAGAGATGGGACTAGAACCCAAGTAAACATATTTATTCACTCAGTAGAGAGAACACTAGTCTTTTTCAAAAACAATGTTATTTTATTATTAGAAATCTTTTATGCACATCTGTTTCTTAAGTAATCTTATTTTCCAAGCCAAATAAGTGACCACATTCAGTATTAAAGAAATGTGCCTTGTGGAATAATGCTCAAATTAAGCAAACCCCCCAAATTGATCGACAAAAACTGCAAATAAATTACTGCTATGCCCCTAGGAGCTCATATTATCCTTTTACTAGTCAGCTAACAATATATAACTCTTTATAGTCTTAAAGAAATGATTGAAAGCCAATTTTACTCAGTCAGATCTTAATGTTACAATTTTAGCATGAGTAATATTCAGAAATTTTCCTTTATCTGCTTTAATCACTTCCTGTTCTCATTCTTAGTAGGTCTTTTCTCTTGTTTTATTATCAAGATATCTTGAATTCTAATAATTCATCACAATAAAAGTCTATTTTGTGAAAAGCAATTCTTTCTTCTCCCTGAATTTTATGTGCCATAAGTCAAATTTTAAATGGTCTTAAAGATTCTCTTATCTTTTTAAAGGGAGCTGTCTCTCTCACATACAAATATTATATATATATATATATATATATACATATACACATACATATATATGTATATATACACACATGGAAAAAGTCAGTGGTCCCAATAATCCCATAATTACTTCTTTGTCTTTCTGATATAAAATTATTATAAATATTGTAAGCCATTTTAAAGCATCATTAGATTAGATATTATCTTTATGTATTATCTCTGTATCTAGAAATGTCTTCACCTAGGCCAAAAATAGTTAAGCAGAAAAGGGAAAAAATGGATAACGTGTAAGAATGGTACAGAGGGCAATCCAGCAAAGAGTGTAGTGCGGTAACAGTAAAGATCGCACACCAATTTGGCACAGGTATAGTCCTACTCTTTGCCTTATCCCCATCAATGTTCATCAGCCCTTAACCCTGGTCCCTCAACTAACTCTAGACCAGCACTTCTCAACCTGTGGGTTATGTTCAGTTTGTAACAATGAAAATACAGCCTGCATATCAGATATTTACATTACGATTCATAACAGTAGCAAAATTACAGTGATGAAGTAGCAATGAAAATAATTTTGTGGTTGGGGGTCACCACAACATGAGGAACTGTATTAAAGGGTTACAGTATTAGGAAGGTTGAGAACCACTGCTCTAGACCATCACTTCCAAGGTCACCTCATTTTGTCACCCCTTTTTGGGGGGTTGATCTCCTCTGAAGAGTATGGATGACAGGAAGGCTACAAGACCAAAGGTACAATGGGAGGAAACATCTTCTTCCCCTGCCCCACACCATTGCCAAAACCTTGAGTCAAAACTCCAGCTACTCAACTCTATTAAAATTCTGTTGACCAAAAAGAGTTGTGTTTAATGATACCTAACCTTTATGTAAAGATTTAAGGTTTGCAAAACACTTTACATATTTTATTTTATGCTTATAATTATCTTGTGAAGTTGGTGCTTTTATTATTCCCGTTATACAGCTGAGGAAACAAGTAGAGAGAAGTTAAGTTACATAAGTTACTTGTTCATGTTACACAGATCATGTATAAGGCAGACTTCAGGCTTGGTCTTCCTGACTCATTTTATCTCTTCATACACTTTGTCACCCAGCTGCCTCAGAACGTTCATCTATTCATGGAGATTTACTTAGTATGTTTCATGATATCCTTGTGAATTTGTTTATTAGTCATGGAAAAGAGTTTAGGAAATTGAACAATTTAACTAAGGCTACAAACCCAAGCAAAAACAAAAATTCACATTAATATGACTGCAATATAGTAGTAACCCTCAACTTTTATAGTATGATGTGAGACAATAAACGTTTCTAAACACATGACATGCTGAACAATAGTACCAAAAAATACAAATATTATTCTCTTTATTTTGCACATAAACTCCTCTCCCCCCCCCCACAAAAAAAATCCCTAACAAACATTAACTTCAGAGAGGTTGTGACTTGATCATGACAGCACAATATTTGACGTAGGATTCATTCCATATTTCTTATTTTCCCACAGCTTCTCCAACATTTATCATTTTTTTTCTTTTTTTGTCATTGTTGCCACTCTGATGGGAGTGAGGTATTATCTCAAAATTGTTGTAATTTCCATTTCTCTAATTGGTAATGGTTTGGAATAGTTTTTCGTATGACTATAGACAACCTGGGTTTCTTTCTTTAAGAATACTTGCTTACATCCTCATTTATCAATTGGGAATGACTTTTTTTATTTGCTTTTTTTTGGGGGGGAGGGGGGGAGGGCAGGGCAATTGGGGTTAAGTGACTTGCCCAAGGTCACACAGTTAGTTATGTGTTAAGTGTCTGAGGCCGGGTTTGAACTCAGGTCCTCCTGACTCCAGGGCTGGTGCTCTATTCATTGTGCCACCTAGCCGCCCCAGGGGAATGACTTTTTAAAACTAATTTTTCACCACCAGACTCTGTTTTTTTGATTACTTATTGGAAATGTAGTTAGGAGGATAAAATTGAAGGGAGAACAACCCAAGAAAAGAGCGAGAGAAATCTTAGACTGAAGTGGTATGCTAGATCATTTTCTCTGGCTACGACTTTCGAGCAAACAAAACTAAAGCCAAAACACAACACATATAGAGTTTTTACACCAAACCCATTTTACAAGCAGAATGGTAAGGAAGACAAATAGAAGTGGTCGAACAATTCTGCAACTACATAAATAATTCCATCATTGCTACAACTGGGAGCTTTTCTGATTCCCCCCCCCCATTTTATTTTTATCTCCACAATGTGTGTTCAATATTATTTTATTTTCTAGTTTGTATTGTTGCTTCCATTGCATCTACTTAACTATATTCTTATGTTCAAAATTTATAGATGAAACAGTGCTAATTTTTCAGTTGTGGCAATTTCTTTTACATGTAAATAGACATTATTAATTCCACTGCTAATATGGATATTATTGTTACTATTATTCAACATATCATGCTGCTAGAACACTACCTTATTATTTCATATTGTTTTATAAGAGTTGAGGTTTACTTCTATATTGCAGGTTTGTTGAATACAGTCGTCATGGAGCAAATCTGATGTCCAAATGTGAAATAAATTGCTTGAAAATGTTTGTGTTTTCTTTGAACTGGAAACTCCTAGTGGTGTTTCTTGATCTAATAGTTGAAACAAATCTCCTGATTTTAAGAGTAGACACAAAAATTAATAATAACATCATTATATGTACATTGGAAAAAACATCTGAATATTGGGGATATTGAAATCACCTAGTGAAGTCCCTTGTATTAAGGGATCATTTAAAAATACCAGACACATTGAAAGCAAGAGGCAGCAATGTAGAACTCATGTATATATCCCCTATTAAATAATTTGTTAGTAGTCATTTGAACATAATGAATGCTTAATAGGTGTTTCATCCATCCATCCATTCAACCTTCCATTCATTAGTGAAGAGATGACAGTAGACAAAATGATGGATCTAGAGTCAGGAAGATCTGAGTTCAAATCCTGCCTCAGACATTTATTAGCTGGGTGACCCTGAGGAAGTCACTTAATTACCATTTGCCTCAATTTCTTCATCTGTAAAATCATAATAATAACCACCTGCCCATGATTCATTACAAAGATAAAGTGAGATAATACTTGTAAAATGCTTTTTAAACCTTAAAGCATTACATAAATGCAAAAGCTAGGTATAGCTATATTGAGATAGATATTGGGCAGATAGATAGATAGATAGATAGATAGATAGATAGATAGATAGATAGCCATAGATATAGATAAATGGATAGATAGATAGAGCTATATATGATGAGATTATCCAGGACCAGGACCACATGATTCAAATATAGCATCTGCCAGGACTGGTCATCATGCTTTCAAAATATGGAATCACTCAATGGGAAGGCATAAAGACTATTAAACTTTAAAACATTAACTGGGACACACACCAGTGACACTAATTCTTACTCTTTCCATATTCCACCAAATTCCTACCATGGAGCAACCCAGTCTCCTGGATAGCTACAAAACAAAAAAAAAAGTCATTGATGTTATTGGTAATTTGCCCCTAAAACAAACTGTCAAATTATTGGAGACCCATGCCAAACTTCTCCCTTTCCAACTCACTCCCTTGCTCCTCACCATAGCTGTCTTCTCTCACACGCTCTGAATTATACAACTCTATCATTAGAATAATCCACAAGCTCCTAAAGCTCTACTCACATTAGGGTGGGCTTCTACCATGCTTTCTCTATCACTTCTAGTATCAGAGTTAGGTAGTAGTTAAGTGACTTTCCCAGGATCACATAGCTAATAAGTGTCTAAGTCCAGATTTGCACTCAGATCTTCCTGACCCCAGTCCCAGTGCTTTATCCCCCTGTCCATGAAGTAGTATAACATAAACAGAAGCAGTTGCAAGGCTATTTCTTCATAGTGATTTTTTCCCAGGATGATGGTTGAGAAAGTTGGGCTAGAATAAAAGCTTCTCAAAAGCTCTTGGATCCAGGTCCTGGGATGTCTCAATCAGGGTGTGAGATTATATGGTGGTCATGGTGGTGGTAGATTGACTTGCCTAATATGTTACTTCTTTTCTCTCCCTCATGGTGCCCTCCTATTTTACCTAGGACTGCCTTGTCTTTTCTCTGTGTGACATTTGGTTGACAGTTCTTAGGGATGACTGAATCCTGCTCTTCAAGTTTCTTCATTAAATGATAGTTGCATAGGCTGCTTTGGATGCTGGAATGATGGAGATGGTGGGTGGTGGTGCTGCAGTTCCCAAATCTCCTGTGCCTATCTGCCTGTTGGTGGCAACTGGCCAGCTGTTGTTGCTGGTGGTGATGAGAAAGGTGAGTTTCAACAATGATTTCTTCCCCACAATATTGGCTGTGGCAGCTAGCCTGGAAGCACGTTTGGTGATTTTGGAGGCACTGCTACTCTTAATGCTCTTGGTTTCAGATTCCTGGGTTGTCTCCATCAGTGTCTGAGTGGAGATTGTGGTCATGGCCTTGATGATGCTTTGACTTGCCTGGAACATGGAATCTCTCATTTCTCCCTCAGGATACCTTACTTCATGAAAGAGTACCTGAGGTGGGGGCAAAAGTAGAACCAGAGCATTAATGTGAATAGATCTGTCACATTCATCTCCCTATTAAGATTTAACTATCAGAGAACATATCCTTTAATCTTCATAGCTCCTTTAGTGTCCAATTTAGCATTTAGTACCTAACAGATGCGGAATCATTCTTTTTGTGTTCCTTGATCATCAGAATATTTACTTCAATTACCAAATGATATGCTTGGAGTTTCCCTTTTTTTGTTTCTCTTTAGAAATGAAAGATCATTAAGGTCAGCATATGGTGTTCTCACTATAAAGAAGTTATATAATTTTTCAACTTACTTATAATCAATACTACCATGCAGTAGAATAAGCTTTTTGGAAATGAGTGGAAAAATCGAGACAAAAAAATAAAAAGATAGCACAGTACTTAATCCAACTGCTAGCTTTCATATTTAAAGAATGGTTTACTGGAAGTTGAGTAGGTTGGTAATTCAGTTTCTTTGTGCAAAATATCCATTCTCATACTCTGTCATGAAATGATTTGGAACATTCTTTTGATCATAAGATTTTGGGTTACATTCACTGCCTTTTAGCAGACACTTCATCAGCATTAATACACTTTATTGATTTACTTTACATTTGTCAGGTTTCTTTTTGTTCATATCATCAGGTAGAGTGTGTGGGTGGCTGGAATTCAACACAGTTTTGCCTCCAATTTTGCTTGCTTTGTTTCCTTGCTATCACAAAACTCGTTGTCTTTTCCCAATTGTTTTATCAATACCAAATTCTGACTGTTTTATCACACTTTGAATGAACAATCATACAAATAGCTCAGAGCCACAGACTGTTGATTTCCCTTACAACTGGACTGATGTGCCCTATATACTCAAAAAATTACTTTCAATTTGAGTAAATAAGACTGATTTCAAAATTTAGGATTATATTTCTTTTTCTCTCTCCTCTTCTGCTGTTTTCTCAGTGATATTAACATTCTCAGGGATATGGAAAACACAACTTTCTCTGTCCATACATACACAAACATATATATATATATACATGCATAGGTGTATTATATATAGATGTATATGTAGATATGTATGTATGTGTGGATATGTGTATACATATGTTGTACATGTACGTATGTCATGTGACCCTTGGCAAGTCACTCAATCCCATTTGCTTTAGTTTCCTCATCTGGAAAATAAGCTGGAGAAGGAAATAGCAAACTACTCTAGTATCTTTGCCAAGAAAATCCCAAATGGGGTCATGAAGAGTAGGACACTATTGAAAATGGAACAAAAACAACAACCCACACATATATAAAAAATTTTATATTTATATTTGTATATAATAATGTTGTCTTTAATTTGGAAATAAAATGTATGTAGTTATAAACATCTATGTTATGAGGTTAATAGCCACAGCAAGGAAAAAATAATAGGTACATCAATATAATTTGGCTTGCAGTTTATCTTATGATAGAAACAATTTGATTAAATACCTGATTGATTAAATTTTGTATACTTAATTTCAAGTGGCAATATAAGGAATTATTTATAAAGACTATCTGTTATAAAATTACCTTGGCCAAATCACTCGAATACTTTGGGTCTTGGATTTATAAATAGCTATTTATTTAGATTTATAAATAACTATTGATTATAGAAAGAAAGGATTGGGAGTCATATTATTCTTTGCAAAGAGTACTGGGTTTGGAATCAAAGGGCTCAAAATTGAATGAGTTCTCTGTTTTCCCTTGGGTAACTCACTCTGGGTCTCAGTTTCCACATCTGTAAAATGTGCAGGTTGAACTAGATGACCTCTAACATCTTATAGCTGTATATATAATTTTCATCTATAAAATAGGTATGTTAATATCTTCAGTACCTACTTGTTTGAAATGTTTTTGAACCTTAAAATTCTATTTAAATTTAAAATATTTTTAATAAATTATTTTTTTTCATCTTTTTTTTTTTCCGCGTTCAGCTACTGTTTGCTTATCTCTCTGTCTCTGTGTTTGTCTCTTTGACTCTAAATCTCTGTTCCTCTTTTTCTCCGTTTCTATCATAAACATTTATTAACCACCTATTATGTACCAGGCATTGTGTTAAATGCTGCAGATAAAAAGAAAGGCAAGGGATAATTCTTGCTCTTAAGTACCTAAATATCTAATTGGAGAGACAGCATGCCAACAACTCTCTACAAAACAGTAACATGCAGGATAAATAGGAAATAATAGAAGAAAGGCACTGGAATTAATGAGTTGGGAAAATCTTTCTGTAGAAAGTGATGTTTTAATTGGGACTTGAAAAAAGCCAAGATAGAGATGAGGAGTGAGAGAATTCCAGGCATGGGAGACAGACAGAGAACATGCCTGGTACTAAGAGATGAAGTGAGCTGTTTGAGGAACAGAAAGGAGGCCATTGCCATGGGAATGAAGAACATAGTGGGATAGGAGTAGAGGATGTAGAAGGTCCAATAAGACTGTAAAGGTATGGGGCGGGGGGGAAATAGGTTATGAAAGACTTCAAAAGCCAGATAAGGGATTTCAGACAAAAAAGTTTTTGTTTGGGGAGCCACTGGAGCTTATTGAGTAGGAAGGTGACATGACTAGACTTCTGCTTTAGAAAAAAAAGTACTTTGGTGTCTAAATGGAGGATGAATTGGAGTGGGAGGAAACTTTTAGCAAGCAAACCAATTAGGATAGTATTATAACAGTCCAGACATGAGTTGGTGAAGGCCTGCACCAGAGTGGTGCCAAAATCAGAAAACTGGGGCATATTTGAAAGGTGTTACAAAGGTGAAATAGATAAGCCTTGGGAACAGACAGAATATGGGAGGTGAAAGAGAATGAGGAGTTGAAGATGACACCTAAGTTGTTAACCTTGGGGACAGAGAGGATGGCGGTACCCTTGACAGCAATAAGGATGTTTGGAAGAGAGAAAGTTCTTTTTTGGGGAGAAGAGAGGATTATGACTTTAGTTTTGGATGTGATGAGTTTACAATGTGTACAGAATGATAAATTTGGAGATATGAGACTGGGAGATCAGCAAATAGATTAGGCACAGATAAGTAGATTTGAGAATCATCAGAATAAAGATCTCTCTTCCTTTCTCTGTTTCTATCTGTGTCTCAGCCTCTTTCTGACTTTGTCTCTTTGTCTCTTTCTATTTCTGTTTCTGTTACATTCTTTTTCTTTCTCTTTCTCTGCCTCTATCTCGCATTTGCACATATACATACACAGGCAAACATGTACATAACACACACATACATACACATAAAGCCAATAATTCAAAATTAATTTTGTGTTACAAAAACATTGACAGCCTACATAATACAGACTATTGTAATTTTGCTGGCTGTGAATTCTTTTTGCTTATTCAAATGGAAGGGTTTTTTATTTTTTTTGCATTATCTTTTCAGAAGAACAGTTCTACTGTAGTCAGCAATAATGGGCATTGAAGAAAAATTCTGTATTAGGAAAAGAAAGAACCTAACATTTTATCTTTTTAAAATATGGCAAAACTTCACTAAATCAGATTTGATTAATTAGGAATTTATGCTAATTTATACAGGGTGTTCTATGCTGATGATTCATGATGACATTGAAATGATGGCTTCTCAAAGAGCAACACAGGTGTTGGAAGGCCTCTTCAAACTGTAATGGAGTTTATGATGCTAATATTTAGAACTGGGAAAGGACCTAA
Organism: Pseudochirops corinnae; assembly: GCA_028646515.1. Lineage (NCBI taxonomy): Eukaryota > Metazoa > Chordata > Mammalia > Diprotodontia > Pseudocheiridae > Pseudochirops > Pseudochirops corinnae. The sequence continues at coordinate 122,765,129 of CM053586.1, forward strand.
GAGATCATCTATTCTAATCTCCTTTTATAAATTAGGAAACTGAGAGTCAATGCAGTGAAGTGTATTTTTCAAGGTCAGAAAGGGATTATACAGGAATGTTGAGATTTAAACTCAGGGTCTTGGATTCCAAATTCAATACTCTTTCCATTATGAGTACAGACCCTTATATATGCTGTACTCCAAGGACTATTTTGCCCAAGTATGAAGACACTAACGAAAAACTCTTGGCCCTTAGGAAGTATATGTTTTACTATAATTTTCAATGATTATTCACCTTCCTTCAATGATTATGATGTCATTATTCCAAAAGCTGGTTTTTGACACTCTGAGATTTCCACATACAGTGAGTATGCACTGCCATTTTCCAATGCCAGGAAGGCTACATCTCCCTCTTAGGGTTCTTGGAATAAACTGTCAGTATTTTTTGGTGGCATATCTTCTGTAATGTCTAATTGCCTTTGGTTGTATTGTCTCCCCCATCATTAATCTTATGTGATAGTAAGTCATTCCAATTGTCAGTAGTAATACTGTCTAATATTTAATAACAACAAGCTTTTACAAGGGAATATTTACGTCCAATACAGAAACAACAACATAAGCACAAACATTCTCCCTAATACCTCAGGGCATGCTCTTTTTTATATCACCTCAGTCTCTGGAGTGAGTAGACTTAGATAGGAGAGTTTCTACATAACATCAGATGCAAGGTCATGTCCAAATGCAGCATGACTGTTCCATGAGTCTTTGTCTCAGCTGTTGCTGGGTTGGGTTCCAAAGGTCACTGCAAAAGGTCACTTGGAGCATTGATTCTGGGCCACCTACAAAACTCCCCTGATATATTAGGATGGGGAACTGAAACTTTCTTTTTTGACCTTTCAAATCTTACAAGATTGAGGTTGCTAATGCCTTCACTTACAGTAGAAAAGAATAAATGCAAAGGCCAAGAAGTGAAGCCAGTTTCATAAAGTCACTTCAGTTTCAGTGCAAAGGGCCCCAAATCTCTGATTTTATATCATTGTCTCACACATATTGGCTATGCAGTCTCGTGTAAAAGGTTTCTCTTTATCATATACTAGACAGGAGAAGACAAATTACTGAATATCTATAAGTACTTAAGTCTCTCCAACACCCTACATGTCATCACAATTCTTCCAGAAGCAGGGTTGTAACCCCGCTCCACTTGGGGAGAAAACATCAGAGGTACTCTTCATGCACCAGCACCTGTCACACACAGAAGAGCAGATTGATTAAAGTACTCGGCCTTTGTTTGGCTTGCTTTAATTAGCACTAGAAAGGCTTGTGGATTATTAGATACTTCAAAGGACATGAGGAACTGGAAAGCTATGAGAAGACGGGAAAACTGATGTATCTACTTCACAATTCCTACAGACATAGTTACAACCAGATATTTCCATTTTCATTATATGTTATACATTTTATATTATAAATATATGAAAAATGCATTCATAAATATGTTAGAAATATAATTACTTAGCCAGTAACTGGTTTCCAGTACTGAGGTGATACTACTTTTAGGTGATAGTAAAAGATATAAGACATAAATGAACTTGTAAGTAGCTCCCTCAAGACCAATATCCCTATATTTCATACAATCACTTCTTACAGTTTAGTACAAGGTCATAAAGGTAGTTTCATACAACAGAGCAATTCTCTGATGTGTTTTATTAGGAAAGGTGGAGAAGAACTCTCTCAAGGGCATTTGACTGCTTTCTCTCCTCTGATATCAGATAGGGGGATGCCAATAAGTTTGGCCAGATGAGACATGGAAGTTTCTAACCAAAAGCAGGAGCTTCCAAAAAAGGAACAAAATTGGGATATAAGCAGAGGAGGAAGAATAAATTGTGGAAGATGTGAATTGCTCAAAATATTCAGGAAAACGATTCAGGATCATACTAAAAAAATGACTAAAATATCCATTTATTTGACCCAGACATCATAGGAATATACTCCAAGAAGGTTAAAGACAGAAAGGTCTTACAGACACTAAAATAATCATTGCAATACTATGTGTAGTAGGAAACTGAAAATAAATTTTATATCAATCAGTTAGGGCCTGACTAAAAATTGTGGTACATAAATGTAATAGACTATAGTAATAAACACTAACTGTAACAAACAATGAAAATGAAGAAATCAGAGAAGCATGGGAAGATTTGTATATACTGATGCAGATGAATTATGTAGATTGAAGATAATTTTTACACAAAATTGTAACAATGTTACATGAATCTGGACACA